>OV651818.1:62085934-62585934 GCA_927349885.1 Psylliodes chrysocephalus
AAAGTAAAAAGAACTGAGCTGCCAGTAAATGTCTCTGTTTCGTTTTCGATGCGCCACCCTGTATGTATAATGAAGGTGTTTCCTACTTACCAAATAAATAAATCTTTATGGAGTAAACTGTGAATGAACTTTAATATCCAATAAACAAAAAACTTAATTCAATAATAATTTAGACTATTACGCCTTTCAAATCATTAAAGGCTTGCTTGTTTTGAAATTAAACTTATGAAATTTAGCACGAATTAGCATCCAAAAGTCATAATGAAAATTTTTTTTGTTCTGAATTTGCTACAAGATTGCAAAATACACTTCAATTTCATCTGTATGTCATGGTAATATTTGTACATTTGAAGGTGTGATAAAAAAATTAAAAATTGTGAATCTAAATTGATGAGTTTTCTATTCAACTCTCATGGTCACAAAATTTTATATTTTTGTCAGTTATAATAAGTAACAAAATTATATAAGACATTTTAGTGTATCTTAATATTTGTCTACTCTCTTCTAATATATAATAGTATATTGTTTAACAAAAGTAGCATTTTCTGCAAACGGGAGAACAGTTTATCAAACGAGGCTCAGCCGAGTTTGATAATGTTCTCATGTTGCAGAAAATGCTTTTCGACGAGTAAAACACTATACTTTTTCTATAACCATGGCTTACTATATAAGATGTAAAAGAAGTTTGAATGAGTTGACTTATCTTTGAAGTGATCTGCGATTAATAAAGATAAACTCCGATTTACCATGTTTGTTTTGGCCTCTACCTTTATATTATAATTGAACTTTTCCTTTATAAATTATTAAAAATGAATTCTAAGACTCTAACAATAATTTTATAATATCTGAAATTGCAACCACTTACTTTCGTCACTAGAGACGAAAGTTAACGTTATGGGATATTCTATCACTGGTGTCGGAACTGGCGTTTTCGGTTGGAGTAAAACGTGACAAAAGTTGTTGATATTTAAATGGTTATAAAAAAATAAGTTTTTATATTTCAATTGTTTTGAAATGTCTTAAATTTATTATTTTTTTTAAGTCCGGACCTGATTCAACTTTTATTTATACGCTATTAGGCACTATATACTGGACAATGAACAGATGAAGTGAATATGAAAAAAATATAATTTTGGTGGTGTACATATAAATAACTGAAGAAATGAGCAAAATTTTATTTTGTTTATAAAGAATTAGTGACTCCATAAATACAGTTATATACACCTTGGCGTCCCCTATTTACCCTTAAGGTGTGCACATTTCCCAATCAATATTACAAGAATGTAGTCAAGCGATGTAAATCTCAGAACCTGGGAGTCCACCTTAGTCCTTTTCTCAATTGCATTGGAGTCCTGAAATTTGAAGGAAGGAATTTTATTATACATGAACTCAAAAATATGTATGTAATTTATTTACAAATGTATAATAAAAAAAAACAATTTACAATTAACATAATTATAATATAACAAAGAATAATTTTAAAAACTGAAAGACCAAGAACCCATTTGTCCAATGCAGTGACCATTTTCGTCAAACGTCGCCAAAGTTAACCTATTTAATTTATTACTCAAACACGGCAAGGTTGATGGATACATCGTGCTCATAATATAAGATGAATGCGGTTCTATAAAATAAAAAATATTTTCTCAGGTGTTAAAAATACAAAGCATTTTTTAACAATTCACCTATTTCTCCAACAACGTGATCTAGAGACTTATCACTCTCATCGATTTTCTTGGATTTCGTTTGTTTCATAAACGTAGTGATTAATGTGTCCATTAAACTAGCTTGCCTGGAAAAAATTTGCAATATTTTCGAAACTGTCGTTCCATTTTCGACGACATTGAACTGTATAAAAAGACACGGCAAACAATTTGGATTTTCTTCTCTGGAAGGTCTGGCGTATTCCCAACTGAATTCTTCGAATTTTAGTCCTAATAGAAGAACCTAAAATTGGTAATATGGGTATAAAGGACCACGCACTTTTCTTATGCTAACGAGAGTACCGTCTAAATGTCTGAATTTATATGTTAAATTACTTGATGTCCTCATTAAAAGTGTTCATGGGAACAATTTTACGGTACTTCCGTTTGCCTAAAAAAGTTCGTGGTCTTTTTTACCAAAGTCAAATTCATAAAAAAATAATATCGTTAACTTTAGCAACACTGTCTTTGTGTAAAAATGTTCACTATAAACAACTGTATGGGATGGACTTACATATTTAATGTCGTCCATAATATAGAGACCTTCTGCATTTATTGCCACTAAGATAGGTTGGTCCTGATGCGTCATTAGCGATGTTAAACCTGTCACAGGTTGTTCTATTTGACCTTCAAAATACGCACATCTAAAAATAATAATACACTTTTAATAAATTCTAATTACAACAAGTTGTATGAAAGGAAAAACATTTTTAAACTGTTCTTACAAAATAAAAATTGCTATAAGAATCGTTTTCGACCAGTCTGGTTCTGTTTTAATCCCTTAAAGTCCCTCTCTGCCTTATTTGATCCTTTGACACAGGCCTTTGAGACGTTTTTGTTTTGCTATAATTTCTTTAATATCTTCTGATATATCTTCGTTAGGAAATAAACTCTCTACTGACATTATTTATTTCATAGAAAATCAAATTTCTTCTGATATTTCTTCCTTACAAAAAAGGTGTCTACTGATATGACTTCTATGAAAAACGAAATGTTGAGGAGAAGATAAAAGATATGGAAAATAAAATAGATGAAATAGAGAAAACAAAAAAGGCCAAGGACGGTGAAATAAAGTGCCAGGAGGTGAAATCAAAGTTAAAATAGGAAGGAATTGTAAACTCTACTCGTGTTAAAGTTGAAGTTGAATAAATAGTCTGAAAATGAAAAGGCAGTAAATCTGATCATCGCCCTTCAATGACATGCTTTAGATGTTTCTCAGACTATATATGTGGAAAAGACCCATGATTTTGAACAACTTTAAAATTAATTAAATATGCGATATGGCCACAAACATTTAGAACATTTGTATCAATCACAGTTGATGAATGCAAACAGAAACCAGACCAGATGCTTCAAGAATACGAAGTAGATATCAGTTCCAATCAGTTCCAGAAAATATGATGGAATGTTTGGCTAACCAAGCAGGAATGTTTGACTACCAAACATTTGATGTCAAAATATTGGTCAATGTCTTATCCGCTCTGCTCATGAATATGAAGCGGCTTCTCAAGCTTTTGGTGGTTACAATAAGGTAAGGACTGTAAAGAAGGAAAAGACTGATGACTAATGAATTAATTACCCGTAAAATGGAAGCGACCAACAAAATTCCAAATATTTCTTCATCAACTTTCTATTGGTAGTGGCGTTTGGTATCCGTTTAAACTGTTCTAAAAGCTTGACCTCGGCTGAATTTTTGGAACTGATCGGTAACCAACTCCACGTTGAACTTTTTCTTACGTGTAATGGTAAATATTTCGCTTGCTTTTCTCTAAAAAAATGTATAGTATGTTCTTGTGGATTATAGGGACCCAATTCAATTCTAGCTTGAATACCGCCAAGCATAATATAGTGGACTTCTTCGCAAGGATATCGTCCTTGCAGTATGTTATGTCTGGCTTCTTCGTAGAGTAGTTCCAGAATTTTTTGATCCCTGAAAAAAAGTATATAGACATGTGATTTGATGTTATATCATTGCTTATAGGTTTATTGTAATTAGAAAAAAAATGACCAGAAAAAAAAGCAAAAACTACAAATAGATCTCACTTAATTTTTTCCTCCAGCTGCTGCGAAAAGAACACATTTCTTTGAAATATTAATCTAGGTTCATCTCTTTGCTGCTTGTGATATGAGGCATGACTATATTGCTCTAAGAGATGAGTCCAACGTTGTCTAATCTCATATGGCTTATGCAACGGTTTTAATTGAAGTTCTATAAAATAAAAATATTTATAATATCTCACAAACGAAAGATGATATCTAAAAATGCGTAAAACCTTTTCTAAGATAGGACGGGGTAACTAAAATTACATAAAAGAGAACTTACCCCCATCAACCCCCTTAGGCCCCCATCTACCCCAAATAAAAAAGTTTAAATAGCAAGTCCCTACTTGTGATACATCATTGAAAAGCCTATAAAAAATGCTATCCAACGGTAAAAATAATTGTACAGGGTGAATCAATAATTGTGAAACCTTGCTTTTAGAGGAAAATTTAATGAAAGTTTTGTTGTACTACAAATTTGTGAGTTTTCTTGTATGTCATTTTAGTTCTCGCTTCCTATCCTAGAAACGATTTTAGGCATTTTTTTGATATCTTTCGTTTGTAAGATATAGCCTATTGCAAGTTTTTAAATTGTTACACTGTATAATGCCGATATTGTAACCCCTCCCCCACTTAGTGGGTTTCGATCACAAGTGTATGTAACCACTTTAGGTGTACTACAAGGATCCAACTTAGACCCACTATTATTATTTATATTTATTTATGACATTTCATTTATTTTGGAATATTTACATCTTTTTTTAATAAATTTATACCTATTATTGAATCACCTAATGAACTTTTTTTTTATGCTCCAAATTGTCTAAAGCTACGGTTCGAGTAGCTCGACGTACTCGTACGGCAAAATCTGTCGCGTTTGAACAAAATAAAGAATTATTTTTAACTTTATTGTCTTTGCAACTTTCTGCTTTTCACTTGATAAAGCACAAGATGCTTCTTTACCATATTAATCAATATTTCATCCTCTTCAGAAGAAAATTTTGACAATATATTACTTCAATTATAACACAAAATATCCTAACCCCATTTCACTTGACAGTCTACTGCGTACGCTAAGCTGAACGAGTGCGTCCAGCAGACGGTGAGTTTTTCGTCGCGCACTGTTCTAACAAACTGTAGCTTTAGACAAAGAGCAGTGTACGTCGACCAATTACGTCGAAATCTCCGAGCAATTACTACGCTCGGAGGTCGAAATCTCCGAGCAATTACTACTAGAGGGAGTCTTCCCCCCTTCCCCGCGCTAAATTTTGTTAGCAACATCTACTCCCCCCGAGGGGGGAAATACCTCTTCTGTAATTGGCTTATTTAATCAGCGTTGCCAAGTTTGACAGTGAGGTTGTGACCTCGTTCTGACACTTTCTGACACATGTCAATTATTGATTTGTATTTTACGAAAAATATAATTATTTATAGCCTTGTAAGGGTTTTAAATGTATATTGAAGATTTATTATCTGTAATAATATTGTGAAAACATGCTTTATGTGTAAAAGACCTGTTGAAAATGCTTCTTCAAGATTATATCATAGGTAAGTACAAATACAACTTAATTACCAGAGGCGGTGCATTAGGCAATCACCTTTAATTTGCAATTGAACTTTCTTATTTTCGAAAAAGTAAAATTAAGAGGGAATAAATCCCAGCTAAGTTCGTCTTCATCTGTATCATAATGATTATAGTAAAGGTTTAACGGAGAGGTTAATTACTTATTATTATTTTAATATGACATCTTTGTAAAGTTTATTGTTATTTTTTTTAGGTTTCCTTTTCTTGATATGAGAAAGAAATACATGGTTCCAAAATTTAAGAATTCAACAAGTGACCACCTGAATACCTTTTTATGCTAATGAACATTTTTATTATAGACATCATGGGAGGAAAATATTAAAGAAAAATGCAATTTCGACGAAAGAAGTATAATAATCAATCCTGTCACTACTTCTACACTATATTCATCTGCTACTAAAATACTAAAACAGCAAGTAAGTAGAGAAACTTAAGTTTCTTTCAAAAAGAATGTTTAAGGAAAAAGGCATAGCCATTTTTTTGTTGACACTTTTTTTTAACTAATCTAAAAGACTAATTTTGTGTATTGGTTAAATTTTCATTTTTTGTACTTAATTTGTTTTAGGTTTAAACAAAATGAACTTCTAAGAATATCCCAAAAGAGCTAAGGATGGTTTTAAAATTCTTAAGAAAACTATTCAGAGCCAAAAACATAAAATAGTCTTCCTGTCCAAAATATAAATAGGTATAAATATTTAGATATTATGAGTGATTTTTTATTCTATAAATAGAACATAATTTGCTTCTAAATGACTACCTAATGAACTATATTATATACATAGTACAAAACTAAACAAGAATATCACATTATTCATGTTTTTTTTTTTAATTTCCTTAAAAACGTCCCAAAAAAATGTGAATATTTATTATTGGAGTTTACATCGTTATGCTAAAACAATACTAGAATAACTTAAATAATGTGGATTTTGACTATTTTGAGTTATGCAGATCATTATGATCTAAAAAAATGTTTGTCTGGTGCTATAGTCAGGTATAAAAACATTCATTTATTTAAACACAGTTGCAATGTACATTTTATTTAGTTTTTAAGTTAAAACCTCTTAGGACATCCTGATGTGAGATTAATTATTCTACATTTTTGTCTAAAAAGTTAGAACAATATACAAAGACTGTTATAACAAAAAAGAGATATACCTTTACTTAAACACACAATTAGTCAGTTTATTTGTACGGTAATTTAAAGCAGAAATCCAGAAAACTTTAAAAACGTGTTTAAATGTGTTTTTACTATAACAAGGATATAATTATTAAAAAAACTTGGCACATTAACATTGACGATAGGTTTTTATAATATATATTATACAAATCACAACGAACTACACAAAATGACATTATTAATAATTTAACAATAAAAAAGTTAAGTACAATGATGACATTAAAAGTTGAGTTTCTCGAAATAATTTTTTTAAATTGTCTCAGTACCTACCTAGTATTTTTCTAGCACAATGATATATGAATGTGCATTGTGTGATATCTTATATTTTAGGAATAAAATGATATATTTTTTTGCAGGTTTCTGTTAACAACGATTCCAAGAACTTTGGAAAATATTATTAAAACTGCCTTTGCAAAAATAATTCTCAATTAAGAGCTTCTGATCTAACATTAAATTTTTATTCTCCATAAGGTTACAGCTTCCTAAGAAGAAAGTTTAACAAGACTTACCATACCCAAAATATCAAAGTTTTACTAACCAATTGATGGTTCTACTGGTTTCCATAGGAAAATTCTCCTCGAAACTACTAAAAGAAAAGTGACAGAGGCAACCGAAGAAGGCAAAAAAGTCTTTTGCAAAACAAAAACTAGAAATTTGTTTAAGAATCTAATTATTGTTTGAAGATTGACCATTATTAATTTTTGATAACGATTTAAGATTATGAAGTTCTATTATGTATTTTATTTACTCTTTGATAACCTATGTTTAAATTTTTATTAGGACCAAAATAAATTATAATTTTCATTTCAACTACAAAAACCCTCATAATATTAAAAAGGGGGAAAACGTTAGATTAGTTAGGTTCAGGAATAAACTCTTTAAACTTTCATCTACTTAAAATGTGTTACTTTTAGAAGGTATGTTATTAACTTTTTATTTGTACTTGTATTAATTTATTTCATTTTATTATCTGTTATATCTTCAAATTAATTTTGATATTAATCTTATCTATTTATATATTTTTTATATTCACATATATGTTTTTTTCAGTGAAACAAACGTTTATTAGCTTATTAAATATAATGAATTCATGTTGTTTTATTATATGCTTGTATAAAAGATTACTTTTATTTCCTTTTAAAAATGAATTTCGAAAATAAAGCCGAAACGGTGAGTGAGAATAAAAAATTAGACGAAAGTGACGATATTTCATCTACATGCTCCTTTTTCTAGCCATCTACACCTGAGCCAGCAAGATTCGTCTTCCCTCCATCCTTAAATTCTCCAGATTTACAGAGAAAACGCCGTCCTCCTTAACTTATCCAGACCTTCTTTGACGGGGACTATACCACTACATTATTAGCTTTATTTGTTATCCCGAGCAATTTAAATACATTCGTAATTGCTCATTCTCACCTCTTCTCTTGTAGATTCCGTACTCAGTTTTCTTATTTTTAGTTACGTTTGCACTGCTCTTTTATTTTCACAGCTTTAATTCTATAATGCTGTAACGCTACAATATGGATCCATTTTTGTGGTTTATATTATTTAATGTTATTCGTAATTGACCAACCTATTATAATAATTAAATATTATTGTATTACAGGCCTGAAGATGTTCCTGTAAGGCCGAAACTAGTCGCTCCTGTATTTATTTATAATAAAATTGATTTTAAGGTTTTATTCTTCAATTGAAAAAATTAGACCTTTACAGTGATTTTGTTTCATTTCCTGCATTAAACACATATAAGACGGTATTCATTTTAAAAATAGTAAAATTAGCAAATTTTTTTAGTTTTTTTTTACAATTAAAACGTTTGGACAATGTGTGTTTTTATAGATAAATGATACGCCACTGAACAAGAAGGATGTTTACCTTCCCCCTTGTGCCCGCTTCCTCACTTCCTCCACAGATGTTGCTAACACAACAATCGCCTACAAACTCGTTTTCACGCTCCCTCTATTAGTAATTGCTCGGAGGTCGAAATCAATTTGAGTTTGATTTGGACCCACATACTTTGATATCAAAGTATGTGTTTGGACCCACATACTTTGATTTTCTAAGTATGTGTTTGGACCTCAGTTGGACGCACTCGTTTAGCTGAAATAAAATAAGGTTAGGATAATTTGTGTTATACTCAGAGTAAGTAAGTAGTAAAGAGAGGACAGTAAACAATGTTTGTGTCGCCATGATAATATGGTCGAGAATTCTAATTAGAGAGAAATAGATTAATATCTCTATCTCTTTGTTTGTATTTGTCAATTTTACAAAGCTTTTCTCAGACAATTATTCCAGTGTTTAATTTAAATTTGTTCGTGTTGTGGTGTTAAAAGTAATTATTATTAATATTATATTCATAACAGAAAAGTCATATTTTGTTTTCACTTCATTAAAACATTTTATTTTACATTCTACTTGGTCAACATTTTCGCATTTAAAATGACCCAGCGAAATTGTTTTACGGTACGCTACTGATGAGAATTCAAAAACGAGTGAGAAAGCCTTCATTAGAAAGAGAGATACTGATTATATGATAGCGACATTAATATTGTATAACTTTATGCAGTGGTGGCCTATCTGCTATTATATTATCTAAGGTGTTATAAATAAAGTCACCAAACACAGACTAACGGTATGTTCCTGCACATGCATCTGACTGAAGGTGACGTCACGTGGTAGTCAAAATTTTAACATTAAATTGGAGATAGTGTTTGAATTTCGATATTTCGAGGTTTTTAGATTTTATTTAGTTACATAAGCTTTATTATTTTGTAATATATTTGTTTACAAATATGAAGATTTAAGGTAAATAATACTAATAAAATTATAAATTTTTCTCATAAATTATAGGTATTTTGTTACAAAATTTATATAGACTAAATATATAAGTTTGGCTCAAAATTTGTACTTTCTGGGCGTGGTAATTACTCATTCCATTCCTTTTCTTATTATGTGAAATAAAAATAAATGTGTAGCTACAAATTATTTATTTACAAAAAGTAAGTACCGTAAAATGGGGCGAAATTGATACATTTTTTTTTTGTTTTAAAGTGTACTTTCATTCTAAACTCAATAAACGTAACGAATTGTACACAAGAAAGTGTAGTTACAATATATAAAACATTTATGTATAATAAAATCCAAAAATATTTAAAATTTGTGCCTTTATAATAAAAATATCAACTGGTCAATTTTATACCTTTAGTGGGGTCAAATTGATCACGTGTATTTAAATGCATAGAAATAATGTACAAACACTAGGAATATGATCAATTTAACCACGACGAAATTTTATTTGATCGGAAAAAAGTTATAATATACAGGGTGTCTGTAAAAGGTCTTTACAAAAAAATACCACATATTCCTTAGACAAAAATAAGTCGATTTAAGTAAAATTACCTTAATACAAAGTTGCTTCGTTTGGGCTCCAGAGGGCCTTGAAGTTACAATTTTTAAATGGTTTTTCCCATATAAATTTAAAACGGCATACGCGATTTTGCTAAAATTTGGTATATTGGTAGAGTTTTATGTGGCAAAAAAAAGTTATTAAAAGTTTGTCCGATAATAATACATAGGCGTAGAACTTGATTTTTTAAATAATTGCTCCTTTAAAAATTCTACGCCAATGGAAGAAAAGGAGTTTGAGTATGAAATTTAGATTGCACAACTCATTTACTTTAAAAAAGGTACTCTTGATAAGACTCGATTGCTCTCATGGTTTTCGCTAAATTTCTGTTTTAATAATTTAGAGTGTATAGGTTTCACAAAAATATTTATTTACAACATAATCAAAATAGAGATTTTACAAAAATTGTTCAAAATGTTCACCATTTTCAGGCATACAAAGATTTATACGTCGAAGAAAATTAAAATGTATCCTTTCCATAACTTCTTCATCACCTCTAAGATTGTTTATTGCATCTTGAATACGTTGCCAGAGTTGTTCCTCATTTTCTACAGGTTCCCTGTAAACTGTGGATTTCAGATGTCCCCATAAAAAGTAATCCATCGGTGTTAGGTCTGGGGAACGTGGTGGCCAGTTTACAGGTGCGTCATTACCTCTGCCTATCCATTTGTGTGGATATTGTTCATTCAAGTGGTTTCTAACGTTTAAAGAAAAATGTGGTGGAGCTCCATCTTGCATAAACCACATATCTCTCCGAAGTTGGAGAGGTAAATCTTCTAACAATTCTGGCAACGTATTTTGTAGAAAATCCAAATAATTTTCTCCAGTTAATCTTCGTGGAAGTATGACAGGACCAACAATGAAATTACCAATTATTCCAGCCCACACATTAATTTTGAATTCGTGCTGAAAATGGTTTACCTTTATTGCATGCGGATTTTCAACGGCATAAACATGTTCATTATGGGTATTAGTTATACATCTTCTTGTAAAACCCGCTTCAACGGTAAAGAGAACCTTCTTGACAAAGTTTGGATCTCTTTCTCTTTTCATATTAACAAATCGACAAAAACCTAAACGAATTTGAGGATCATGGACTAATAATTCTTGTACTGGCTTCTTAAGGTATGGATATAGCAATTGTTCTCTAAGCACTTTATGAACGACATCTTTACTTACTCCTAGTTCCCTTCCAATTCGTCTGGTGCTTAATTCTGGATCTTCTCCAACACGTTCTAAAATGTCTTCTTCAACTTCAGGAATCCTTACAAAACGTTCTCTTCCATTATCAACAGTGTTGGGAACAAAGGAACCGGTCTCTCGAAGACGTCTCTCAACAGCAGCAAAAGTTGGGTGGCTAGGTACACGACGATTTGGAAACCTTTCAGAGTACACCCTGACACTCTCTCGAGCATTTTCATCACAAAATCCTAATGTCAGTAACATATTGGTATATTGTACAGCCATATTAATAAACCACGCATTTGTTTTTTTAATTATTGAGTCAGATAGAACACTTTCAATCGTTAACAAGAGATTAGGTGTTAAAACTTGACAATATTTTTATTTAAATGAAACTATGGAAACCAACAATAAATGTTTTTGTATACGTATTACAGGCAAATAATTAATATTCCTCAAAAAATCGTACATGACAAGAATCGAGTATTTTTGTTAAAAGTCTCGATTAGAGGTGTTGAAGAAGATACGAAAAAAGTACATTTTTATGTTTTTCATCGTATAAAATTTTGTCTGATAATAATACATACGCGTAGAACTTGATTTTTTTAAATAATTGCACCTTTAAAAATTCTACGCCAATGGCAAAAAAGGGGTTTGAGTATGAAATTTGGATTGGGTACTCATTTACTACAAAAAATTACCCTTGATAATACTCGATTTACTCTCATGGTTTTGACAAAGTTTGTATTTTAATAATTGTTTATGTTCTAAAATTACTAAAATGCAAATTTCGTCAAAACCATAAGAGTAATGGAGTCTTATCAAGAGTACCTTTTTTAAAGTAAATTAGTTGCGCAATCTAAATTTCATACTCAAACTCCTTTTCTTCCATTGGCGTAGAATTTTTAAAGGTGCAATTATTTAAAAAATCAAATTCTACGCCTATGTATTATTATCGGACAAAATTTTAATACCATTTTTTTGTCACATAAAACTCTACCAATATACCAAATTTCAGCAAAATCGCATAAGCCGTTTTAAATTTATATGGGAAAAACCATTTAAAAACTGTAACTTCAAGGCCCTCTGGAGCCCAAACGAAGCAACTTTGTACTAAGGTAATTTTACTTAAATCGACTTATTTTGGTCTAAGGAATATGTGGTATGTTTTTTTAAAGACCTTTTACAGACACCCTGTATATTTTATAATGGGAGTGAAATTGATCAATCTCTAAATTTGATTTTTTTGTAATAATAAAGTTTTATTGGCAAATAATAAAGTTTTATTGGCAAATATAAAATAAAGGAACAAAACTATGATCAATGAATACAGAAAACACATATAGTTACAGAAAAAATAGAAGCAGATAGGTAACTACATTTCATTAATGTCCATTATATTCTTGAAAAAATATGCTTCTTGGCCGTCGAAATGTTTCATTTCTGGATCTGGCAACACAGCTATTATGTCGGAAAAGCCAATTGGGAATAAATCATCCTCCATAGTTTGAAAAATCTTTTTCCCCTCTACTAGAACTCCCTAATACTTTCACCAGCAAAAAATTCCCTTTTTCTATGTTATCTTCGTTTGGGGTTAGATAATCTACTTCTTCCTGGATATCTTCTATTGGTTCATTGTCGGAATCATCGTTGGTCAGTAATTCAGGTGGACTGGATTGGCTATCTGAGTCTTCGACAGGCGCAGACACACTCTTTCCGGGTTCGACTACAAGCTTTTGCCTCCTTACACTTCGTCTGTTTGGTACAGCTGCAAATCTTTGCTGTTGCAAGTATTCAACCAGGACATTATTGACAATTTAATCAGGTTCTTCTTCGAGGTTTGTTGATGGAATTTTTCGCAAGACAGACTCAGGATCGAATGGTGCTATTCCAGTGGCTCTGAAAGACGCTATTAAGTCTTTTTTTACGGCGCCATTGGCGTCTTTCTTATCCATCTCTAGCAAGGTCGCGTTAAGCAAGTACGAAAAGTATTTTTTGTCTATGGAAGTCGAAACTTATTAGCAGCTTCCCATCTGGTTAGAACGACCCTCCAAGCGATTTTAAAAGGTCGGAAAAACCCGACATCCAATGGTTGGGTAATATGTGTCGAGTTCTTCGGTAGACACACAAATGAAATATCATTTTCGGCGCACAATCTTAACACATCGTTGGTAAAATGAAATGATAAGTTGTCTCCAATTATGATTTTGTAGCCTTGCAGTCTCTTGGCATGTGGCAAAAACGAAGAAACAAACCTATCACCAAAAGTTTGTGCGTCCATCCAGCCATGGTGTGTGAGGGTTGAAACGAGAACCCGCTGCGCAGCATCTTTCGTTACAACAGGGCAGTCCCTTTGGGCCTCTCTCGGTCCATTGTAGCCACATCTTCTCCGATTTATACGGAGTGGCCCAAAAGTCTGGAAACGGCCAATTATCTCGTAAATTGCTAATCCTAATTGTACAAAATTTGGGATACACCTATTTTGGGATACGAAGATTCCAGATTTGATATTTGCAATGTTGCCAGATTTGCCGTTTCTCTTATAATATTAGTTTGGTCTTTCAAATTTATCACCCTGTATATTCAGTCATTATTGGAATCTCCAATTTAATACGAGTGCAACCATATGTAACACTTATGATTTTATGTAGTCTGGAAGGTCTTAAATAAATAAAATAATCATGGAGAAATGTGGTAGACGCATTCTACCATCGATTAGGGTACTGTCAACTCACAAATGAAGCAGATTTTGAACACTTGCTAAAGTAACCATTATGTTAGAAATGTTATAATCTTTCAATTGTTACGTTTTAATTTAGTTGAAAATAGTTTGTATTAAAAAATTTATTGAGACACTTAGGCGTTGCCAGACTTATTTAATGTTTTTAGGACCTTCCAGACTACATAAAATCATAAAGTGTTGCATATGGTTGAACTCGTATTGAATAGGAGATTCCAATAATGACTGAATATACAGGGTGATGAATTTGAAAAACCAAAGTGACTAATAATTTTAAGAGAAACGGAAAATCTGGCAACATTGCAAATATCAAATCTGGAATCATTGTATCCCAAAATAGATGTACCCTAAATTTTGTACAATTAGGACTAGCAGTTTACGAGATAATTGGCCGTTTCCAGACTTTTGGGCCACTCTGTATATCACGTAAGGAGGCAAGAGCACACCCGACGCGGAGCCACACATCATAACTGACGTCGCACTTTACGTGAAGTTGCAGATACGTTCGGGGTATTTAGTGCCCCTGCGAAACAACATTCTCTTTTGACCTGGATCGTCTTGCAAGTTCGTCTCGTCGTAGTTAAAAATATGAGACGCCGGAACTCCTTGTAGGGTTGTTTGCAAATTTGCGAAATAATCTGTGATAACTTGTCGTGATACGTCGGCTCGAGATCGTTTGATGTTTGCTGCCAATTTATGGGACACATCATCTTTATATCTACGCAAAAGAGAATGTGCCCAATCTTTCCCTGGTAAGTTATTCTGAAACTTCTAGGTAGTTTTTGGCAAGTTGCCTAACATCTAACAGTGTCAAAGACAATCCCCATTCCCCACAGGTAGAAATAGCCTTAATGATGGATTTTTCTTCCTTTGTAGAAAAAACAGACTGACCACCATTTTTGCCACCACGTCGTATATGATAACGATTGTTTAGAGTCCCGTATGGAATTTTATACTTCTTTGATACCTTTCGTATGCCCCATCCATGGTCCACAATTTTTTCAAGGGCACGATCTATGTTCTCGTCAGAGTAGTTTTTGTAACTTCTCGCCTCAAGCTTTTTTTATAAATCCGAGGCATGGTCTCAGATCCCTAAAATAAGAGATAGTGGGTGTAAGCAACAAATTCAGTTATCTTATTTGTTTAGAAAGGCGATCAAAAGCACCCCACACCGACGATCAATTTCACCCAACAGTTGTGATCAATTACACGTCACGAGAAATTTTTTGAATTTCCCGCTTCCTGACTTTAAACATTGTCAAATTGGTAGTGTGAATTACATAACAAAATATCACAATTTACGATATTGGAGGTAAATAAACTTTAATACAAACAGTTTTCAACGTACCTTGGAAAGTTCTCGATGTACCAAAAATGATGAGAATGTAGAATCACTTTAAATCTTATTTTTTTATAGAAAAACTTGAATATTTTGCCGAACACAACACACATACGTTCTCGTTGTTCATTAAACTAAATGAAACAAGGTTGCCAACTTGCAACTTTTAAACAATGCGAGCGCCAAATTCAAAAATATTGAAGTTTGAATTAGTGATCAATTTCGACCCACAGAATCAATTTGGCCTCCATTTTACGGTACACAAAAAAATTACTTTCTAATTGGTAAATATTTTTCTGTCGTTTTCTTTGATAAACTAAAAACTATTTTTTCATGTATATTATTCTTGTTCGTATCCTGCTCATACATAGTATATTACTTCAAAAGTGATCGTTGTATTAGGATATGAAACTACAGTTTTATCTGCTAAAATTTTAAAATACCTATTTATTTACTTTGCTTAATGAAGCCTCATGCACCTGTTGGAATTCAATTTTTTTTTGCTTCTATGTTTAACAAGAGGAATCTCTAAGCTACTTTTCTCAAAGTGGATAGAGCCAATTCGTGCTAAAATAAAAAAAATATATAACTTTTCACTATCTGTAAACCTATTATACATATGCATTTTAGTAACTATTGTTTAAATTAAGTTTGTCCTTTCTTCGACAAGAATTTACTCACATTTTGTCGCATTCTGAAATATCTTACATTACACTATTTTAGGTTTTCGTATTACATATTTGGAGTGAGGGTAGCCATATGTGAGTAGTAGGGATTAAGTGTAAGGGTTAAAGAAAAGGTCCTTTATTTCTCACAAGTCAATGTGAGAAATAAAGGACCTTTTCTTTAACCCTTACACTTAAGTATTACATATTGTTTTTGCAAGTCGCCTTCGCACAGCCCGGCAGTTCTTCTGTGTTATATATAGGAAAATATAGTCACAATTAACACAAAACCAAGTAAATTATTAAATTATTTTACTCTATTCAGTCGAAAAGCATCAAAATAACTTTTTATGCCCCTCCCGCATTACATCACTGCGTGGTTTGGACGAAATTTAAATCGAAAGTCAGCATACCGTTAGTCTGTGTATCGTGAATTAGTAATAAATGTTCTTCTGAATAGGATGAAATATTAATTAATATGGTAAAGGATAAGTGATAAGCAGAATGTTGCAAAGACAATTTTGTTAAAAATTATGCTTGATTTTGCTCATTACTAATAAAAAACTAAAAATTTTTCTTCGTCTTCTTCCTCCACTAAAATAATCGCTACTACCGCGTTATTTAAGTCCTGGAAACTCATTTTCACCTGAATGTATCAACAGAACAAGTAGTTGAACTGATTTATATCCTAAAAATCCACTTTTACTAAAACTGACGTGAGACGAACGCGACAGATTCTGCCGTACGCGTACGTCGAGCGTCGCGCACTGTTCTAACAAATCGTAGCTTAACAAACATCTTAGTTAGATCCCCAATTATAAATATGAGCAATATTTTAAAGAAAGGCCTATTAAAGGCTTATAATGAACTAAAATTCATTTTTTCATTAGGATTAAGGGTGAATATTTCCAAAAGTAATTATTGAAATATTTTTAATATAAATAAAAAGATTTGAATTCTACTTCCAATATTTATTTGTTTTTTTGCTTCGATTGTTAATATTTATCCGAGCTTCATTATAATTAGTCGAACAATTCTAGTAAATAAATTAATTTTAGGTTGCCAGAGAAATTAAACTACATACCTACCTAAAAGTGGACTGATCATCCATAACGTGAATATCTGAGAAAATAATTGTTTGTTGATGCCCAATTCGTCGCTGTTAATAAGTGTATCGCAAATATGTTCAACGGTGGTATCTTTATCTTCCATTTCCATCATAACAGCCGTGTGGTTGTGAAAGTACACGCATGCATGCACACTGCGATAATCTTCAAAAGTTCTTATAGACGATTTACTTATTGTTGATGTTGACGCAGAAGATGTAGTTGCATCTGAAATAAGTTTTAAATATTTATTATTTAGTGACAGAAACAAATTTTATAAACAGGGTGTTTTAAAATTAGTTGTAAATATTTTATACAGGTGATGTAACCCAAACATACTGCGATGGATGTATACTGCAATAGTGAGACCAATCATTTTATACAGGTGATGTAATCCAAACAGACTAGCCTGTGTTTGCATCACCGGTGCAATGAAAACCTGTCCTACGGCCGCAATGGAGGTGATCTTAAACCTCACCCCTCTACATTTGATGATAGAGAATGTGGCAAAAAGAACACGATATAGAATGATCATGAACGGAGTAATCAGACGAAAGTCTACTTGCTTCAGGACTAAAGATACCTGGGATATGCCCCAGGATGAAATGCTAAAGAAGTACAGTTTTGTGAAAAACTTTAAAACCACAGAGCTGGGCTGCAAGAAAGAATGAAGCCAAAAATCCATCGCGCTTGCAACCGAAAGACATGCTATTCAGTGGTATACGGACGGTTCCAAAACCATAGAATGAACTGGAATAGGAGGCCGAGAACCAAGCACTCCGAAAGATTGGGAAAATACCCAAGCATCTTCCAGACGGAAATTCACGCCATCGAGAAATGTATCCAGTTTAACATCGACAGAAACTATCATAGACAAGAGATTATCATCATATCCGATAGCCAAGCAGTCGTCAAGGCGCTGAGCTCTTACGTAATCAGCTCAAAAATGGTCTGGAGATGCCTAGAACAATTGAATGAGCTAGACGAGAAAAATAGAGTTATTCTCACTTAGGTCCCCGGACGCGTATTACCATTGTTTACTATTATCCAGAGCAATCATCCTCCGAAACGCAGTAGAGAATGGCCTAGTAAATATGCGTATTTTGTATTGCCAACGTTTACTCCGATTCGGCACATTACCATTATGACAATGTTCTGAATCGTAGTAACCAATGGTTTTAAATACGCGCGTAATTTAGATTTCCAATCTTTACTGGTATTCAAAACAACTTTTAAAATGAATCTGAATCGCAGTAGATTTTAGCAATAATATAGACGCGTTCATTGTCTACTGCACTCTGATGGTTATATATTTAACAATATCATAATTTGTGTTATTTTTTGCATAAGGGCATATTATTATTATATGTTTAGGGTTTTGGTACCGCTATTATAGGAAAAAAATAAAATAATAATAATTAACTAATTAACTAAGGCGCACATATTACAAGCCTTACACCTTTGTAAAACGATATCTTTAAAAATTTGTATTGAGAATTCTACATAAATTTTTTGTGTTGTTACCTCTTGTCAACACATCCTTTCTAAAACACAAACACCATTCTTCTTTCCGTACCCAAAATTTGCTTAAGCCTTGGTTTCTTTGAACACTTCGTCGCGGTGAGCGGACAGTCCGTCAACCGTCGCGTTTTGACGATTTTATCCAACCAGAGTATTTAAATGGGAATGGTTTTCTTGAATCCGCTTAGTTGAACAGGACGGCGTCATGCCGCTGATTTGTCGCGAAGAGTCGGTTGATATCTGTTGAGTTTGATATCAGCGGAATCGTCGTTGTGTGCGGAGACTATATTGTTATTAATTTTAAAACAATTAGTGACAAATTCACATACAGATGACATCATGACTTTATTTTTAGGTTTCTTGGAAATTATGTCCTTTAATAAAACTCAACACGAATTCAAAAAGATCTGTAGAAAGTCTAAAATACTCCCTAAATTTGATTTCATTTCCAAAAAGCCTCCACTGCACAGTGATATTAAAGGCACCTTCCGTATCGCGACACAAAAACAACTCATTCACTGGCTTATTGGAAACTTTGACGGTTGCAATTGCCAGTTCCTCTTGTTCTTCCTCTTCCAACAATAATAACGCAAACAATTTATTTGCAACCATTTTAGTGCCTTTCGTTTACATTCATAATACAGACATAGAGAAAGTATAATTTTCTATATTTTTTAACAAACCACCTCGGGCGAAAATTGCTGTCCTCAGCGGTCGACGGACTGTCCGCTCACCGCGACGGAGTGTTCAAAGAAACCAAGGCTTTACGTATGTTTTTAGGTGATCATATTTCTGAACAATATCGTCTTTCATAAATTCATTAAACTAGTCATTTGCTTCTTCAACTGTCAAAGCATACATAATACGTTGAAATAACCTCATTATATGCCTTCGGTTTTCTTTCGGAATACTATTATGACCATTCCACAGCCAACGCCAAAAAGCCTGGCAAACATAAAATATACAGAGATATAAACGCGGTCTTTAATTTTCTGACACAGAAAATACAGATAATAAAGCGTTTATTTCAGCCACACTGCCGTCTGTCATAAAAACCTGGGGATAAGGAGCATTACCAAAACAATCTTCTGGAAGAGACTCTTTTAATAAACTGAAAGCTTCAGTTTGTGCCGTATGTAAAATACAACCTAACGGAATGGCACCAACTTTTGAGACAGTAAACATGAATGTTACGCAGGTATTAGTTTGGTCGACGAATACTACTTCCCGTGAAAACCATTATTTATGTGCACGTAACATTATGGGAGTCAAGATGACAACAATTAGTGGATTTTCTTAAATCACTATTTTACCCATGCCACTTTCGTTATACAGAACAGACTTTTTTCGTAAGACATTTAACACACTTAATTGGTCACGCCCTCCAAAGTTGTTGGATCTAGACTACTAAAAACAATGAATATTTTAGATCTATTAACGAAGGCTTACACGTGAAATATCCTTTCGACACTAACCAAATACAAATATGGCGGCGATAAGTCGGCGCTATACTGCAGTAAACATTGACCACTAGCAACGCGTGCCGTAAAGAACCATTGCTTACTGCGATTCAGAACACTGTCATAATGGTAATGTGCTGAATCGCAGTAAACAGTGGCAATATAAAATAGGCGTATTTATTAAGCCATTCTCTACTGCGTTTCGGAGCATGATTGCTCTGGATAATAGTAAACAATGGTAATACGCTCCCCGCGTATAACGGGGTACAGGGTAACGAGATTGCAGATAGTCTTTCAAGGAAAATGACTCAAACGCCTTTTGTAAGACCTGAGCTGTTCTGCAGTATCAGCAGTAACATAATATTAGGAGAGATTAAAAAAGAATTGGGCAGTATAAGAACCGATAATTGGAACACTCTCTTGGAGCTGAGACAGGCTAAGATACTTCTGGGTGAATATAACCAGAAAAGATCGGAATCATGCATCTGCCTAAGCAAGAACAGGCTACGTATTGTAACAGGAATCCTTACTGGGCATTGCCGACTAAAAGGATACCTTAGTAAACTGTAAGTAGTAAAGGATAGTGAGTGCAGATTCTATGAGGAGGACGACGAAACCTCCATTCACATTCTAACTGAATGTGTAGCACTCCAGAATCCAAGAGCACTATACCTAGGAGGATATCAAATAACTTGAAGCCACTCCAAATCCTACACTTCCTTGAGAAGATAGGATTGGAAGGGTCGTTATAGGCATTGAGACATTTCCTTGGTGCATTAGCGACAGAAGGGGTACTATAGATCTTTTAGGTCGGAGTGTATTAAATATTTTGTGTTTATTTTCATAAAGAAAATGATAATTTCAAAATTTTACCATGAATTCTTTCAAAAATATAAAATAAATAAAAAAAGAGTACCGACAGTTATAGACAGACGTATATTTATATTCTCGTTATTAGAACGTACAATTTAGTTTAAAAGTTGACGCGTCTCAGTGTTTTTGATAATTTTTTAAAATAGGGCAAAAAATAATTTTATTCCACACTTTATATAAAATTTGTTATATATTTATAGTATAAAACTCATTGTTATTAATTATATATGCTATAATAAAGACTAAATTATCTAAAACCGCTCTTTACGTAGTAAACTAATTGCTTTGTACTTGCCTTTAACTTTTTTCTTTTCAACCGAAGTCTCTTTACTCTCTGCAGAGCTATACATATTTTCCTTATTATCCCAATCATTTTGTTTCGTTGGATATTTCATGGGTTCTTTAAATCCTCCATTAATTGTTGCTAAGTTGGAATAACTGCTGTTAGCTGGCGGAAGTCTTTGTGAAACAGAATATAAATAATTGGGCAAATCTTCTGTTTGTGCGTAATCATCATGTGTCTGGCTAAAATAAAAAGAGAAGAAAATATTAAATATTTTGGATAAAAATAGTAAGCTCTAACTATAAAAAATATTAAATATTTTGTAGAAAAAAGAGTAGAGAAAGCAAAAATATTAGTTAAATGGTAAAATACTAAAAATAGAAGAAACCTAAACCTATACAGGGTGGTTTCTAAGTTGATTTGTTTGTTCAACTGTGTATACAACTACTTAAATGAAACAACTTTTTTTAAATTACTAAAAATAAGGGAGATAAGCTAATTTAAAAAGTCGAATAATCTGCGATATGATGGTTGATAATTTTTTTTGTTGGTGTTCATCGCGTGATAGATTTCAGTTAATTTGTGACTGTTTTTGAGTTATTTATAAACAAATATTTTAAAAAGTTGCTTCTTTTAAGTAGTTGTATACACAGTTGAAAAAAAAATTCAACTTAGAAATCACCCTGTATATAAATAGGCAACCCGGCTCTCTTAGTTTTAATACTTGCAATTAAATTTGTTTCATAAAGTTTGATTCAAAGTTAAGAATGTGGACCAAATAAAAATAAAATACTATTATTTATCGACTCCACACAAAAATAACTCATTTTATTGTATATTTAATCTTAATAACTAAAAAATATAGTGACAATTAATTTGATAGAATTGTCACTTATTTCAAATTTTAAATATTATAATAGTAGTTGGGTGCCCAAATTATGAACTGTGATTGGTCGATTTAATTTTTTTGCAGTGTTCTTACTACCTAGAATGGATATTAAATATATTCGTTCAGTTGAACGCAATAGCATACTTTTTGTAGCCTGTGCGTGGATAAGCTAATATCCATGTGGATGTAGAAAAAAATATTTTTAATGTTTATTTTATAAATTAGTAAAATTCATAAAATATTTTAAAGTTAGTTATTTTGTCTTAATAACCTAAAATAATTTTTGAAATTTGTAGATTTTCGTTAGTGGATCGTAGAAAAAATATACTGTCCATGTCCACTCTTGTTGCACAACCTACTATTTATTATCTGACAAATAATGTTTTTATATTTTGAAATATAAGAATAAAACATTTTAAAAAAGTTTTCTACACTTTTTAAACGTTTCTACACAATCAGATTTAAACACATTGTATACTTGCAAAATATATGTACATTCATATAATTTTTATAATAAAATACCGATTGTCCCTTTTTCCGCTCCTTTAGGGTTGCCATCTTTTTGAAAAGTGAAAAAAGGACAACGATGCTGACAGGGGCTCTGGTATACAAAAAGTTCTCATTCTTCTAGTAAACTTCAAAAAAAAAAAGGCGTCGATCTGAACGAAAGAAATCCTCCTCGTCTTACCGAGCTTCTAAAAAAAGAATCCTCAGCTTTTATATATTTTTGTACCAACCATGTTCCTTCCAAAAATATGTGCTGTCAGTCAAAAAAGACATTTGTCGTAGAAAAGAAAATACATTTCTCGTAAAAGAGGACATTTGTCGTAGTAAAAAGGACATTTTAAGCTTTAAAAAGTCACAAGGACATTTTGCTTCAAAAAAGGACAGGTGGCAACCCTACGCTCCTTCATAAAAATATAACAACGTTGTTGGTTTTGACTTGTTAGTTGTTCGATATAAATTTGAAATTTTCAGGTCGCACCATCTATTTAAAAGTAGGTGAACTGTTGATGTAATGTTGGTTGCGGTAATATGGTTAAAATTACGTTAAAATTAAATAATTTTCTGCTGTAAAGAACTTGTAAATGAAAGAAAAAAATTAAATATTTATATGTGAATTTTAATGGGAATATATTCTATTTCCTAAAATAGTTTTTATAGCGATATTTGATAACTTTTTAACATGTAAAATTTTCATAATTTCGTTCTTTTTTCAATTTTCTCATTTTTTTTTCACTTTTCATTATATTTAGGAAATACCATTAGAATATTATAAAACCAAATTGTTGAAAAATTCTCCTATGCTAATACATTTGCTAAATCTAGTACATTCTGAAAGAAACTAATAAATAAAATATTTTTTCTAATTTTGACATATAAAATGACATTTTCTGTAATCGCAGCATGTGTCAAGATGATCTACTTTACGCAATCAGTTGCATAATTTTAAACATTATGGAACTGATTTCGAAAAACTCATTTTTCAGTAATCAAAAATCAATAATATATATTATTATTAAATGTTTATATCAAAGAAGGGCAGGTTGACTTATAAAAATAGAATTTGTTTAAACTTACAACCTAGTAATAATGCTGTTTTGTTCTTTCTTTTCCCTTCTAAATCAGCACAAAATAATTAAAACACAATACACGACAAAACAACCCCCATTTTTTTGAAAAATAAATAGCTTTAATAAGCCACTACAAGTCGTTGAAATAAATAATTAATATTATATTCTATTTGTTAATAAAATGCATACATATGCAACTAACAATACAAGAAAGTGGTAATGATGGTTGCCTATACGTCAGTAATGTTTTTCCAAAACACAGTTTTATAAAATAAATATTCTAGCCAAGTTAGAAAAAATATAGTATGTAACACGTTACGAAATGCCGTTTTATGTAACTCAATCATGTTGCTGGACCTCGCTCTGCTCGTCCAGCAAATATTCACTCGTTACATAAGATAAGGCATCTCGTAACTTGTTGATAAATAGCTATTATTGTCCTAAATTTGTTTCCTATACCGTATAGGTACATAATTGTAGAAAATAGTTTTTTGACAAAATGGCAATTAGTTTGATTAATTAGGTGTGCCCCCAAGTAGTGTTAGCCTTACAAATTTACGGTCCACTCCTGGCCATAGAAAAAGTATATTGTTCAACTACAAGGAATGCTCATTTCCTGAGTACCATTTCCTGTTCGTAAAACAATAATTATACTTCAAGAAGGTGATAGGAGTCTATAAACAAAATTGAGCAAGTCAAGAAAAATTAAAAAACTAACATTTAAAAACTTGCATTCTTGTTTTATTTCTAAATAATTGTACTATTTCGATATCTATATTCTAAAATAATCTTCCAATCCAAATTGTTTTATTTCTTTTGAAACCAAAATAATTGTTTCTAATAGATAGAAGAAAAAAATGAGTAGTTAAAGCTTTGCATACATGCTGCAAAAAATAAAGAATTTTTTTCTCTAGAAGATAAAATGTGCAAAACTAATAATTGTAATAGTGCTCAATTTAATTAACATCCAAATATTAAGTTAAAAAAATCTTACTTTTGCCACATTATTAGTCGCTTATCGATTTTGTGGAAATTGGAGATATTAAGCTTTTAAAAAAATATTAAATTTGTAAACAGATCTACATTTTTCTTGTAATAATCGTACGTAGAGAAAAAGCGAGTTTTCTATATCACGCTATCTGAACAATACTGTAGGAGAAAAATGTTCAGAATAGATTCAGGAGAATTGGGGTTGCACGTCGAGGACACATGCGCATAATATACAAAATGGATCGGTAATCAGAAGCGCCAACTATGTGGGGGGATGCGAAGCGTTAAACCTTTGAAGAAAATTATAAATTATAAACCTTCATTCACACATAACAAATTTTAAATAAATTAATATTATTTTGAATAAAGTTATAAGAATGCCTACAGTCAATAATTAATTGGTGAATAAAAAAGAAACAACTGAAGAATGTTTACAGTCAATAATTGGTGACTAAAATAGAAACAACTGATATCCATTGACGTAGATAGGAGAGAATTAAGGGGATCAATCTCTCTCCCCATAAGTCTACGAAAATTATGAATGTAATAAAGATAAGGCTCTTCATATATGTATATTTATGTATACATGAAATTCATATCCCCCCATCGCAAAAATCTATCTACGCCACTGTGTTTTATAACTTTTATAAATTAATTACTTGTTTTACACAATATTATAAGCATTGGAGATAAATTCATAGCTAATATTTGCTGGATGTTACACAAGTAGTTATTTCGAATACCGGGTGTCCCATTATATTTTCCAACATTTAGCAAACTTATAACTTTTAAACCAAAGTACTTAAAAACATGCGGTTTTCACCGAAATGTATCAAATTATTCCAAGTTTTATTTCGGTCAATCCAAAATTATTTAGCATTTTCGGTTTACTGAAAAACAAAATGGTGGTTTTTTAAAGACGTATTTGTTAATTGTTTTTAATGGAACAACCTGTATATTTTTTTATGTTCGGAAAGAGTCGTTTTAGCTATCTAGCGATATAAAGTTTTTTGAAATCGATGAAGAAATAACTGAACAATTAAATTTTCAGAAAAAGCCTGCAAAATCAATAATTAACAATAATTCTCATCAATAATTTATGTGAAAATGTATTCAAAATCAATAGTCAACAATAATTATTGCTTATTAATGATATTCTAGTATAACCTAATTATCTTATTTAACATTTTAACCAACTTTTATTAAACAATTTAAGAATAATTTAAATGTTCTATATGTCCTCCGTTTGCATTAACACAATTGTGTAAACGTATTAAAAATTTGTATATGCTTTTTCTAACATGTTGTGAGTAATGCTTTCAAATGCTCGACGTATATTATCTTAGCTCTTTTAAATTTTGAGGTGCAGAATTATAAGCTAAAGCATTAACATATCCCCAAATAAAAAAATCTAGCACTGTTAGGTCTGGCGAATTTGGAGTCCATTCAACTGGTCCTGTCCTACCAATCCAATTATTACCGAATTTATTAGAAACTGTTTGTCGAGCAATCAGTGAATAATGGGGAGGTGCTCCATCTTGTTAAAAATAGATTTCATGTAATTCTCCATCCTGGTCAATTTGCGGGTAAAAAAATATTTCTAACATGTCCGTATAAATTGGACCGGCAACTGTTATTTCGGCAAAAAAAAATGGCCCGTAAATCTGTATTTACTCACAGCACACTAAACATTCAGTTCAGGAGAGTCTCTTACACTTTCATAAAATTCATGTGGATTCTCTTCACTCCAAATTCTACAATTGTGTCTATTGACGGCTCCATTAACATGGAAACTTGCTTCATCAGATATTATTTAAAAGGGCTCAGGATTATTTCTTATCAAGTCCAATAACGTCTCACATATATATAGACGTTTTTATTTGTCTTTCTCGTATAATTTTTGGTTGAATTTTGTAAGGTTTCAGTTTCAGTGCTTGTATTCTATGAACTTTGAATCTACTCATATTAAAATGTGACGCTATTTTTCTGATAGATGACTTGGGAGATTTAGTAACAAACTGGTATAACCATTTAGTCCCTTGCAATATTAAAGCCTTTGGTTTTCCGAAACCTAGTTCTATTAGTTATTGATTTAGTGAACACGGCTTGCGTGAAAATATGGGCAACAAATACCTTTAATTTTTGTCAAGAAAAATCGAATTTTCCATGTTATCCCCAGGAGCCACTCCTAAATGTACTTTCAGTCTATTCAAAATCGATGTACTTTTCAATCCTCTGCGAGACTTATATGCGAAAATGGGGCACTTAAACATGTCATTGCCTAATGGTCTACTACGAGTTACTTTCAGCCCCTTAATCCGACTGAGCTTGTGTGGGTAAAGGACAGATATTATTATATTTTTCTGTGGTGCTCCTGGGCGACGACTTAAAGATGATTTATGGTACCATTTGACTTACAGGTGAGGAAAATCCGGAAAACCTTACCCACCATCTTCAAAACGGTAACGCATGGCAATTTATAATCTAGATATCATATCTGCTAATACAGCACACATCAAATCCATGCAATTTAATTAAAAATTCACATGGTCTGCTGTAGGATTCGAAACTGCTTTGTCTCTACATCACATACTTGCCTATAAATGAATATAAGCGCGTGAGACAACTACGGTGCGACCCGATGTTCCTATTTAAACCACTTTCATGCCTGATGATAGTCAAATGTAACCGAAACTAGTTTCCCTAGTTTAATTATAATTATTACATCTAAGACAAGACAGAGTTTTTTTTTTTCCTTATACAACATTTCAGACATAGATAACTTTCTTATTCTTTGAAAAAATGTTCCCGAATTAAACAAGGATATCGGAAATTCCCTTCCACCCATCCCATCTAGTCCTTCAATTATATCTACGTCAGGCGACGAGATACATTTTTAATATCTGCATACGGCGTTTGGACGCTGGACGCCGCGACGGTGGCCGGGCATTAGCGCTGGGGCTGCGCTGGGTCGAATTTAGATTTACTCACTGCGATGTCCACGACGCCACGCCAACGGACGCCGTGCAGCGCCGCGACGGCCAGTCACGTCCGATCATGAAGCGCGACGAAAAGTCGACCCCTCTGAAAGGGACTCTAATAAGAAGTAAAGCGAAAGCGTGAGGTTCTTTAACGTGGAATTAAGTAAACTCATGCGAGGGTTTTCCTATATGTGAGATGTATCAAATATAATTTTAAAATCTCCGTGATGGAGAGTTTATTTGAATTAAGATAAATACGTAACCTGACCAACATTTAGTCGGCCTAAGACCTGCAAAGTTTAAAGAAAAATTAACCGAGGATTTCTAATAATTTATACTTCATGTCGATATTGTACTACGCTCACGTCCGCATTTCAGATAAGGTATAGCGGGTATAGAGGCTCAGGTACCGGAGGCATAAACGATTGTCGAAATGTACATGGTATTATTAGAAGAAAAAATGTTTGTAACTGCACTATTTGCGCTGTATTAAAAATTATTGTTATTATGATTTTCTATACTTTTGTTATAAAAATTAATTGAGATTGGGGGATTTCAATTAATTTGTAATAATGAAAGATTTAGGTTAAATTTTTATTTATTAATCACTTGACATTTGTTATATGTATAAATTAGTTGAAATTGGCGAATTTTAATTAATTTGGAATTAAGATTTAACTTAAACTCTATATTAATGGATGGATTATAAAGTGACCAAGACGTAAAATAAAATATAAAAATAAATTCTCGAAGCCGCAATACACAAATTAATAATTCATAAATTATTTTGTGACATATATGGCTTCCAGTATTAATTTTTCTATTTTATTTAAAATATTTATTAGCTTTCTAAATAGAGGTTGGAATATTAATCTGTCTTGTAAGTTTTGAGAAAAATGCAAAAAGCTTTTAAATAATTCGTTTTTATTTTTATTGTTAAAAACTATGGACTTTACAAAATAGTAGTTTTTTTGGGCGCGTTTCTATATTTTTGTGCGGATGATTTGTGCGAGTATGTTTATCTCAGGAACGGGCATGCGTTTTATGATTGAATCAGTATTTACGTCTACTACGCTTGCTTTACACTACTGTCTCACATCAAAATTATTTGCGTACTTTCCTGATAAACACTATACAACTATCATAGTTGTAACGAGAAAATATATTAAACTGATAATAACTGGCATTAAGAATGCACATACACTTCCCTAATGTAATTTTGAAAGCCTTTTGTGCGCTTTAGAACCTTATGTTTAATCAATACCGAATTATAGCCAAACAATTCTTGTAACAATACTCTTCCATACTCTCTCATAAGAATTTGACAAGTACGTGGGTGACACCGTGAATGTTTGCAATTCGATTTTTGTAAACAAAATTAGTCTAGTAGTTTTTTCTTGTTGTATAATACACATTCTGTAATATACCAAGTGAACAACTATCAGAAACAAGTCACTGATGCCAGGATTCTGCGCAGTAGACTATTGGAATCGCCAAATTATATAGTGAGAAATGGGCATCGATTTATGATTTATTTTTGATCGTTGTTCGAACATACCTTTAGTTTATGTTAATTATATCGTGGGCGTACAATGAAAATTTACCACGTCGCTTTTTTGCAAATTTGTGATAACTGAAACGATGAAGTCCAGTATTGTTTAATTTTATCTAAAAAAATCCATAAAAAGTCCATAACTACGGTCAATTTAATAATAATAACAAACGTGTTCATTTTCATTTTATTTTCCATTCCCTAATAAATATTGGAAAAATATTCAAATCTATTTTTCTGGAAACCACTAGTGGATTTTCTTTGTACGCCCACGATATCACGATATCGCTTATTACTTATGATAAAATTATTATTTGAAAACATTAGAAACCTTAGGCTTTTGCCTAATATTAATCAATACTAAATTTACGAATTTTTGCACACTGTTTTTGGAAGTATCAAACCGATATTAAATTTATTTAATTTTATGTCATTTACGATAATACAATCTTGAAAATTCAAAAATGTACTAAGGGCCAATTCTACCGTTGTGTTAAAGTTTAAATTACTGAATCTATGGTTGATGCGCCCGTGGTACTTGCGGCCACTATCGAAAAGTGTGGTATTTGCGCCCTATCGTACTTTTCAAGCTTACCTGCTTTTCAAGAAGGGTATACTCAGTGGCAGTTGGCCCTGTTTGTATTTACATGTAGGCAGGTAAACTTAAAAAAATATATGCGATACATTATTAGTGGGTATTTTAATTTATTTTGACAATGCTCTAACAAAAATTGTCAGCTATTTAAAATTATAAAAAAAAATTGTAGCCCGTTCTCCAAATATGAACTGTGATTCATATCCTTACAGTGTCCTTATTAAACTAGATCTTCAATTATTAATCCGGTCAAATTAGACCAAAAAATAGGAGTGAGGGTACAAAAATTCCCACCCAGCTGAAAATTGGTAGGATTGTTCAAAACACCATTATAAATGAAACCTAAAAAGTCCTCATCAATCTGGCACCTGGAAAAAAATTTACTGGGGGTCAAAGGTCACAAAAACGGGTTTTTCGCGATTTTCAGCAAAACGGTAAGTTTTATCACAAAATTAGTTCAGACACAAATTGTAGAGCAGATCATTATCTATAAAAAAATGTGTAATATTTTTTTCCCTAAGAGCCACCCTCTCTGAGATATAACGATTCAAAAAGTTAGAAAAGTTGTAATCGTAATATGTATAAGTACACCACGTATATACATCACTGAAGCTGTAATACAAGTAAAAATATTATTCTATCGGTCAGTGTAACTTATACATATACAGTATGTCCCACTAGGTTGGAATCATATGGAAAACTTTTTTATTATTAATTTTAGGAAAAAAAAGTTATTCTTCATAAAAAGTTTTGCATTAACCTAGAATACAGTCATCAAATATCAAATTTTTTCAGTGGTATACGAGGTTTGTCAAAAAATATGAGTTTTACTCAAGAGTACCTTTATTCTTTAAACGACTGTTAAAATTTGATATTTGATGGTTGTATTTTAGGTTTTAGACCATGCTCGACTTTTTATGAAAAATAACTTTTTTCCTAAAATTAGTAATAAAAAAGATTTTCCTATGCCACCAACTGTCTACGTAAATTGGCGGCATATGAATATCTTTTTTATTATTAATCGCACTACGAGTCCTGTATTTCTTCAATTTACATATTCTTCCAAATTGAGATGCATATTGCCTGCATTGCTTTTCTAAAAAAAAAAATAGAATGAATTTTTCAAATTCCGGTATTTTAATAAAAGTTGCAGTCGACTAACACAAACAATAATAATAGTTTATTAGCACGAGAAATCACAGTTTACCACACAAAAATAATTATATAACACTAAAACAAGTTTAATGAAATAATAAATAATTAAGTTTATAAACACACTTAAATAATTAAATTTATAAAGCACAATAAACAGAAAAATAATTAGCTAATACACCACGCCACTGAAAACTTGCAAATACTCAAACTGGCGCGGCTCCTTCGCAAATAAGACCATCATGTTGCGTATTTTCCTTACCTTTAAACGATGCTGCTAGGGAGCAGTACCAATCAGTGCCATATTTAAAAACAAATTGAATCCATCACCCTAAAAAGTAAACATTTGAAATTTTAGGAATATTCCGTTGCTTTATTATCTGTCGACTCTAGTAGTTAGATTTTTAAAAATTATAATTTTAATTTTTAAGCTATTGCATAGCTTTTATCGCGGCGACCGAATCAACACCCCCCACTCCGACCGGCAATATTATTCAATAAAAGAAAATCGAAAAATCGAAAAATCGAAAAATCGAAAAATCGAAAAATCGAAAAATCGAAAAATCGAAAAATCGAAAAATCGAAAAATCGAAAAATCGAAAAATCGAAAAATCGAAAAATCAAAAAATCGAAAAATCGAAAAATCGAAAAAATCCAAAAAATCGAAAAAGCGTAAAATCGAAAAATCAAAGAATCGTAAAATCGAAAAATCGAGATTAAGGGCATTTTATTCTTTTTGTAGTGTTAAATTTTTGCACAATCTTAATTATCATGTTTAAAAAATTAATTTAAATATACATTTGTTTAAATATTTTGTGTAAAAGTAATGGCGGATAAGCAAGAATTCCAAACATCTATATCGTATTTCAAATTGAATTTCCAAAAAAAATAAATAATGGCATGATTTGAGCCATTGTAGATTTGGTTTACCGTGTGCTTTCACAATGCGGGTCGGAGTGCAGAATTTGCAGCAACCCTATTGAATTCAACACCCTTGTATAGTACATATTCTCAAGCTTCTCCCTATATCCCTATTCTCGAATTCTAGTAATGGGAGTTGTCCCATCTATCGCGTACATCTAAAAACCACGCACCCATGAAAATATATTGTTTTCAATATTATATTAAGTATTGAAATTAAACGATGTAATAAATAATGGTAGTTTGAGCAACAAGAGTGGATATAATAGCTGTATCGCATGTCCACGAAGTTTGAGAACGATGCCGTGTGATACAGACAACCCTTTCAAGTTGTACAGTATAATTTTTCTACGACCAACTGCCAATATAAAATGTATTAGTTTATTTAAATTAAATTTTAAAAGATGTTTTATAAAGGGTGCGTTTATTCTTTCAAATGCTAGATGACGATAGTTTACTAATTTACGCAATAGTAATCAAAATATTTTACATTTTACTAACTAACTAAATTATCAATACCAGCGCGTACATTTTTAAATAAAAAAATTACGAACTATTTTATGATTTTTTTTAACTTTATTGTGTATCTATTGCCGCAAAGTTATTTTTACTTTTTATACTATTTTTTATGTAAATAAATGCAAAACGGCGTTTAATCGAATTCATTTATTTATAATTGCATTATATATAATCAATTAATAATAATCTATATTATTATACGATCGTTATAATTTGAAACTTATCGTAAAGTGTGAAATTTAGATTTCAAGACAAAAAATACTAAACCGGTCCTGTCTAAACAGAAAAAACCATAGAAAAACAAAGATGTTTGTCAAAGTTATGTTCCTAATTTAAACCTAGAAATCAGTGGCGGCTGACCAAAATATTGGATGTTCACAATGATAGAATATGGATTTCAGTACAGATGTAGGTAAAATAAATATAGTTTAAAAAAACTAAAAAACACGCTTTTAGAGCATATCAAACTAAAAAGAATTTTTCAAATAAGCTTAAAACAATAATAAATGAAAAATACTAGTATTATTGTGAAAAAAGCGTCGGGCGCTCGATGTACGAGAAATATGGACAAAGCGCCCCGCGCGTTTTTCACGATAGTACTAGTATTTTCCATTTATTATTGTTTTAAGCTTATTTGAAAAATTATTTTTAACTTTTTAGTTTGATGCTCTAAATGCGTGTTTTTTAGGTTTTTTAAACTATATTTATTTTTCACTTTTTAGTTCGATGTATTATAAAAGCGTGTTTTTTAGTTTTTTTTAAACTATATTTATTTTTTACTTTTTAGTTCGATTAATTATTAAAAAAAAAAATTGTTAGTTGAAATTGCTGAAAAAAAAAACAATTATTTTTTTTTTAGCCGTGGGCGGGATTAGAACCCACGATCGATGAGTCTGGCGATCGACGACCCGCGCCATAGACCGCTAGGCCAACGAACGAACTTAAGGTAGTGGGATATACTGACAGTAAGTAATAAGCTAATAAAGGTGAAGCTAATAAAAGCGTGTTAAAAAGTCGTATACAGATTTTAAAGTGTTAATTTTTTCCCTTCTGTAACAAATATCTTTTTCCAATATTTCAAAAAAGGGCTGCTACCCTATTGAACCAACTTAGACCCCTCGTAATAAAATCATACTAGTCTCAAATTGTTTCTAATATTATTATCTAGTTGTATACCGATTTTTAAAGTGTTAACTTTTTCCCTTCTGTTACAAATAGCTTTTTCCAATATTTCAAAAAGGGCTGCTACCCCTTTAAACCAACTTAGACCCCTCGCAAAGAAATAAGACTAGTCTCAAATTGTTTCTAATATTATTATTTACTTGTATACCGATTTTTAAACTGTTTACTCTTTTAAAGACGCTACTGATCATTCGGGCATTTTCGGGAAATTGGCCTCTAGCTTTTGGCTGCCAAGTTCACACCGGTTAAAGATGGTACAAAAAGCATCGCTACTTTCAATCCTATTATATTATTCGCGTAAGATCTACATTTATTAAATAGCTAATTATTGAATTGAAAATTGAATAAATAAAATATTTTAAATTACTTAAAAAAAATTGGAAATTTCTTATTTGACAAGGTGAGAGAAATAAGAAAAAACAATTATCTATCGGCATTTAGAGTTGATAAGCGCGGCTACTTATATTATGAAATCAATATGAATATCTATCCTTGCTATAGTATACAGAATGTGCATTGAATTTTAACTACAATAATTGGTAAATATTTAAAAATCAAAAGTTAAACCGAAAATTCTGAAAATCAAATGGTTCTAAGTTAGAAGAAATTTTGTTCATCGAGTGGGAACATTTTTTTTCTGGGCCCTTATCAAAATAGTATTAAATAAATAGCGAAATTGCCCAACTGTTAGGGTTATATGATAAATAAAATGTATTTAAAATAAATATAAACAGTAATACAGTCATATTTTCTCATTTTTTATATTTAAAAAAAAAACGAACGCCCTTTTCAGAATTTGAACCAGGATTGCAAAAGCAGAAGGTAACTTGGTTATGTTAATTTATTTTTCTAATCAAGTTTATATGACCCTAGTATTTTCTACAACAGCCTTTTTAAGACGTCTTTGACGAACGCTCTAACATTGCGAGGACGGTAGCAAAATAGTAAACAGTTCATCTGTACCTACGTGTGTGATGTAAGCTGGAGAAACCAGTGACACTTTTACAACATGAAAATATCTATCAAAATAGGCATATCTACCTATTTGTCAATCTTTTAATTGATGTTCAAGCATTTTTAAATAATTTAACATTTAAGAGCGACACCAATATGGAAACAATATCTGTAGTTTCACAGTTAATAGGCAAGGCCAAGCATTATATTGGAATGAGATTTTAAATACATTGATATTGAAGTAGTTAGGTTGAATCCAAAATTCAAGAAACCAATAGGGTTCTAAGTTAGAAACAATTATTCAAAAAATCAAAACCGCAAATTAATCGGATATTTCTTTCTAGAGTTTTTTTTGCATTTTTGGACTTTTTTTGTACCAATGTAATACTGAGGCCCCATAGGAAGGGCCCCAGTAAAAATGATATTTATCTATCGCTCAATTACAATTTTAAATAACTGCTCCAGAGTTTTTGAATTGGTCCTCTACAATCGCATCTCATTCTTCACACGGCGCATTATTTCACCCAACCAACATGGTTTTCAGTCAGAAAAATCTATTGCAAGTAATTTATTCTGCAAAATTCAATTTATCGCAGAGACATATTGGACAAAAGAGGTCAGGTAGATGCTGTTTACAGTGATTTCTCCAAAACCTTTGATAAAATTAATCATAACCTACTGCTAACCAAGCTGGATAGGTTGACATTTAACTCAAAACTGATAAATCTGATGAAGTCTTTTGAACAGACCACCTTGGATATAAATTAGCTACCTTTTATCAAACATCAGGAGTACCTCAAGGTTCTGTTTTGAGACCGCTACTGTTTATATTATTTATTAATGAATTTGATCGAACATTGAGGTAAAACGTTTAATCTACGCAGACGACCTCAAGCTATTTCAAGTCGAATCCATACAGGAATATCTTAAGCTACAAGCAAGTATTAATTTGGTAAATGATTGGTGTATCAAAAACGAACTGCCTTTAAACGCTAAAAAATATCACATTGTGACTTTTCTGTACAAGTTACACAATACCTCACTGATGCGACCAGAATTTATTAAAGATCGTGTTGCGTTTATTTCGATCCAAAATTAAGTTATATTCCTTACATTGATGAGACTACCGCAAATGCAACCGTCTACCTACTGGGATTTGTAATTAGAAACTGTTTAAATTCTTTGCCACTATGAATTTATTATTTTCAGCATTCATAAGGTCTAAGCTAAAATATAGCAACCTTATTTGGAATCTGAATCATATAAATATACAATGTTCATATCTCTTCATTTTAAGGAAATCAAATCCGCTTGTTTTGTACTTGATGGTATACATCCATCTAGGAATCTGGGGCAACTTGGTCACCTTTTTCGGACTTTTTCCCAAATATATTTTTTATTTTTTGACGCATTTGCACCAATTTTTTTTTTTACAAACAACAACATAAGCAAACAGTTAACATTTGCAAAAAGGTATGTTTTTGTTTTATATTATAAGAAAAAATATAAATATGAAGTGACTAAGTTATCCCGGGTTTGGGGCAACTTAGTCACCTTTTTAAAGGTTTGTATGACCAGGTTACCCCAGATTCACTTGAAAAAAAAAATTAACCCATAATTATTTTTTATTTGTTCAAAATTTTCATGAATAGCCCATTTATTAGATTATTACTAAAAAATAACTACAAAAAATGTTTAATAAATGTATTAAACTTATACATATAGGTACAAAAATAACTTATAAAACATAAAAGGAACTCTCAAATGTAACTCAGGTAACACTCTTAACTTAAACTTAGGTAACTCTTAACTTAATTAACTTAATCCCTAGGTATGAAGTCTTTGTCTGCCCCAGAATCATCTTGATATTCCAACGGTTCTGATGCATCTGAATCGTCACAATAATCGCATTTAAAATAAGGATCTTTACTTCCGTTGTTGCATGAGCCACATATCCACTTAAGGCACTGCATGCATTTAATCCAATCTTGTCCACCATGAAAGTCTTTCCAATTACAAAAACAAAGGCCACACTTCGCATCTGTTTGACTTTTCACTTGTCTTTCATTTTTTTTTTGTCTAGGCTGAATTGGACGGGATTTCTTCTTAATTTTGTTCGTTCTAACTACACCAGATGGTCCTGGGACATCTAGTGGCTCCAATGCTTGAGTAGTGGGAGACTTAATGGTTTTATTGGGGCCTACAAGGTCTAAAGGGACAGTTACAATAGGCTCATCTCTGGCATCTGTGGGAGCCACTTCATTATCTGCATCTCTTGCCAAATTTTTACCGGGTTGAATTTTCCTACCCCTTTTTTTCTTCGGATTTGCTTCGCTGCCAACCCCTCTGTGTTCTCTCAGAAGATCTACCAATGATGCATCAAGACATCTTCCAATTGCGTCTGGTATGATTCCATCAGAAATTCTCTTCGAGACTTCGTTTGGATCAGGTCTTTATCCAGATATCAAATTTTGGTTGACAGTGTCAGACATGCCGTTCCATAACCTAGAGAGCAAATTTGGAAACTGTTATCTTGGAAGATTTCCTGGATATCGGCTTTCTTTCCTCCATTGGTCTAAAATCTTTCTCCAGCACTTCTTCATCAGTCCAAATACAGCCACATCCTGTATCTGCATTAGATGCGTGGCGTTTGCAGGGAATGGAGTAATATAAATACCATGCTCTTTACAGGACTGAATAATTGAAGGCGAAAATTGGCTGGCAAGGTTATCACCTACCACGATAGTTGTGGCACCGTGTTTCCATTATGTGCGAGAGGAGGATTTTGAAAAACCACATCTCGAACAAATTCATGTCAAACCAACCAGAAGGGCTGCTTGCATATTTCGTTTCTGGAGGGCCTACTTCTGTCCAGTTTTAATAAAGGTGTCCAGATTTATAGACAACCATGGGAGGCAGGAGATCCCCCTTCGTGTTTCCGCACTCCATAATGCTAATGGAGGTACGAGAATGGTTTTGTACCCTTTCTACCCTTTTTGTGTTTCGGGGAACCACCACCTTCTTGGCCCCAGGATCGTCCGTGACGTTAGTTTCGTCGTAGTTGTATATATTAAAATCGTCCGCATCGCTTAGAGCCTCATTTATATTGGTGAAAAATTTTAAAATATCTCCACGGTCCACGGAGGATCTGGAACTTTTAATGTTCGATGCCAGGCGAATGGAGAGCCTATTCCTCTGGATAAATGCATCCAGAAAATCTTCTCCTGGAGTGTTGTTTTTGAAGATACTGCCTTTCCTTGTTTGTCCAAGTATTTAGCGATTACCGTCCTTACATCGAGCCTTATCAATAGGAACCCCACCACTTCAAGGGTCTCTGATATAATCCGCTCTTCTTCGGCTGACAGGACTCTTGGCGCGGCCTACTGAACCAGATTTTTTCCAATTATCTTTCAAATTAAAGTTGTCCTAGGTATTTCATATGTTTCGGCAGCTAATTTTTTTGACATACCCATTTCAAAAGCTTCTATGGCTTTTTCCAAATTGTCATTAGAATAATTTTGATAGGGCTTTGTCTTACATTTTCTATTTACCTGAAACAAACGAGAGGGACCTGAAAATCCACCAAAAAATAAACAGCCGGATAAATATAAACAAAAACAAAAATTACGTCATAGGGGAACAAGTTACCCCGGGGCGACCAAGTTGCCCCAGATTACGGTAGTCAATATGATACACTATCGTGTTCCTAGAATTAATTTTCGTCACAATCATCTTTTCCACCAATCTAATCATAGGACTAACATACAGGGTGGGTCAATGAAAACGAAACAGTTCAAGATTAGGGTTCTTAATGTCATTAAAAAAAAATCTCACGTCAATTTATTTGTCGAGGGGGAACTTTTTAGTCTTATTTCCAACGTCCTATCTTTAACCCCTTGAACATTGTGCTTTACACCCCTAAATTATTTCATGGAAAGTGGGGTTAAGTGGCACCTTGTTTGAAATTTGTTCTAATTATCTTTTCAATGATGTCTCCATTTGTGAAATGTTAATTTTAAATTATAAATTTATTCGTTTCACTTATAAAGACGCTTGAAATTAAAATTAGTTTAATAAATGTTCCGTGCTATAATACAAGTTCTCCTCATATCGATTTCTGACAGTACGAAGCATTTCTGGTGCTATAAGATGACACTAGTTAATAATTCGCTGCCGTAAATAAAGGGTGCTCACTATAAAGTAACACATTTTAACAGCTTAAAACTCAAGAATGGAAAATATATCGACGTGTAGTTTTCGCTTAACTTCTAAAACTTTCCTTTTTTAAGACAAATTATTGGTTTACTTTAAATAGAACATTCTATATTTTTTAACCCATCTGAATGTCCCTTGCTTCCCCTTTTTAAAAATTTATACATTGTGATTATTTATTAAAGGTGTGGGGGATAGATTTTTTATGAATTTACATCAAAAACATGTATCTAATTGTAAGATTGTTGGAATTTTCTGTTAAAGTCTATTAATTTTTTATAAATTTTTATGGGTGTATTTTCTGGTTCACTTCAAATATAAAATGATCTGGTAATCTTATCAACTGTGTCCTTTTTCCAAAGCTGCCTGACATAATAGACAGCGTTTTATCAAGGTAGCTTTTAAAAAAATATAATTGACGTTAAGAAACGTCAAATAATTAATGTGAAGTAAATCAAGAACGAACATACTCAAATTTATTAATCGGCCTTTTTTACAATTTCGGAACGAGATAACATATACATTTGGCAAATATGTCAACAAAAACTTGAAGTAAATGTAAGAGGTTTTGCCAAAATAGCACGTCGATATCTTTTTCCATTCTCGTGTTATAAGCTGTTAAAATGTGTTACTTAATAGTGGGACACCCTGTATTGTAGGCAAGTTGGTTGAATAGCACATATCTCAGATTTCAGATGTCCCCACAAAAATAAAGGAGATACATCTAAAGATCTTAGTGGCCATTCAATAGTACCAGTGTTGCCAGAATATATTTTTGTAATGTACCAGATTTGTCTAAAAAATGTACCAGAGTATATTAAAATGGACCATTTTAAACACATGTGGTTTATTTAGTTTTGCCAGGGACGGAATAGTTTTAACCACGGGGGTTTATAGCATATGCGCATTTTGTCAACAACTTACTGCGCATCGAAACTGGCGTACGTCCGTTTTACAATAACACAATTATATATAAAATATAAAGAAAACAGAATAATTACAGAATATCTCAATAAAAATGTGTTATTAACTTGCCAAAAGTAATAGTTTCACTTTTTTTTTTATTTATCAATCGTAAAATTGAAAAAATATGAATTTATTCAATTATTTGTACAATGTAAACCTGGCTTTGGATAACAAAACCCAAATCTCGTTAATGCTCGAGTCGACTCGACAAACGAAACCCGAATGATACAAAATACAATATGGCTGTCGATGTAAACAATTCTAAGTGAGTTTTACTTTTATTTAATACAGTTTTAGGTATAAATTTAGTAATAATTTACTGTAAGTAAAATTATTTTAATACTTTTGCATGGGTATGTCCTATAAATGCATATATTTGATTGTTATAGTAAATTGTTCTGGCCCATTTACACTGTTTTAGAAAAAACATTTTCATTTTATTGTCAACTAAAAAAAGAATTATTATTCGTATTCGTAATTGTGTTATCCCCAAATATTGAAATCCTTAACAAAGTTTTAATTCTGATATTCATTTTTATAATTATCCTAGATATGCCAATTTAATTGTATGTATTATAACCAAACTTTTTAATCTTTATAAATCTAAAGTATTTTCATTACATAAAGCAAGAAAATCTTAATTAGACGTTATAGAAATTAGAAGTAGTAAATTAAAAATTAGTTAAATCGCTGCAAATGCAAAAGTAATTAGTCACATACAATCAAAATCACGTGCTTTAGGAAGTTTTTCGCTTTCAACAATTGTTTTTTTTTCTTTTCGTTTCAGGATTTATGGATGGAACTCTTGTTTTATTTCGCACGATTATAGAAAAATTTTGTTCGGTTTGTGTTATTTAAAATAGTTGTTTATTCAGAAAATATATATTATGTTTATTGTTGTAACCAATAAAGATTCAGAAAATAATATTTAGTTATAATACAATATTGTATTATTTATTTTATACCTCTAAAATTATTTAACATAAAATTTTACATTTTTATTAGCATTTTTTAACACGCATGAGATGCGTGTTAAAAAAATGCTATTAAAAATGTAAAATTCTTATATTTTGTAGAAGTAAATTCAAAAGCCCGCCAATTTTCAAATTAAAATAGCATTACAGCTTTTTATATTACCGACTGAGTATTAGTTGCACAAAACTATTCCACATGTCGCTGAAGGCAAACATGTTGCCATATTTATACAAAGAAACGGCAACTCTTAATTATCCTTCCTCCATGGTTTTAACACAATAATGGTAATATTTTTACACCCTGTATGATAAAGACACAACAATAATATTTTTGGAGAGCTTAAACCTTAAACTAAAAAAAGGTATTCCTTATCAATATCGACAAAATGACTTGTTTTCATTTAAAATGATTTTTTATATTGGTTGTCACTCATAAAAAATTGTTGCTATGGTTTTTTGACGGTTTTTATTGAATAATTTTGTGTCAGTTCAATATGAGCACCTTCTAATGGTATATATTCCCTAGCTCAAAAAATTGAAGATTGTTGGACCCTCCACAATACCCCCCAACAGTATTACTTATTTCGCGACAAAGAAAGTTAATCGTTTCTAATACGTTTTCTCTATTATCAGGTGGATTGGCATAGACTAATTTTTTTAAATATCCTCACAAAAAGAAATCCAAGGGATTTAGGTCAGGTGATCGAGGTGGCCAAAGCACTGGTCTTCCTCTTCCTATCCATTAATTAACGAAGTTCCTGTTTAAGTATTCTCGAACTATTCGACTAAAATGTGGTGGGGCCCCATCACACATATCACGTCGTATTGCCAAAGGTAAATCTTCCTAGGGTGTGTTTATAAACTTACTCGGAGTTCAATCTAGAATTATGTCAGAGTTTAGTCACGTGATTCATATAGATGAACTCGAATTGTATGAGTAAAAGCGTTTAAAAATATTACTCCAACGTCAACTGTCAAATAACTATGTCATAACCACGAAAATAGCCGATCCCAATCCGTGGATAGCTTCTTTTTTCTTTCAAAAATAATAAATAATATATATCGCTTAAGAATTTTAGGACGGACGATGGACATAATGGACAATAAAATGCTTGCTTTAATTGCTTGGAATTTCATGTTGGAGTTGTTTAGTGTAACTTGATATTCATTATTTTATTAATTCTCTATTTATAATCAACATACAGTGTACAGTACATACGTAGAATCTTATTTAATAAATCAATCTTAACTTAAAATTTCAGGATAGCAGTGATGAAACTTCAGATAATGAAGAATATATTCTTATTATGCGTACGAGAAATCAGGTTGTTATATGATTTAAGAGCTCAGCACTTCAAAAATTATTTTAGGATGTCTAAAGATGTATTCGAAAATATCATTAATATTTTGGGCCCTCATTTAACTAATAATAATTTAGAGGGAAGGCCAATTGTGGATGTAACACCAATTTTTGGCTGTTAGCTACTCCAGATTCATATAGGCAAAACATTTATTTTCGAATTAGAATTTACGTTTACAATATCAAATTCCTCCATTGTAACCAAAAAAAAACCACAGCCACACCACAAAATTGATAGGTCACTACGTCCTTGTCTTGTTATTATTAATATGTCAGATGCCAGAGTTACTACAAACTCTCCTCGGATAGTAGAGTCAGGAGAGTTAATTCGAGAGTAGAAATTTTCAAGTTTTTAAACGCTTCAGAGTTAACTCTAGATGGCTCTTCAAACATCTAGAGAAAGTAAATAAACGACATGGAGTTAACCCGTTACTCTGGAATAAGTTAATAAACTCACCCCTAAAAGTTCTTAAAAATTGTTTTATAGAAATTCCAAAAAGTTCTCCAGTTAATCTTCTTGACTATACAAATGGCCCAATTCAATGTTGCCCGATGATTCCGGCCCATACGTTGACAGGTTCAAATAGATACTGATGATGCGCTACAATTAAAGCATGCGGATTTTCCTCTGCTCGCAAATGCAAATTATGGGAGTTTATGATGCCGTTTTTAGAAAATATAGCTTCGTCCGTAAACAGAACTGAACCCAAAAAATTTGCATCGGTTCTGTGCCGATCTAAAACTTAGTTAGAATATTTGATCCTATGCAGAAAGTCTTCGGGAAGAAGCGCTTGGACTTTCTGAAGGTGTAATGGATGTAATTGTTGCCCTCTAAGGATTCCAGAGACCGTGGATTTTGGAAAATCAAACTAGGCAGCCAATTTTCGGACACTTGTAGAAGGATCATCTTCTACGGCATTTAAAATATTTTCTTCGACACTCTCCCCGCGATTCATTTGAATTCCATAATTGTGACTGGCTTTACCAAAGTTTCCTAAAATTATTTCTGGTAATTTACATTAAATCTCTATTATTCGGTAAGCGCAAATAACAAAAAACGCCGTATTTTTTAACAGTCCCACTCAAACTAGGATCCACTCTTTCAAAGATTTTCTTATCAGGAATTCATCGATTTGGAAATCGTTCTTCATAAAGCGTTCTGTCCCTGGCCATTGGTTTATTTGTGCAGTGAACACACAGTTAAATTTCATGAAAACATATTTTAAAATCACATAAATAACTTAAAAATATAAATTCAATTTTGATACATTTATTATTCTCGTACGCGTTAATCTCTACTTTTTTGGTACCCCACTGCGCTGGCTGATCGCGCCTGTCAGTGCAATATGTTGATTGAACGCGAGAGGTTTCCGCGAATGCTCTTGGTTAAAAAGAGAGGTCAACGGATCCGTGAAACAGTGTGCCTACTTGAAACCAAGCTATTTTTAGCATAATTTTGTTCATCGCACGTAGGTTACGTCACGACAGTTTACTTTGCTTGGTCCAACGTTTAGTCGTTGTGCTTGGTCAACTTCACTCTGACTGGGGGTCTTTAATCCAACGTTACCACATTTAATAGATTTCTGCTATTTTGGTATATTTTCAGCTTTTTTGGCTAATTTTAGTAGAAATTTTTGGTCGATTTTAGTAGATTTCTATAAATTAAAAAAAATCTAATTATCCAAATAAAACTTCCTATTTAAATAATTTTCTTGCTAAAATGATTGCTAAAAACGTGAGGGTCGGATGATTATCAAAATAAATAATCGATTATTTTCTTAATCGATTACTTAAAAATAATCGATTCTTTACGATTATTCGATTCTTTTCGATTAACTGATTATTTTAGAATGATCGATTATTTTCGATTAATCGATTATTTTTTATTAATCGAATCTTTTCGAATAATCGATTCTTTTTACTTAATCGATTGTTTTCTATTAATCGATTTTTTCGATTGATCGATTATTTTTTATTAATCTATTTTTCCAATAATCGAATATTTTTATGAATTGATTATTTATCACTAGAGTTAGTTAATAGTTGTTTATCACTAGAGTTAGTTAATAGTTATAGTTTTTGAAAATAGAAGAAATTTGAGCACGATGCCGTAGACGAAGTGCTCAATCATCTGAGTGCGATGTGGACAATATAATTTTTCTACGACCCACTAACGAAAATGTACAAATTAAAAAAATATTTTAGGCTATTAAGACAAATGAATTTATGACTTTTATTAATTTTTAAAATAAAATAAACGAAATAAAAAAGATTTAATCCAAAAGTATCCAGCGGAGGCTCGAACTTGGGTTTCTCGCGTGAAAGGCAGATTCTCTCACTTCTCATCCACCGCAAGATTTGGGAAATTTTTTTAAATAATAAATATAGTATAATTAAAAACAGAAATGCTATTATTTATCGATTCTCTACACAAATATAAGTCATTTTAATGTATATCTAAGCTCAATAACTAAAAAATATACTGACAATTAGTTTGTCAAAATTGTCACTTATTTAAAATTTTAAAAATAATAGTTGTCGGGTAACCAAAATATGATCTGTGATTGATGGATCTCATTTTTTTGCAGTGTTCTCACTACCTAGAATGGATATAAAATATATTCGTTCAGTTCAACGCAATAGCATACTTTTTGTTTTGTAGTCTGTGCGTAGATAAGCTAATATCCATGTGGGTGTAGAAAATTATCACAGTTCCTATTTTGGACACCCAACTACTATTATTTTTAAAATCTTAAATAAGTGAAAATTCTGTCAAACTAATTGTCAGTATATTTTTCATTTATTGAGATTAAATATACTATAAAATAAGCTATTTTTGTGTAGAATCAATAAATAATAGCATTTTTATTTTAATTCGGTCCATATTTTGAAAAAGAAAATTAAATTTTAATTAAACTATATGAAACTAAATTAATTACGAGTAGTAAAACTAAAATTGTAAAAGAGGCCGTGGAGCTGTGGACAGAGCTTCTGCATTCCACGCGAAAAATCCGGGTTCGAATCCTGACTGGGGAGCAATTAAATTAATTTTTTTTTTCATGTTTATTTTATTTTATAGATTGTTTAAATTCATAGATGATTTTAAAATTAATTATTTTGTCTTAATAACCAAAAATAATTTTTTAAATTTGTTGATTTTCGTAGAAAAAATATACTATTCAACTCGAGTGGATTATCCATATGGCTATCATATTGACTCTTCTTGCACAAACTACTATTTAAGTAGTGAAAACTAATGCAAAAAAACCATTTTTAATGAAAACAAGTCATTTTATGGATATTGATCAAAAGTACCTCTTTTTTAGTTTAGGGTTTAAGCTGTTCAAAAATATTATTCTTCATACAGGGTGAAAAAAATATTAGCATTATTGTGTTAAAGCTAGTCAATCCTTGGTAAACTAAATAAGCCAAATGTGTATTCATCGTTTTTAAAACTTATTAAATTATACCAAGGACTTTGTAAATTATTAAAAAAAAAATGTTATACATATCTCCAAAAAGGGGGTGTCGTAGGAAAAAATGTATAGGATCTTGTCATGTTTTTTATGTGTTCTATTTGAATCCGGGAGATTGCCCACATATTCCTAAATTTTTAAATCTATTTTGTAAAAGGTTAAAATGAACACACTTTTTTTGTTTCCACTATCGGAAATTTTTATTTTTTCAGTGTTTGTTCATTTCTGTTGTCCTTATTTTGTAAATCTCTGTTTTTGAGTATATTGTTATTTTTTTTTTAGTTTGTACCTATTCATTTTAGTTATTATAATTCCTACCTTGTCTTGTATATGGTGTCTATCCCGTTGAATATTGTAAAAATAAAATTAAAAATCTATCTAATCAAAACAACAGGAATAAAAACGGTACAAAATACAATAGTTTCTGCGCTTGTAGAACATAATGTATCACCAGTGTGAAGTTAGCAGTAACTTTTAGCAGTAAAAATAACCGAAAACACTCGATCGGGAAAAGAGTGGCGTCCGGCATACAACTATTTTAATAATATTTTGAATATGTATTTTACACATTAATATCGACAAATAATTAATATACGGTTCAAAATAACTCTTAAAATTGATAAAAATATTTATCCTATGAAGGAAATCAGATCCCAATTTAATTTTAAATTTAAAAAATCATAAATACAATAACATACGCTATAGGTAAACATTTCTTCGGGTACGTTGAACAGAGTAAAATTACCCCATAAAATTCATAAAATAACTATCCCGTGAAGTGTTTAATATTTAAAAAACCAATAGTAGACTTACTAACATACAGTTTAAGCAAAAATCCCTTCGGACTCGTCTAACAAGGTGAAATTAACTTTTAAAATTAAAAATAAATACTTAACCTAGGATGGCTATCAAATTTCAACTTGATCTTACGTTCATAATATAAAAAATATACTAACATAAACAGTAAAAAAAATCCCTTCGAGTCCGTCAAACAGGGTGATACTTATAATTAAAAATAAATATTTACCCCATGAAGTTAAAATCCCTTCGGAGTTCGGACCAACTTTCTTTTACAATTAAACAAATAAATATAACACATTGTAAGTGAAAATCCCGTTGGACCCGTCGAAGAGGGTGAAATTAAACCTTAAAAACCCCAAAAAATAATTTTCCTATGAAGCCGATCAAATTTATACTTGATCTTGCATTCAAAAAATCATAAATACATTCACCAAAGTACATTATAAACTAAAATCCCTTTAGACCAGTCAAACAGGGTGAAATTACCCCTTTAACTTCAAAATAAATAATTACTCAATCAAGACGATTGGATTCCAACTTGGGTATACATGTAAAAAATCATAAATACCCCACCAAAGTACCCTGTAAACTAAAATCTCTTAGGACCCGATAAACAGGATGACATTAACCTTTAAACTTCAAAATTAATATTAATTATGTGAAGACGATCAGATTACAACTTGGTTTTACTTTTTTCAAAAATCATAAATACACTTATTAAAATACGCTATAAGAGACAATTCATTCGGACTTCAAAATAAATAATAACCCAATGAAGACGATCAGATCCCAACTTGGTTTTACATTTAAAAAATAACTCATCAAAGTACACTGTAATCAAAAATCCCTTCCGACCCGTCAAACAGGGTGAAATTAACCCTTAAACTTGGGTTGCGATCTGATCGTCTTCATTGGGTTATTTATTTTGAAGTTTAAGGGTTAATTTCACCCTGTTTGACGAATCGGAAGGAATTTTTGCTTACAGTATATTTTGATGAGTGTATTTATGATTTTTTAAATTTAAAATTAATCGTCTTCATAGGGTAATTATTTATTTTTAGGTTTAAGGATTAATTTCACCCTGTTTGACGGATCCGAAAGGATTTTCGCTAACAGTGTACTTTATTGAGTGTATTTATGATTTTTTAAATGTAAAACCAAGTTGGGATCTGATCGTCTTCATTAGGCTATTATTTATTTTGAAGTTTAAGGGTTAATATCACTCTGTTTGACAAGTCCGAAGGGATTTTTGCCAGCAGTGTACTTTGGTGAGTGTATTTATGATTTTTTAAATTTAAAATCAAGTTGGCATTTAATCGTCTTCATTGAGTAAATATTTATTTCGAAGTTAAAGGATTAATTTGACCCTGTTTGACGGGTCGGAAGTTATTTTCGCTCACAATGTACTTTGTTGAGTGTATTTATGCTTTTTTTTAATGTAAAACCAAGTTGGGATCTGATCGTCTTCATTGGGTTATTATTTATTTTGAAATTTAAGTGTTAATTTCACCCTGTTTGATGGGTCGGAAGGGATTTTTGCTTACAGTGTACTTTGGTGAGTGTATTTATGATTTTTAAAATTTAAAATCAAGTTGGGATTTATTCGTCTTAATAGGGTAATTATTTATTTTAAATATTTTAAGGGTTAATTTTACCCTGTCTGACGAGTCCGAAGGGATTTTTGCTTAAACCGTATGTTAGTTAGTCTACTATTGATTTTTTAAATATTAAATACTACTCAGGATAGTTATTTAATGAATTTTATGGGTTATTTTTACCAGTGGCAGCTCGTGAGCAAAAAATTGGAGGTTCACAATGACAGCATATAGATCTCAGTACAGATTTAAGTAAAAACTTTCAGTTTTTATAAAACCCCTTTCCAAAACACTAAAAGCTTTTTACCTAAATCATTACTGAGACTTATATTCTCTTATTGTGAACCCCCAATTTTTTGGCCACAAGCCGCCACTGATTTTTACCCTGTTCAACGTACCCGAAGAAAGGTTTACCTATAGTGTATGTTAATGTATTTATAATTTTTTAAATGTAAATTAAATTGGGATCTGATTTCCTTCATAGGATAAATATTTTTATCAATTTTAAGGATTATTTTGAACCGTATATTAATTATTTGTCAATTAAAATAGTTGTATGCCGGACGCCACTGTTTTCCCGATCGGGTGTTTTCGGTTATTTTTACTGCTAAAAGTTACTGCTAACTTCACACCGGTTAATGTACCATTATCAACCAATCTTTTTATTGCTCACGAATCGTAAAAAAAAAACTGAATTTAATCGTATTAAAACGGGCGATGCCAAAGAAGATTTGAGGAATATTGGCACTTGTACAAAGTTTTGAACCGATCTTACAAGTGCTAAAATTATTGAAAAAAATTGAAGACCCATTTTAAATTAATTACAAGCCACCACTGGTCTGCATAATTAAAATCTATTATTGTTCATTTTTTTTGTATAAAAATTGTGGAATTAATCCACCATTAAATTCTCTATATATATAAAAAAAGAACATTTTAATTTCCAATTTAATCCTTTCTTGGGATTTATCGATTTTGAAAGTTTCGTAGATATCTAGCAAATTGCGAGAAATGCCTTGAACAAGACAATCGGCGGGTATCCTGCCGCGAAAGTAAAAATATACCTCCAACCGTTGTCTTTTTTTCGGGATTTTGTGACTGGGTACAGCAATTACAAAAGTATTCATGACCGCCAAACGTGGGCCTAACGATGACGGCGACATAGCGGGTAGTAAGCACGGGGATCTTTTTCTAAGAATCGGCCAGGCAAAAGCAGATTAGGTACAATTCCGCATCACGGCATGGCAATGGCTATTAAACCCCTCAAGGGCACAACTAGGATGTAAAGCCAAAGCGTTGGCAGTCCTTTTAAGGTTTTTCCTAGAAATATTGGGTTATTAGGTACCTACCCTTGTCTATTTGGAGCCACTGCCGCGACCATTCGAAATTAAATTTAAAATATAGATAATGGATTTTCGAATAAAATTACTTGTTTACCATCATTTTGAAATATTTACAGGAAATGTCGAACTGATTTCGAACAGATTACGTTATTAAGGAAGTCAATAATCCTTTAATTTATTTTCGATGGAAAAATAAAAGTTTTAAGCACACTCTTCTTAGCAAGAAATTTTGTAGAAATTTTAAATAAGTACCTGTTATTTTAAATTTAAAACAATTTTTATTATTTTATTTTGTTTTTATTTCATTAAAAGTTTAGGTAAATTATATTCCTTGCCATATAGTTGAACTCTATAATTTATTTTCCCTATACCACTCGTAGACTCAAAATATTTAGACAAAAAATTGTGACTACAAAGTAACAATGCAACATACATTATCAAATTTTTCTGACTTATAAATCGAAAATAGTTATTTTTGTAATAAGTGCGTAAAATGAGTATTTTTTTAATGGCACATGAGAGTATTAATTTTTGGCCGAGAACGCAGATCGAGGCCAAAAATTCTCTCGAATGTGCCATGAAAACACGAATTTTATACACGAAATAAACAACATTTTTTGTACAACTGTCAGTGTGAATTTACATTGTCTAAAATATATTAAAAATAAATACTTCGAATACATTTTGTCCCGATAAGTTATATCGCTTTTAAACGACTGTTGTCTTGAAAATAGTATTTAATGTTTTCAGTAAAATCGCATTCAAAAATTATTCCTGTCTGAAAAAAATGAGTCCAAAATAACTATTGTTTTATGATGAATAATCAATTAATAATTGACTCTGTTAAAAATAAATCCTTTAAAAAGTAATATTTCATGTTTATTTTGTGAATTATTTTGGCAGCGAAAAAAAGTAAACATTTACGCATCAATAGAGATGCAGAAATGTCAAGTTTTTTTGACAGTTATACAAAAAATGCTGTTTAGCTAATCTAAGTCGGAAAAATCTAGTATTCGGAATCAACGGTCAGAAAAAACATATTATTCGAAGTTAGAAGTCGGAATAATCGGAGAAAAATCGATTTTAAGAATTCTAAATCGATAAAAATCTATTATTAAGGGTCACAAGTCAGAAAAACAGTTCTAAGTCGAAAATATATATTTTTTGAGCCAAAAATAAGAAAAATGTTTTGTCCTGAAATCTTAGTCGAAAAAATATATTATTAGGGGTCGTAAGTCTGAAAAGTTAGTTTTTTTTGTATATATTGAGTAGAAAATATATTTTCATGACAAGAGAAGTCGAATTTTCTGATTTTTAAGTCAAAAAAATGTATTATTAGGAAAAATAGTATTTTCTGAATTCTATGCCGAAAAAATGTATTATTCAAATATTCAGTGAATTCTCTTTTCTGTGCTTAAGTCTAAAAAATTTATTATTGGGAGATACAAGTCTAAAAAATCTGAGTAATAAGTCGAAAAATCTAATTTTCTCTATCTAAAATAAGAAAAATCGTATTTTCTGAGTTCTAATTAGTAAAAAAATATGATCAAAAAAATCGTATCATCTGAGTTCTAGTCGAAAAAAATTGTTACTCGAAGATACAAGTCAGAAAAATTGTTGTTCTTAGTTCTAAACCGAAAAATATATTTTTTTGTGATGGAAATACGAAAAATTATATTTTTTGATTCAGGAAAATATATTATTCAAAGTTACAAGTCAAAGAAATCACATTTTCTGAGTTATAAGTCGAAAAATATCAATTATTAGCAGTCATAAGTCAGAAAAAACGTTTTTTTTTTTTTAATTCTAAGTAGAAAAAATAATACTTTGAGTTAGGAACAAAAATAATTACATTTTCTGAGATCTGAGTAGAAATATATATTATTCAGAAGCACAAAAAATGTGTTATTTGAATATATAATTCAGAAAAATCAATTCAGTTCTATGTCAAAAATCTAGTATTCAGAATCGAAGTCCGAAACATCGTATTTTCTGAATTCTAGGTCAATATAAATATATATTATTAGGCGTCACAAGTCAGAAAATATATTTATCTGCGTGGAATATAAGAAAAATAATATTTTTTGAGTCAGAAATAATAAAAATTTTCTGAGGACTAAGTAAAAAACGTTACAAGTAAGAAAAAAATTAATTTTTTGGAGATACGAGTAAGAAAAATTAATTTTATTTTCTGACTTATAAGTCGAAAAAATCTATTATTAGAAGCCACAAGTTAGAAAAATAGATTTTTCCGAATTTTAAGCTGAAAAAATATATTTTGCTGAGTTGAAAATTAGAAAAATTATATTTTCTGATTTCTTCGTAGGAAAAATATATAATTCAGAGTTTCATGTCAAAAAAATAATTATTTCTGAGTTCTAGGTTGATATAAATATATTATTAGGAGTCACAAGTAAAACAAAATCGCATTTTTGAGTTCTTAGTTGAAAAAAGTATCAATTACTTATTAGAATTCACATTTCTGAGTTATAAGTGAAGAATATATATTTTTTGAATCGGAAATAAGAAATATTATTGAGTTAGGAATAAGAAATAGTTATTTGTTTAACTAAACAGATAAGTAACAGATTTACTACCGAGGCTAGCATTACATTGTCGAGGCGAAGCCGAGGCAATAAAACTAGCCAAGGCAGTAAATCTGTTTCTCTGCCGTGTGAAACATAATTTTTTCTCCGATTATTTATACAGTGTGTTTAAAAAATGAACTAAAATGTAAACCTCTTTTAAGTATAATGTATATAACTCACGCATTTTAAATATTTATTCTATTGTTTTTATAACTATATTACTATATTCCTTCAATTCTTATACAAATATAAATATATTTATAACAACTTTGTAGTTAATTTATTTGAGTAACTTTTTTGGCCGGATGCTTATGCAGAGCCAGACTTCAGAAGAGAAAAGAAAAAAGTAAGTTTTTAATGCCTAGACAGTAAAAGTGTTACTTCTGTGATCGAGAAATGTTACTAATAGTGACATTTATTGTCAATCGGAGAAGAAATTATATTTTCCGAGTATTTCTAAATAGAAAAAATATATTATTCAGATTACAAGTAAAAAACTTCGTATTTTTTTAGTTTTAGGTGGATAAATCAATTATTAGAGATCACAATTCAGAAATATTGTTTTTCTGAGTTCTAAATAGAAAAAAATCGAATTTTCGGAGTACTATCTCAGAAAAATTTATTTTGTAACCATTCTGCGCTTTCTTACTAATCAAATAATATAATATCTATTCTATCTAAATTTTAAATTATATACATACAGGACCATTTTTTTATTCATCAGTATTAATAAAAAAGATCTTAAATTATTATATTACAAGCAATAAACTCAGTAATGTATTTTAAATATCTGTTTCCAAAAAATAAACACATCATATAAATCATAATTCTATTTACAATAGCTCCAGAGAAACGCCTAATTGATGTTCATCGTAAAAACCCTCTATAAAATATCGTAGGGTGCGAAATTGCCGGATATAAAAAGCAACAGTTGTCTATGTAGAATGAAATTCTTAAAAAGCATTAGATTCGCCTGAAAAGGTAAACGAATACAATGAGAGAAAGAGAGGAGAGGGTTATTTTTTAAAATTCTCTCGTGACGATGCTGAAAAGAAAAGCAGATGTATCAGCTGTTCGAACACGTGAAATAAAAACGATAAACGAAAAAAAAGGGCCAGTGAGTAGTAAGAGTGTAGAGAGAAGGCCGATGGGATAGAAACGGTCGAGGTCTAGGATGCGAAACTTGGGCTGCGTAAACGCGGCGTCTCTTCGCGCTCCGTTGCGAGAGAAATTCTTCCCGAGAGGCTCGCTGTCCCTCTAAGGGGGTGGGAGGACTGGGAGGGTGTCACGTCAAGCTATCACGCGGGGACCCGCGAACGAACCTACCTCCCTATCGCCTGGCCCTGCGCTCAGTTCGCGCTAGTCCGTCGTTGGTATTGATCGGCTGGACAAAGGAAACTGACCACCGGTTTAGATTCACAAGAAACTATTCCTTACTAACAGTTCGTCCTGTGCGGTATGCGGCCCTTTTGCTTCTAATTAACGATGATCCTGTGATAGCGCGAAAAAATTCGTAATAACAGCGTTGCAGCGCGTGCGTTTCAAACTTTCGTGCCGGCGGTTCGTTTCCCAGTGTGCATTCGTCAAAACTTTGCGGCAACTTTATATTTGTTTCAGAAAACTTTTCACTTTATGACTTTTTTGAACTGCGCACTCAATCGGACACTTTTCATTGGCGTGCAACCACGTGTCTCATTGTTGTGATATTCCGTAAACGTTACGATGTCTGCTAAAGCTACCAAACGTCCTCTACGTTCATTAACGGCTCACGAAAAATTAGACGCTATCCGAAGAGTGCACGACGGTGAAAGTAAAGCTTCTGTCGCCAGAGACATCGGTGTTCCGGAATCAACTCTAAGAGGATGGTGCAAAAACGAGGATAAAATATCGTATTTATCCCGACAATCCAGTCCCGAAACAGACGAATCTTTAGACCACATCGCAAACAAGAAACCAAAATTAGAAGAACCACATCAACCGTTCAATCTAAGCATGAAGACTCATCATCACAACTCTTACACACCAACCCCACCGGTCATCACAGACGCTAACGATTCCGCCAACATCCTACTCAACTTAAACACCGACTCTACTCCGAAATCCAGCCTATCAGAAAGGGAACGCAATAGAGCCGAATTAGCACGATTGAGTATCGAACTCGGACTTAACAGACCAGAAATGTTTATACCGAACTTGAATACCTCACTAACTTTAAACGATTTTAGTTCAAACATTTCATTACTAGCTCAATGGAACGCACTACTAGCCCAGCAACAACAACTCAAAGCACTACAATCTAATAACAAACCAACTAAAATTGCAGAATCCTCCAACGCAGTATCATCATCAAATAACAATGGATTACATACAGAACACGATTTACCGAAAGATATCCATTCTGTACAAGAATCAGTTTGGTACTGGCTCAAATCCCAACAATCAGTATTAAACGTGCCAGTATCAACAACCTCATCAACTAGTAACGGAGTATCGACTCCAATCGTTAATACTTTACCATCGAGCAGTAACGGAATTAACTCAGATCAAAGTTCCTGGTTTTGGAAATGGTACAAACAATTCGGTTATAAGGAACAAGAAACTAAAAACATATTATACCAACAACTAACCAAAGAAGCATCACAAAAAGAACCTGTAACTCTTCCAATTCCTCCTATTATTACAGATCAACAGAACGCTGAAAACCTATCAATGAGAGACACAACAGATAACAGACAAAAAGAAAACGATAAAACTGGAATTAAAGTCAGATCAGTATTGGACAACTTACTCTTCAATAACAATAATAATGATAATCTTCCTTCGGATAAAAACCAATCTAAAGAAGACGACGATACTTTAAGTCAAAGTGAAGCTGTTGAACACGGTGAGAAATTCTTGAAATGGTTGGAATCCTGTAGTGACCCGTCAGTAACGGCAGTACAAATAATGCAGTTTAAAACGCTGTTAAATAACGTGAAAAGTGGCGTGGACAGAAAAAACTGTGACCTCCAAAACAAAGCCAAAGTGAAAAGAAAGTGAGATTAGTTTAATTAAAAAATGAATTTGTATAAAACACTTGACATAAGGCTGTTTTAGCTCTAAACCAAATTATATGATTACGATGTGTTAAAAATTCATTACATGTAGTTTATGTACAGTTTTTACAGGCGTAATATATAAGTTGATATTAAGTACAATTAAAATGATGATTACCTTTAAATACTGTAGTTCCTTCAATGTTACCTACAATGATATTTATGATTAAGAATAAAGGTGATGTAAATATTGACTAAAATTTGGTCTTTTATTACCTATTTTTTTTTTTTTTAATGAGGTAAGGATACTTTTATTTATTTACAGTTTAATTATTTGCATTTTTTTAATATTTCGCCAATTTGACAAAAATTCGAAATTAACTTTGAAATTTTTTTTTCAATTTTTCTAATAATTAATTAACATAACAAAAAAATACTTCTGTACTTTTATTTATTTACAGGTGATTTGCTTTTTTTCAAATATTTCGCTAGTTTAACAAAAATTCTAAATTAACAGGAAACTTTTTTAATTATTCAAATATTTTATTGACCTAACAAAAAAATTAATATTTTTTTTTAATGGGGCAAGGATACTTTTTTTATTTATTTACAGTTTAATTAATCGAATTTTTTTTTAATATTTCGCCAATTTGACAAAAATTTTAAATTAATATGAAATTTTTTAAATTATTTCAATATTTTATGATTATAAAAACAACAAAAAAAGATAATTTATTGTGTTTTAAATAAATTTTAGTGTTCAAATATTTAATAGTTTTCAAAATTTTGATCGAGTTTATATACAGGCTCTCATTGGTGCTCAATTGCCTAATTCCAATATTTTATCAACATAAAAAAAAGAAAAAATATCATTTAATATTTTATAGATGTATAAAGATGAATTGATTTTTAAAACAATTTTCGGATGTTTTAATATTTAATAGTTTTAAAAATTATGATCAAATTCATTAGTGCTTAAAGGCTGTATGTCACGATACTAAATTAAGTACTAAATTTAGAACTAAATTAATGCATTTTTTAAGTACTAAAAAAATTCACGTTGCAAACAGCAAATTTAGTACTAAATTTAGTACTAAAAAAAGTAATTAATTAATTAGATCTTGTTCTATTTTCTACTAAATTTAGTACTAAAAGTGCGCCGAAATGTTGCGCAGTAGTTTTTCATAGAAAAAGTTGACACGACGGTATTTTCTGTACCCTTTTAATTAGCGACAATTTTACATTATCGCCTTGAATAAAGTTCGCTTGTTTGATTTTGTAGGTTTTATTGTGTTTTTTTCGTGGTTTTTATGCTGTATTTGGTTGTTGTCAAGTCAACTATATAGTATCAAATTGATAATAAAAACACTTACACAGATTTCATTTCTCTGCTAATTTCACGTATTAATACGTCAATGCTCGTGCGCCTATAGTAAATTTAGTACTAAAAATTGGTATCGTTGCAAACGGAAAAAAAATATTTTTAGTTCTAAATTTAGTACTAAATTAATAACTTAATTTAGTGCTAAATTTAGTACTTAATTTAGTATCGTGACATACAGCCTTAATTCCATAAAAACAGACAAAAAAGATTATTTAATGTTTTACGAGTGAATAAAGATTAATTGCTTTTTACTTTACTATCTGTATACTGTATATAGATAAGGAAAGTATAGGAATCATGATTTTTTCGACGGATTTTAATTTTTGGGGTCCCCTGAATCCGTTTTAACTATTTTCGCGATGATGTCTGTGTGTGTATCTGTATCCACGATAACTCATGAACGGATACAAAGAAAAACACAAATTTTAAACATAAGCTTTATTCCGGCCTGCGGTGAACTGATTCGATTTTGGGCAGAGTCGGAACATCTAGGAGGGTACTTTATGGGGGATCATTTTTATATTTTATGAAATATATCTGTTATTTACGTTTGGAGAAGAAAATTCTTCAAATAAAAGTTACTTCTTATATTATTCTCCATAATTTCTGTTTTATACAAAATTTTCTTAAAATGTTCCGTATTCGAGAAATTTGACAAAATATAAAAAAAAATTATGAAAATTGTTTAAATAAAAGTTGTTTGTGATATAATTCTATATAATTTTTGTTCCATACATAATTTCTCTAAAATGGACCGTATTCGAGATATTTGAGAAAAACTGTAAATTTCGAATTTTAAAGAAAACTCAAAAACAGACAAAGAAAAAAATTAAATTTTAAACTTAAGGCTCTATTCCCGCCTGAGGTGAACTGATTAGATTTTCGGCAGAGCCGGAACATCTGGGGGGATACTATAAAGTATCCCTCAATATAAAGAGGGTCGTTTTTATATTTTATGGAATATATTAGTTATTTTTGTTTCGAGAAGAAAATTGTTCATATAAAAGTTATTTCTTATAATATGCTCTATAATTTTTGTTGTGTAAAAATTTTTCCTAAAATGGTCAGTATTCGAGAAATTTTACAAAATGTAAAATTTCAAATTTTTAAGAAAATTGTTTAAATAAAACTTGTTTACGATATAATTTTCTATAATTCTTGTCCTATACATAATTTCTCTAAAATGGACCGTATTCGAGATATTGTGAAAAAATGTAAATTTTGAATTTTGAAGAAATCTCAAAAACGGATAAAAAAATCCTTAAATTTTAAACTTATTCTTTATTCCGACCTGAGGTGAACTAATTAGATTTTGGGCAGAGTCGGAACATCTGGGGGGGTACTTTATGGGGGGTAATTTTTATATTTTATGAAATATATCTGTTATTTACATTTGGAGAAGAAAATTCTTTAAATAAAAGTCACTTCTAATATTATTCTCTATAATTTTTGTTTTATACAAAAGTTTCTTAAAATGGTTCGTATTCGAAAAAATTATCAAAATATAAAAAATTCTGATTTTTAAGAAAATTGTTAAACTAAAAGATGTTTGCGATATCGATCTCTATCATTTTGGTTTTTTACATGATTTCTCTAAAATGGACCGTAATAGAAAAATTGGAGGGAAAGTATAAAATTTAAATTTTTCAGCATTTTCGTTGGCAATGAGTGTATATAGAAAAATGTTTCGAGTTAATATTTTATGGGTGTATAAAGATGAATTGTTTTTTTTAAGCAATTTTCGCGTATTTAAATATTTAACAGTTTTTAAAATTTTGACGGAATTTATGTACAATTTCAAGTAAAGGATATATGGATTTGACAAAAGCATACTTTAAAAAGATTTTTTTTTTGTTATATAGGCTGTTACGTTTTTTATCTGGCTCACGAGCTAGGAGGTGCCTATCATCTCAGGAGGATGTCCAATGAGCCTAATGAGGCCTAAGTGCCGTGGGATAACCCACCCTCCACACGTTACAGATACAGAACAAATAAATATAATTTTATTGTCATATAAAAATTACAAACTGAATAAAAATTCGAATTAATAAAAATGATTTGCTAAAAGGTAGAATTTAGCTTTCAGATTTACATAAACAAAATGTGAAAGTTACTCTTCTACTCAACCTCAATAATTAATATGTACTAAAATTATAACCAAAATTAAAATATTAAAAAGCTATTTAAAATACATAAGAAATTTGGCTAGGCAATAGTGTATTTAACCCCTACATTGTTTTTAAAAAATATTACAGGTTTGCAATTAACTTTTGTGTAAAATTAGAGAAATAAAATTATCAAAATTTAAAATTGTTTAAATTACAGACTACTCTAAATTTTGGCTCAATGACATAATATGACAGCATTCACACATTTAATTACTGACTATTATTTTGGTATTCAGTTACAGAAATTATTCATTGTATACAGAGTGTTTTGAAACCTACAATAAACGTGGATCATTTTGAGTTCAATTTACTCCGTTTTTAAATTCAACACCCTGTAGGTGTATTCTTTCGGTTTTCAATTTCTTTACGAATTTACCTACCTAGATTTACCAACATTTTAGCATATTATACAGGGTGAGTTATGCTGAACCCAGAGGCGGCTCGTGGCCTAGTCTACGAGGGGGCTACGGAGGCTACTTTTGAAAAACGCACCATATATACTTAATACAAATATACGGAGTGGCCCAAAAGTCTGGAAACGGCCAATTATCTCGTAAATTGCTAATTCTAATTGTACAAAATTTGAAATACACCTATTTTGAGATACGGAGATTCAAGATTTGATATTTGCAATGTTGCCGGATTTGCCGTTTCTCTTATAATATTAGTCACTTTGGTTTTTCAAATTTATCACCCTGTATATTCAGTCATTATTGGAATCTCCTATTCAATACGAGGTTAACCATATGTAACACTTATGATTTTATGTAGTCTGGAAGGACTTAAATAAATAAAACAATCATGGAGAAATGTGGTAGACGCATTCTAACATCGATTAGGGTACTGTCAACTCACAAATGAAGCACATTTTGAACACTTGATTAAGTAACCATTATGTTAAAAATGTTACAATCTTTCAATTGTTACGTTTTAATGTAGTTGAAAATAGTTTGTATTAAAAAATTTATTGAGACAATTTGGCGTTGCCAGACTTATTTTATTTTTTTAAGACCTTCCAGACTACATAAAATCATAAAGTGTTACATATGGTTGAACTCGTATTGAGTAGGAGATTCCAATAATGACTGAATATACAGGGTGATGAATTAAAAAAACCAAAGTGACTAGTAATTTAATCTGACAACATTGCAAATATCAAATCTGGAATCACCGTATCCCAAAATAGGTGTACCCCAATTTTTGTACAATTAGGACTAGCAATTTACGAGATAATAGGCCGTTTCCAGACTTTTGGGCCACTCTGTAATATATTTCTATTCGAATACAAAAAGCAGAAATATTACATTGTATTCTGATAGAAATATATATCTGTATTATGTATATAGGGTGTGCCAGCCTCCTCCTAGACTTGAACCTTACATACTTCTACCATATGTAGAGACCCATCTTAGGCAGAATCATTAAAAAGTGTAACACTAAGAGGGAAAGCCCATTCACGCGACATGTCGCGCGCGACTGAACGCGCGCGGCAATACTTTTGATGTTTTTAAATGACTCAAAGCCCATTAACGCGGTTCTGTCGCGTGGTCATTTAAAAACATCAAAAGTATTGCCGCGCGCGATCAGTCGCGCGCGACATGTCGCGTGAGTGGGCTTTCCCTCTAACACCCCTTCATTATTAATATACTGGGTGTTTTGTGAATGTTTCCAGAAATTTACATGGCCCTAAAATCTACAAGAATTACTATTTTCTCTAATTTTTGGGGAGACTGTACACTGTTGTCTAGCACTTAATTCAAATCTTTAAAAGTTAAAAATTCTAGGAGAGGCGAAAGTAAAATTAATGTCGACGATTCATATAAAAAAGTTCACCCTGTATATGATTTTTTAACTTTTAAGTTTATTAAAATCGGTAAATTTGAAATTTCAATAGCCTGTATACAGGGTGTCCCGAAATTAGACGGTCATATTTTAACAGCGTAATCTATACATCCTAAAATAGGAGTAAATGTTCATATAAACATAGGTCCAAAAACGTTTCGTTTACGAGATTCAGAGTATTACAAGTGAAGTCCTGATGGCACATTTTTGTAAATACTTTCTAATATTTCTTCAGTCACCGGTTTTCCAAAGTTAAAAAAATCAAATTTCTGATTCCACAGGCCTACTAATTATTTTTTACACTTTCGAATAAGATCACATCAACTTATCATGAAATTTTCTCTTGAAAATGGTGCGTCCTAGCGAGATGCAACAAAAGTAGCTTTGTTATAAAAAAACATTGGTTTTCCAAATTTTATAGTTAAAAATGCTAAAAAGTGTCAACAAAAAAAACTTAGGGCAATTTTACCCTAAGCCCCCCCTAATTTACCCACCTATGAAGATGATCAAAAACTGCGGTTTAGTCCATTAAATAGAGCGTAAAAAGGTAAGCATTTGTACCAAATTTCACTTAGTTATCTTTAAACGCTTAGAAAATATTTACAAAAGTGTGTCATCAGGACTTCAATTTTAACACCCTGTATCTCAGAAAAGAAACGTTTTTGGACCTAGTTTTATATGAAATTTTACTCCTATTTTAGGATGTAGATTACGCTGTTAAAATATGACCGTCTAATTTCGTATGCCTCCATACGAAAGTGCGGAGTCTTCCAAGAGTGGCAACTGCCTCTTTTGTCGCCATTTTAATTACTTCTAACTTTTATTCTTAATTCTCTTTATATTTTTATATGTTTCTATATTTCTAAAGAAAATAACAATATTTCTACTGTTTATGGTACAAACATAAGTAAGTTTACTTAATTAATCAACCCTCTGCCGATAATTATGATTGTAAGGGAGATACGCCCCTTAGAAATGGTTTAATCAAAATCAGTTTTTCCATAATAACATTCAAATGATTTAGATAATGAATTTAAATTTTACGCATCAATATAAGGGTGTTAAAGCACACATAATTAAGGGTTGATTTCAGAGGGTGAGAATAGCCATTTTTCGAAATTAAAAATAACTAATATAAAACAATAACCTAAATAATAAATATTAGTTATATGTAAATTTCTAGAACCTCCAAATTAAAAAATATTTATGTAAGGGGATATTTATGTTTTTAAAACTTATTTTTTATTGTAAATTAAAGGTTTCGATCCTTAATTTCATTAGACTTTTTAATCGAAGGTTTTGACTTTAACGGTTAACACATACAGAGATACTTACTAAAGTACATATACAGGGTGTTTCTAAATACATTCGAAAAAAAATTAGAAGGACAATTTTCATTGAAAATTACAGACACTTATGAAAAGGTAATTAAGAGTATTTTTTTCAGTATTACCATAAGAGGGATAGATAGATATATAGATCAATAGAAGGGGGTTACATTAATAACCCATATTTTGTTTTCTCAGTCCAACCCCTTAAGATATATTACTCGCCAAAAAGTAAGTAAAATTGATTTTTTTTCTCAAATTTGCGTTCATTTAGATACTTGAAATTTTGAAGATTACAGACACTCGTAAAGAGTAGGAGTATTTTTCATTTTTATCTTTATCTTATAAGGGGGTTAAATTAACAACCCATCTGTAACGTGTGGATGTGGATTACTTAGGCCTCACTAGGCCCATTGTGCATCCTTCCAAGACAGTTACCTTTTGATGTGGTGTGATCTTTAATCCATCTGAAGGTGACCACATTGTTGGTGGATACTTCGGCAAAGCTACATGACATTCTAGTACTAATCCTCAGTAAATTCAGGGTGAGTAGTGCTTGTCTGCTATCTGAATAGATGAGCGTGTGTCTTTCCGTGATATTGATTATGGTGCTTTCCTTTTGCTGCTATGAGTATCCCCGTGAGCTCGATTTAAACTATACTGGTGCTATTGCTCACATCACCAGATCCTACATCAGGTTCTATTCCAACCGTGCGGAGGCATCTCATTGTCATCAGAGCAACCTCCTTGATGTAAATATCAAGGGGAGTTAGAAAAGAATTAGTTCCATGACTCTGGTTGGTGTAGTTTTTATGGCTCGTGTTATGTTGACATGCTTTTCTTTGAATTTGTTTTAGTTTGCGGATAGCTATCAATTTTTGGATTTTCGGTACCCAGACAACTGCATCGTATGTTAGCACAGGTCTTATGATGGCCGTGTAAGTCCATGTGAAGACTCTGGTGATGCGCCCCACAGTACGGCAGCATTGTTCATAAGCAGTGTATGCTCTTTTGACTCTGTTTTATAAGTGTGAGTTCCATGTTAACTTGCTGTGGAAGATAATACCTAGGTACTTTACCTCTGTTGCAAAGTTTAGTTTTGGGTTTAGGAACTCTGGAGGTTTTAATTTCATTTATGTCTTCTTAGAATTGATAGACAGTGAATGGTTCTTGCACCACTGTTCTATAATTTTGAGAGCTATTTGCATTCTTTCGCAGAGTATATTCTCAAAATTTTCTGTTCGCAGAATGACCAGGATATCTGCATACGCTATTGTGTAGTGACTGTCCATATTGAGGCTGCTGATGAGGGTATCGAGGACCATGTTGAACAGCAGAGGTGATAGCACCCCTCCCTAAGGACATCCCCTCGGAACCAATCCTCTTATGTTCATATTTACATCTATGTTTACTGCTTGCTTTGAGAGCATGTTATGTATCCTGTTGGTTAGTGAGTATATTATCTTGGGGTAGGTGGTTTATCAAAAGCACCTTCTATTTCTATGAAAACACCCAAGACAACTAACTGAAGGGCTGAATCAGTAGATCAGCCTGGGGTGTATGGATGTTGATTTGGGTGTAGTGGTGTTGTTATAATCACCGCATCCCTTATGTACCTTTCGCATAGCCTTTCCAATCTCTTCATGGAAAACGATGTCTACTACTAATTGGTCAATATGTTTTTGGGACAGTTTAATCCATCCTTCCCGGTTTGGGTATGACCATTTTTATCTATCTCCATTTTTTGGGGATATACCTCAGAGCCAACGAGGATCTGAATATACCAGGTGCAGTGTGAGTTTTTCCAACAGCCCTTTTTTCTCAACCCAATTCCTTAAGATGAGATACTCGCCAAAAGGAAAGTAAAATTGAGTTTTGTTTTCCCAAATATGCGCACATGTAGATACTTGAAATTTTGAAGATTACAGACAGTCGTAAAGATTTAATTAGGAGTTTTTTCCAGTATTTCGATTATGTTAAAAATTAAAAACCCTTATTTTAATTTCTCAGCCCAACCCCTTAAGGGATATTATCCCCAAAAAGTGAGTTTTTGTTTTAAATCTACGTTGATGTAAAAACTTGAAATTTTGAAGATTACAGATATATTGGTAAAGAGGTAAAGTATTTTTTCAGTATTATTATTATACTATAAGGCGGTTACACTAAGAACCCCTATTTTGTTTTCTCAGTTAAACCCCTTAAGAGATAATGGGGTCTATTCTGTAACAATTCCTTTATATTTAACGGCCTTTAAAAATATTTTCTTCTTTACTTCTGTCATTATTTAAACGGATCTTTAAAATACATTAGAGGACTATCTTAAAGAAATCTGTTTAAATAATGACAGAAGTAAATTAACGAATACAAACATATTTTTAAAGGTCGCCAATATTTTTAAAGGCCGTTAAATATAAAGGAATTGTTACAGAATAGACCGACCCCATTATCTGCCAAAACTTAAATCTGCGTTGATGTAGAAACTTAAAATTTTGAAAATTACAAATCCATGTAAAGAGGTAATCAAGAGTATTTTTTTCAGTATTATATTATAAGAGGATGGTTATATTAACAACCACTATTTTGTTTTCTCAGTCCAACCCTTTAAGAGATATTACCCCCAAAAAGAAAGTTTTATTTTTTCTCAAATATGTAGACACCTTCGTAAAGAGGCAATTAGGAGTATTTTTTCGGTATTTTATGTTATAAGGGGCTTATTTTAACAATCACTATTTGGTTTCCTCATTCCAACTCCCTAAAAATGAATTCTATTTTTTCTCAAATCTGCGTTGATGTAGAAACTTGAAATTAATAATTTTGAAGATTACATACATTCATAAAGAGGAAATTAGGAGCATGTTTTTCAGTAATACCATTATGGTACAAGAGGATTACATTAACAACTACTATTTTGTTTTCTCAGTCCAACCCCCCAAAAAGTGAGTAAAATTGAGTTTTATTTTTTCTTAAATCTGCGTTGATGTACAAACTTTTAATATTGAAGACAACAGACACTCATAAAGAGGTAATTAGGAGTATTTTGTTCAGTATTACTATTATGTTGTAAGGGGGTTAAATTAATAACCCTTATATTATTTTCTCAGCGCAACATTTTAAGAATATTAACCCCTAAAAATTGGTTTTTATTTTTTTTTTGTCAAGGCACTTATAAAGATCGCAAATAGGTAGTTTTTTTAATTATTACGATTATGTTACAAAAGAATTAAATTAACAACCCTTATTTTATTTTCTCGGTTCAACCCCTTAAGAGATATCCGCGAAAAATATAAGCAAAATTGAGTTTTATTTTTTTATTGAGGTGTTAAATTAACAACCCTTATTTTATTTTATGTTAGAACTTTTTGTCGCGTTGAATTCTATAAATTAAAAATATTTGTCAGAATTCAAGTTTTATTTGTTAATTTTTTTTCTTTTTTCTATAGAACTACCTATTAGTTTTTGAACAGAAAAATAAAATAAAATAGCATGTATAATGCATACATTGTTTTGTATTTTATTTTTTCGAAAACTATTAGTCTATGGAGAAAAAGCAAGAAACAGATTGCATTGGGAAGAAGAAAAGTTGGTTGGTGTTTAGACGTAAACAGACGTAAATGGACATTTTTAACTTTTTCTGTAGTTTTATGTAAATTTTTAATTATGATTTCAATATAGATCTACTTTAAAAACATCTCTTGTTTCTAATTATGGCGCCATAAGTGAATTTCCTAATAAAACACCACATATAATTGATATTTTAAACTTTTAATCATTTAAAGAACGACTATAGCAAAGTGAATTCCCTTTTTGTATCGCCGAACGCTATTTTGTCGTAATAAAATGTTATTGGTAAAAATCGATGCTTTTATAGTTATTTACAGAAAAAAAGATCCAAAATTTACAAGCACATTCTCTCTCAATGCCGAAATCTCAGTATTAACTTTAGAACATCCGCTCTTCGACCATGACCAGAAGAAATTCGAAACGACAAGAAAGCAAATTAACGAGAGAGAATTGGAGGATTCTCGTTCGTCGTGTATAGGGTAGGTAAACGTTTCTACCATCGGCAACCAGATCGTGTATTTTGCAACGTCAGGACATACGTCCATCAGCCCATCAGCTAGAAGCTAGAGGGTGGAATTAAACAAGGACAGTAAGTAACGGTTCACGTCGCAAATTTGACCGCGACGCAGTGGCGTTGCATCGATTCACGGGATTTGTGAGGAAGGGGGTGAATTTTTTTGTTTATCTAAAATCGTACAAATTTTATTTTATTTTTTAGTTCTTTTTTATTAATTAATCTTTTCAGTTATCTATGTTTATCATTAAAAATACTGTTGGCGGGTCAGGTAACCTGGACTATCAATGTTTTACTTTAATAATCTTTAATATTAATTCTTAAAATCGATTTTTGAGTTATTCGCTTTGTAAAGATCGGAAAAGGAAATACAGGGTATAGCCTTTCCAAGTGCTCACTAAGAGTTATAAAATTAATTGAAACGTAAAGAGCCAAATAGTGTATTTCTTGACAAAATTATTTTTCCTTCGGGTCACCATTACTGCAGTATTGGCAACCCTAAGCAGGAGAGTAACAACACAAACATCAAAATTATTTTTATTATCTGACATTATGTGATGGGTGGCACAAAATTGATCGAAAAACATTTGATCGAGTTGGAAATTTGATTGAAAATATATTTTATCGAAGATATATTTTATCGAAGAACATTTTATCGAAAAGGCAATAGATCTAAAATTCATTAGATCGAAAGGATAATATATCGAAAATTAACATTAAAAATAGTAAAATATTTATAAAAAAATCAAACGAAACCATGCAACCGTCGCGTCCGTCTAATTCCTATTACCGGGGGAAACTAAACTCGGCGGCTATCGTCAAATTAGGTACTAATGTCAAATTTTTCGATAATCTCAAAGAATAGGCTAGCTGCTTCATTTTTTCTTGACAATACTGGTAATTTACAAATTCATATTTTCAAAGCAACCGATAAATTTTTCGTCTTTGAGATTAAAGCATTGTGATTAATGCGCACAAAATATGTATTTCAGTAAGGTTGAGTGGTCTCTAAATTATTTTAGGTTTTTTTCATAAAAAATTTAAATAATTACCTAACCTCGTTAGCTCTGAGCTACATCCCCAAAAAATGGAGAAAGGTAAAAGTGGTATTCATACCCAAACCTGGAAGGATGGATTACACTGTCCCAAAAACATACCGACCAATAATTAGTCTGACATCTCTTTCCATGAAGACATTGGAAAGGCTATGCGAAAGATACATAAGAGATGTGGTGATTACAACAACACCATTACACCCAAACCAACATGCATACACCCCAGGCAGATCCACTGATTCAGCCCTTCATCTAGTTTCTGGCCGGATAGAGAGATCCCTGGACAAAAAGAAATCTGCCTTGGGTGTTTTCATAGACATAGAAGGTGCGTTTGATAAAACCACCTTCCCAAGATAATACACTCACTAACCAACAGGAATGTTCCACAGATAGTTAGTGGGTGGATACATAACATGCTGTCAAAGCGAGCAGTAAACATAAGTGTAGAAGACGTGAATATAAGAGGCTTGGTTGCGAGGGGATGTCCACAGGGAGGGATGTTATCACATCTACTGTGGAACATGGTCCTCGACGTCCTCATCAGCCGCCTCAATAATGACAGTCACTGCACAATAGCATATGCAGATGACCTGGTCATTCTGCAATAGGGAATTTTGAGAACTCTGCGAAAGAATGCTAGTAGCTCTCAAAATTATAGGACAGTGATGTGAGGACCATTCACTGTCTATCAATCCTAAGAAGACTGAAATGGTCCTTTTCACAAGGAAAAGGGGAAAAATGGAATTAAAACCTCCAGAACTCCTAAACACAAAACTAAACTTTGCAACAGAGTACTCAGGTCTCACCTTTGACAGCAAGTTAACATGGAACTCGCATTCAAAAAACAGAGTCAAAAGAGCATACATTGCTTATGAACAAAGTCGCCGAAACGTGGGGGGCATCTGGGGTTTCTCCCCCATAGTCGTCGCATGGATTTACACTGCTATTATAATACCTATGCCTACATACGGTGCAGTTGTCTGGGTACCGAAAACCCAAAAACTAACAGCTATCCGTAAACTAGGACAAACTCAAAGAACAGCATGTCTCAACATAACAGGAGCCATGAAATCAACACCGACCAGAGTCATGGAAGTCATTCTTAATCTCTCTTTCCTTGATATTTACATCAAGGAGGTTGCTCTGACGACAATGGCATGCCTTCGCATGGTTTGAATAGAACCTGATGTAGGATATGGTGAGGCGAGACGTGGCTTTTGGCAGGAGGCGCTCGATACGTTCCCACTGCTTAAAGCGAACATGGACTCCATCTCACTGAGATATATCTTTCATAAGCAATATAAAGTAGAAACAGAACAAATAGAAGAGCCAGAAGTTGCAGGTACGATTCCTATCTACACCGACGGCTCTAAAACAAAACAAGGCTCAAGATGTGGAATATACTCCAGATCATTAAACCTTAACATAAAATGGGCTCTGAGCAATAGTGCCAGTGTAGTTCAAAGAGAGTTCACGGGGATTCTCATAGCAGCAAAAGAAATCACCAGAAACAATATCACTGAAAGGAACATGCTCATCTATACAGATAGCAGACAAGTCTTACTCACCCTGAACAGACCACGAATTTATTCAGGGTTGGTACTAGAATATCACGAAGTTTTGGCCGAAGTATCTATCAACAAAATGGTTACCTTAAGATGGATCAAAGGTCACGCCACATCGAAAGGTAACCGTCTTGCTGACTCACTGGCGAAGAAAGCAGCCAACCAAATACTTTTTGGGCCTGGCCTTTCTATTGGCCTGACAAAATCGGTAGTGACAGACCTAATTAAAGAATATTCACTTGTGAAATTCATGGAAAGATGGGATGAAACGTGGGACTGTCAGAATCCGCACTCTGCAGAGGGTGAGAACAAGAAGATACGACCATCTAGCATATCCTCTACGATTGTTCGACGCTCTCATTTATTAGATTTGTGTTCGGTGAGTATCGGCTAACACCGGCTGATATAAGAGAAGCACCTCTTGTCAACTACATTAAATCTGTAGGCTGGCTCACGAGCTAGGAGGTGCCTATCATCTTAGGAGGATGCACAATGGGCCTAGTGAGGCCTAAGTACCGTGGGGGTAGTATTGACAATTAATTTTAATTATTTTAATCTAAAACCGAGCAACTGGCGAGAAAAATAAAAGATGCCGTATTGATGTAGAATTGACCAGTCAAATGAGTTTAAATATCAACATGGAAAAATGTCAGTGTTGTACTACTTTTTTGTAGAAAATATCAGATGACGTGTTTGCGGAGACGCTACTGGTAGAGCAATAAAATAAATTTAATAACTAAAATATGTGGTTTTATATCCTATTAAAACAAGTCAAAATTGAAAATTATATCTAAACTATTTCCAGAGATAAATTTTCAACTCCTTGTAGCAAAAAATTGAAGCCGTTGCTGACACTTGTTCATATAAACTTTTCTTCATAAAATGACCTGAGGAATCACACCCTATAATATTAGCATACCATTAAAAACACTTTGTATAAATTGTTAAAACAGGGAAGCCATTTTGAATTATTAAAAAGTAATTCATGACCTGTTATATTTGATCAGAAACCAATTTTAGTTGTGCTGACTTTTAAAAATAAATGTTTTTTTTTAATTGCTTACCCTGTATATATCTGACCGGAAGTATAGCCGGTTTTGAGCCAAGAGGAAGCCTTACCTGCATACAAAATTTGTTTTCTCTCAAGCCATTTTTGAGCTATCGCGCCAACAGACAGACGGCGGACAGACCGACGGAATACGGAAAACATGTTTTTTGTAAATCTAGGGACCCGAAAACGTGAAAATCTAAATTGTCACGATTACAATACTTTCCTTTTATCGAGGGAAGTAAAAATAAAATAAGTATACTCGTTCTCTTGAATGCTCCTCTACTATATTTAATGTATCAGTGTCCTTAGTTTTTTTTGTATGTTGCCGTCTGGCTTTAAAGTCACACTATATCTTTTGCTCGTACTATAGAAATACCACTTTCAATATCTGTTAAAGAGAACGACTTGCAAGGTCAAATAGGGTGTTTGTCAACCCCAAAGCGAATTTTCCGACTATTTAATATGACTCAAATATCTCCACTCCTAGACATAGAAACATATTTTTTTTTCTAGCATAAGTTAGGTACAAATACCACTTTAACCTGTCCTAAAGAGAACGACTTGCAAGATCAAATAGGGTGTTTTTCAACCCCAAAGCGAATTTTCCGACTATTTATTATGAATCAAATATCTCCCCTCCTAGACATAGAAACATATTTGTTTTTCTAGCATGAGTTAGGTACAAATCCCACTTTAACCTGTCGTAAAGAGAACGACTTGCAAGGTCAAATAGGGTGTTTGTCAACCCCAAAGCGAATTTTCCGACTATTTATTATGAATCAAATATCTCCCCTCCTAGACATAGAAACATATTTGTTTTTCTAGCATGAGTTAGGTACAAATCCCACTTTAACCAGTCTTAAAGAGAACGACTTGCAAGGTCAAATAGGGTGTTTTTCAACCCCAAAGCGAATGTTCTGAATATTATGAATCAAATACCTCCGCTCCTAGACATAGAAACATATTTTTTTTTCTAGCATAAGTTAGGTACAAATACCACTTTAACCTGTCGTAATGAGAACGACTTGCAAGGTCAAATAGGGTGTTTGTCAACCCCAAAGCAAATTTTCCGACTATTTATTATGAAACAAATATCTCCGCTCCTAGACATAGAAACAGATTTTTTTTCTAGCATAAGTTAGGTACAAATACCTCTTTAACCTGTATAAAAAGAGAACGATTTGCAAGGTCAAATAGGGTGTGGTGAACCCCAAAGCGAATTTTCCGACTATTTATTATGAATCAAATATCTCCCCTCCTAGACATAGAAACATATTTGTTTATCTAGCATACGTTAGGTACAAATACCACTTTAACCTGTCTTAAAGATAACGACTTGCAAGCTCAAATAAGGTGTTTGTCAACCCCAAGGAGAAAATAGTCGCAATCAAATATCTCGGTTCCTAGACAAAAAAATATATTTATTTTCTAGCATAAGTTAGGTAATATTAGTATACTCATAAACAATAACTTCTTCAATTAAAGTGTTACAAATTAATCTTGTGACAATAACACTGAAACGAACAAAAATATGAGAATTCGATTTTTCTTGCAATTTTACTCTACTTTTCGATTATGATGTCATAGTTATACCATATGATTTAAGTTTTCGTGGTAAACTCAAACAACTGTTAGTTACAAATTGTGTCCTTTGGCAATTTTATTAAGAACTATCGTGTAAGAATAGATACGACAAATAAAACAACTTACCTTTCTTTTTCAATCAAGCTTAAATTTACTAAAATCGGATAATTCGTTTAGAAGTTACAATGATTTAAATGATTACATTTTCCATAGCTTCATTCTTTCTTATTAAAAGAAGAAGAAAATTTTTCGAATGATGCTACCAAAGAAATACCTTAATATGGAAATTTTTGGAGAAATTTAGATGTTCATTATTTAATTTTCAATTGCGGCGAAATTCGGTATTTAAAAATAATTTTAGGACACTTTAATGATGAATTTTTGTTTCGCTAAATTTCTATACCCAATACGCGAGATATGGCAATCTTAATGAAACACCCTGTATGTATCATTGTATTTGTTGTTATTGTCAAAGGTTATGTTTTGTGTTTCAACTTTGAGTGTCCGCAGCCAGCTATTTGAATAACAAATTTGTGTTCCATCCAATAAAACCACTGCCTCATAAGCAAAATAGCGAGCTTTTCAAATTATGGTTATTGGAATTTTCGTATTCTTTGTTAAATCCAAAAAACGAAATTGAAAAAAAAAAATGTTGCAATGTTATGTTTTCGTCTCTTTTTAAAAATCAATAAATAAAAATAGTAGAATTTCCAATTATTGTCCTCTTGTTCATTTTTCACTTCATAATTTTTTTAAATTCATAAACTGGATCTTTTATTTAGGAAAAAACGGTAGTGATAAATCATAGAAAATTAAAAACATATGGTTACAATTTACTAAATCCAATAACATACTCTTTTTACAATTTTTTAACCTTCAAATACATTATTTGAACTATGAAAAAGTGCTATATTTTTAAAGCTCATTTTAATGTAAAAAAAACTGAAACATGAATATTATTAGTTTGAAAGAACTACGCTTCTTAAACTGTACATATCTAAATTACATAATAATAAAAATATATTAGTACATATTTATAAAAAAAAAAAAAAATTAAAAATATGTTTCGAATGCAGATTCCATAATAACATTTAAGTATTGTAAATAAGAATATTTTTTCGTTTCTTGTTTTTTGAGATATGCGTTTTAATTGATAAACCAGATATCCCAAGAACGTTTTACATAAATTACCTAAATGCAGTAGCGTAGCCAGAAATTGTTCATGAGAGGGATTTCTGAAAACTATAGGGGGGGGGTTAACAAACTGTTAATAGCGATCAGCGCCAATAAGATTGCAGAAATAGTGACGCGAAGGCCCTCCATGGAGGGGGGGGGGGGTTCTGAAGTAAAAAACGGCAACGGTACGAATCCTTCATGGTTACCAATAGTATTCAAAGGATGCGGGGTATTAGCAGTAATTTAATTTCTGGTAATAAGCCCAGATTTCAATCTCAGCAAATTATAATAGTCTTCTCTATCCCACAGTTGGTATATATTTAAGTAACTAGCCAGCTCAGAAAAGAATTTAGAAATGTTGCGAACAATACCTAGGAAAAATCAACAACGAAGAAACTTTACACATAAGGTCAGCGAATAACATATTCTATACAATACAGAACTAGTACAATGCGAAACTTCTAGAAGAAAAAAACAGTCACAATCTTTACTTTACGAATGTTTTTATTAAAATGGCGCAGTCAGTAGGATTCAAAACCAGCGTTCCACTAAGGGGCGTTTCGCCTATTTTTTGAACAAAATACCAAATATTCGTTTTCATGAGATGCAAGTCTGTATATTGAAGTTTTTAAGGTCGCTAATTTGGAATACGACATTAAACATTAAAAATACAAAAACGGTGGATCCAATATGGAACCCTAAAATGTTAAAAAATGCTCGTCTTGCATAACTGAAGGGGTTTTGGGGTCGCTTATGCTGAAAATGACACTAAAAATGCAAATGGTTGATCAATTGTGGCGCTAGAAAATATTAAAAATTGTTTTGCATAAAAATAAAACCGGGCAGTGGCAGTTTCTAAGGAGTTTTTGTGGTCGCTGATTTTAAATATGACATTAAAAATTAGAAATACAAAATAGCGGGTTAAGTTGTAAAAGGTCAAGACTTAATGAAACATTTTCAATTTGTAGGAAGATAGGTTATGTAGTAATTTTATTTTAAATTAATTGGAAGTTTGCGTTTGTCGTCTGTTTTTCCATTTGCTTTTTTTTGTTTGTTTGTGCGTTCTGCTGTTGTATGAAAATCAGAATGTCATTAGAAATTGAGGTAACTTTTTAGAAATATTTCTGGGACGTTTCGTAATATTTATACATTACAAATATTTCAATGTAACATTTTTGAAATATTTCCGAAATGTTTTTGGCTGCATGGACAGGTGGTTTTTGTGAAGACTGATTTTGAATAAGATATCAAAAACACCAAAAGGGCTGATCCAATAAGGCTCCCGAAAATGTTAAAAATTGCTTGTTTTGCATAACCCCAACCCCACCGGACGCCATGTTTGCGTACAAAAAATGGTCTGGTTTCCTAGGTCTCTATAATGTTTATAAAAACTTTTCCAGTCGTTAAGCATTACTAACTTCGACTTTTTTTGTTAATTTTGGCGATTAAACGAATAATCAGAAATAATTGTAAATTATTTGAAAATAACTGATTAAGCGAAAATAATCGATTAATTGAAAAAAGGAATAATCGATTAATAAAAAATAATCGATTTTTTTTCAATTTATCGAAATCGATTTATTTTGATAACCGCTCAGCCCTAATCAACACCACCAAAAGGGAACTGGTTTTCTAATTATTATTATTAAAGGAAAAATAATTGAAAAAAAAAAGGAAATTGAAGTACTGCTTTTGCAGATGACATTATGGTGTAGACCAGCCGTACTCAACGTGCGGCCCTCCAAAATTTTTTTGCGGCCCTAAACACTATTACTAAGAAGGTGATTTTAAAACTATAGATTTCTGCTTTTAAAAAAGTACACTTTCGTCTCCAAAATAGTTCAAATAATATACAACATAAACAAGACAAGTGTGAACGAAGTCAATTCATAATAAACGGATGATGAATAAAAACTAACTCCATACTAATACATTCACAATATGCACAAACAAGGTAAGTGGCATTTATAACGAAATATATTCATAACATTGTGTTCAGTTGCTAATATTGTGTCACCCAAAACCAGATAAGAGATATATATATATTTTTTTGCTAAATGTATTTAGTTATTTAGTCCGATTCCTAATAGTATTTCTGCTCAAACACGATAAAGGCCAGAACCCTTATTTTTGTTGAATTTATTTGTTAAAATACTTCAACATTTTGCGCAAGCCATTTGTCTTGTTTTGCCTAGAGCTGTCTCGATTGGTCCGTAATTGACAAGGTTATTACGTCACCCTTTCTTTCCACGATACAGCCAACCTTCAAAAACCAATAGAAGATAACACGTGATGCCTGAATCGCGGTGGTCAATTATTGATTGGTCAAGCTGTAACTAGCGGGAACGCTGACGTCTCCATATTGTTTGCGCGCTAAACCGACCAGATGTACTTCTTAAGTAACCGAAAAAACAGCAAAACACCAGCTTTTCAGATTGCTTGAAAAACTCAAGGAGAGGGATGCCTGAAAGGGTGAAAAGCTCTGAAAATACAAGACATTAATAATGCCAAGAAGAAAGATTTACTAAAACTTTGCAAATCAGGTGCTACACCTCATGAATTCACTATTATTGTCACAATCTACCTGTATCCAATAATGTTAAATACTCGGTACGTGAACCTTCCATTGGAGATAGTGACACAGACATTGAATGTTATGACCTGTATGTATGTAGATAGCCAGAATAAACTAAGTGCCTTTTTTTTGTTACCAACTGTTAGATTGATTCTTAGTTTATACTTTGTGAAGACTAATTATGTTTTGAATACTTTTTTTTCATTGGAGTTACTGTGTATTAAACAGTTTGAAGCTTTTACTGATTCTTTATTTAAATTTAAATCTTTGACCGTTTTCTCAAAACTCTAAAAATGTAAGTTATCTTGTTTTTGTAGTAACCCGGCTATTTATTAGAGGGACCCACTCTCTAATTTTCAATGGATGACCTAAATAAAGGGTAATCATCCAAAAATATTGCGGCCGTGTAACAATCCAAACATACGAATGTGGCCCGAAGAAAAAAAAGGTTGAGTATGACTGGTGTAGACCAACTCAGAAAATAACATTCTATGCAAGACAGAACAAGTTCTTAATACAATAGGAAACCTCAAGAGAAAAAAAGTTGGTCACAATCAGTAGGATTCAAAACCTGTGCTAGCTGTATATAAAACAATGTATTGGAGGCAACACAGAAAAGTATTAGGGGTAAAATTGGACCATAAGATAAAAACTAGGATGGTACGATCAAAGACAAGTAAACAGTGGGAAGTGGAACTTTTGAGGAAAATAAAAAGCTGATAATTAAGAAAATATGATACGTGCTGGAATTCAGCTAAATAATTTAAATATATTTTCCATTAATTTAACCTTTATCACATGTTATCTATCTACAATAATGCACCAATAAAACATTTAAAGAACTCTTCCTATCTGTATGTAGTCGGATGTAAAATATGTACAGGATATCTGGTTTATTCTTATAAAAAAAAAATATACATAAATCATTATTAATAATTAACATTAAAAAAATACGGGGGTTTCAAGTATTCAAAATACATACAAATTTTAATGTTAACCCCTAGATCCATTTTGAAAAATAATTATAAAGCCTATAGAAGAAGCCAACATTAACATTTTTTTTATCTGACAATCCAAATTCTTCAGATTACATCTGTTAAGAAAGTTTTATGATGCCCATGCTTCTAATTCCTTCATATCATCGTCATCCTCGACTTTTCCTGAAACAAAAAAAAAACATTTAATAAATACATTTTTTTTTTAATCAAATTATAATTTTAACTTACTAGCTGCAGGTTTAACAACTGCCGGCTTAGCAATAGCTCCAGCGGGCACGGCTGGAAGTTCTGTAGGTCCGGGAACCTTGAGTAAATCTTCTTCTAAACCTTCTTGTTCGAGCTCCTCCAGTTCCTTTTCTAATTCATCTTCATCCATATCATCTGAGAAACCAACTGGATTACTAATAGCGTTTGTGATCTCATTGGCAATGTCGTGTTGTTCCGCTATATCATCCATTATATCATGAACATTATCAACATCCCTATAAAAATAGTGTGAAATTTAAAATAAATTCTGTATCATTTGATAATGACACTTACAGGTTCTTGTGTGCTTTTTTAAGGGCATCAGCAGCATTTTTCATAGAATCTAAAACCGCTGTGTTAGTACTAGCTCCTTCGAGGGCTTCTCTTTGCATTTCAATAGTTGTAAGTGTTCCATCGATTTGCAGTTGAGTCTTTTCCAATCTTTTCTTCTTCTTAAGAGCTTGAAGGGCCACTATAAAATTCAAATGACAAGTATTTTTAATAATAAAACAATGAAATTTGAACAAAAAGCGAAAACATTATTAGATGGTTTATCAAATCAAAGGGAAAAACTTTTTTAATTAACATTGATGGAAATTAATAGAAAAAAATATTCTCTGTGACCTAAAAACCATATGAAGAAGCACAAAATAAAAATACTGGCCCTTGATGTATAGGGTTGGCTATTATAGTACCAATAAATGGAAATATTTCATTCATTTACTTATTTGTATCCAAACAGGCCAATGGTCTTATTACATGGATAAAAGTATCATAACACATAAATAATAATAATAATAATAAACAGTAGGTAATTACAACTAATATAACTTATTTAGTATTAAAATAAATTAAGAGTAATGTAATAATTAATCAAGAGTAATGTAATAATCAAATACAAGTTTTCAGAACATATTAAACGGTAATGGCTAGTCTACATCAATACAAGTATTAATATTATTTGCCAATCAGAGCATGGTCACAAGAGATAAGAACTAAAGGAACAGTAAACATACATGAATGTCTCATTCTCCTCGGAGATACATTAAATCGTATTAAGTATAGTAGCTCAGGTAAGTTATATTTATAGTTAATAATTTTATATAAAAAAGTCAACATTATCATATTCCTTCTGGTGTGAAGGGAAAGTATTTTAAGTACTTTTCTTAAGTTTGCAGTTCTAACAAGATTGTAGTCTGAAAATATATGAAGTTTTTAAAATAAAGATATCTAAGAAATTTATTTTGTATTTGTTCAATCTCATATAAATTAGTTGGATGTTCCCCCATCCATATCTCAGCTCCAATTTTTGTCTAACTAGAGCATAATAAAGAATTTTTATAGATTATATGTTAGTTAAACTTCTAGTTTGCCTAATACTTATGAACCCCAGCATTCTATTTGCAGCCTAAACAATATTTTTTTACATGATTAGAAAACGATAGAACCCAATCGTAGGTTATACCTTTGTCTTTTATCTCTGTACATCGTTCTAAGACTTCTCCATTTATAAGATAATTGATAACAGGATTTTCAATCTACTTATTGCCATACTGCAAAATTTTTTTAATTGAAATTTTAATTTATATTTATAACCCCATTCATTTATGTTGTCTATATCTTTTTGTAAACTCACAATATGCTATAAATTTTCCTGACGTGTCCCATTATACTTAACAACTGAATATCTATTTTCTAGGTAGCACTTAAATAGTGTAAAGGTACTATTTGTCAAACCAAATTTAAAAGCAGGACATCATGATTTACCTTGTCAAATGCTTTTTTAAAGTCTGTGAATATTACATCAAGTTGGATTTTGTTTTCAAGTGCTTCATAAGCCATAGTAACAAAACTAAACATATTTGTACTGACCCATTTTTTTTGAGACTATACTATGTTGCATACACCATACAGAATTAAATACCTAAGTATATTTCTAGGTAATTAGTCATAGTACATAATTAAATGTCATTATCCTCAAGAATATATACAAAACAATATGTCCTCTTAAGAATGAGCACTGTCACCCATTCATTGTTGTAGCACAGATATCAAAGTGCCTAAAAAAGCCTGATGCCTTTACATTTAAATCCAAAATGAAATGGTGATTTGTTGAGCTTACATACATGAAAATTTTGAGATGTCATTTGATGCACATGTAAGATGAGAACATCTAATAGATAAAAGTAATGAGGTATTTTGATGAAATTGACTGTGAGGTTTAGAAGTCTTGTCAAACTTAAATACCCAAGTATATTTCCATGTAGTCAAAAAGTACATAATTAAAAGTTATTATCCTCAAAAATACACACAAAACAATAATATGGCTTTTTAAGAATGAGCACCCATTTATTTTTGTAGGGCAGATATCAAAGTCCCAAAGAAAACCCGATGCCTTTACATTTAAATTCAAAATAAAATGGTGATTTATACTTACATACATAATTACAATTTTGAGATGCAGTTTGCTTGCCTGTCTAAGATGAGAGGGTGTATTAGATTAAAGTAATGAGGTTTTTTGATCAAATTGTCTGTGGGGTTTAGAGGTATGTCTTGAGATCATGAATTTAATTATTTGATGCTTCATAAGGTGACATTTAGTCATATACAGATAAGAAATAGTTTTGTGTCGGTGAATTAGACTAAATAAAGATTAAATTTAATCAAGTCTATCACCTTGTAAACAGGGATATTAAATATGTAAATTATATGATTCCTCTTATTCAAGGAATATAATTGTTTAAAATTAGTAAAATATAAAAATACAGTACCTCGTTTATTCTTAGAGGCATTTTTCTTAGCTAATAATGTGTATTCTTCTATTTTCTTTTCTAAAAATTCCTGTTTTTTGTATAACATTTCTTCAGTTTCTCTAAGCTTCTGGATAGCTTCGCCTGGGGTAGGACCTTCATCTTTTTCTTTCCCTCCGAATATTTTATTGAAAAAGCTCATTTTAAACTAAAAATAAGTATAAATAATTAGAGAAAATTCGTAGTAAAAGTTTATAAATTTTCACTTATTAGTCATCTATCAAAATAGGGAGAACAGAAATTGCCTTGTTCGTTTGTAGTTTATGTTTCGCCCTATTTTCGACGTTTCACAGTTGATTTGTAAAATAATAAAAAACTTACACCTTGTACGCGTGATGAAGATTCAACTGGCCAACAATGTTTTGTTCAATTTACTGTCCGGGACAGAATTCAGTCTTAGCGTACGTCCTTCTCATATTTATGATATTAAATAAAGAGAAAATTATTGTTTATATTGTCATTTGTCATGGAGTTCCCTATCATAGATTTGACTTATGAAATGAAAGATAAGAATGAGAAACTCAAATCGATTTGTAGAAATCGATGTTGGCATGTAACCTTATGTAAGACCGTTGTGTAAGACAGAATTTTTTAAGAAGGTAACGACATATTGAATTTGTATAATCAGAAAGTTTCCACTTATGCTACCGTGCGCCAACTGCTAATTATAAAATAATTTAAAGCACAATAAAATGTCATTTTTGACAGGTTAAATGAAATGTTGGTTGCCTATATCGTGGCGACAGATTTCAAATTGTAATTGAGTACGCGGTGTAACCATGGAGAAAGGATTATTGGTGTAACTATCATCAATAACATGGTTAACATGTATGTAATGTTACATTTTTTACTAGACTTTAAATACATGAGCTTATTTCATTTAAATGGGTTTTGGTAACCGTGCGTTTTGGTCATATATATGCAACCAGTATATCGCCAATATCATAATTCACTTTTGGCACAAACATATTCCGCGTTGCAGCACTACTGAACATGAGCATTAGCTTTGTTCGGCTTACTTTTGAGGATGGTTTAAAATCGTTATAATCATGCGCATTTAAATTTACGTGTTCGGGTTTCTCCAAATCTAGTCCTAGGACCATAGATAAATTAATAAACAAGATAAATCGTTTAAATGCACGGCACTGGTAACAAGTATTTTAGGTGTTTAGTTCCTCAGCATACTACTTGGAGCCACCATCGCAATAAGATGAAAGCGATGTTGCCAGTTTCCATAAACTTTCATGAGATTAGAATTATTTCAAACATATTATGTTGTTTTTTTGTCAAGCTCGATACCATCCATACAATGGCATACTATTGCATACTATTGATGGGATATTTTAAAAAGAAGTTTGACAACCTTGTAAAAATGAAAAACGGAATGGCAGCGGAAGGCGAAATGATGGCCAAATTACAACAATATAAGTAAATAAAAGTTATTTTATGAAAGTTATTTTTAGGTGAAGAAGATTTATAAGTGATGATTTGATGTAATTAGTAAGTATTAACAATTTAATTCAATATTAGGTGTTAGATTTGTTTAAGGACTTTGTTTATCATTGTTTTCTTAGCCAATATAGTTAATTTCATTTTGAATCTATTTTCAATTCTTTTTTTAATATATGTATTTGTAACTTGCAACAATATCAAAACATGTCCGACCCGGGCAAAGCATCGAAAGGTGAAACTAAGTATTCTTGTTCAGCTTCTAATTGTTTAAATAGGTATTCTAATATTCAACAAGCTGGTTATTCAAATAAAACCTTTTTTTTCATTTTCCTTCTGATGTTAAAATTCGAGAGAACTGGTTTAAGTATTTAAATTTAACTTTTGATAATAAAACTCGCTATCTTTGTGAAGATCATTTTTTGCCAGAGTCTTTTAGCAAAATTGCCATAAAACGTAAACGACTAATTGTAAATGCTTTTTACAGAAAAAATGAAATAAAAAAGCATCCTCCATGTGTTAGTCCACTACTTTACCTTCTCGTGGTGGGATGGGGGCAACAGTAAACAAAAAGCAAATTCTCGAAAGAAGATTTTTTCAAACCTCGGAGTTGCTGCTCTTCATTTACTGGCTAAAGTTGGTAAGTACTAACAAATTCTTAATTTTTTATTTATAATAATTTTGTTTGTTAAAGAGATTAATCAATTAAGCTACATTTTCCAAATTGCAGTAAACCTATACTAAATAATTTGATTGTTAAATTATCTAGTATTTTTATAAATTTCAATATAATTAATAGTCAATAAGTTTCACTTTTTCCTCCTCTTAGATTGAAACCTTGCCTTGGTGAGAGGGCTTGCGAACTTAATGATTATTACATAATTTAAAGGATATCCTTTTGTTGTCTGTCAAAAATGAAAAGAAATTTTAAACTCTAATTTGTTATAAATTTCAACTAGAACAGATTTGTTTTACAGTTAAAATAAAATTCAAATTACCTATTGAACTATGAGAAATAATTTTTGTTTATAAACTAATTAAAATTAACTTGTACTTATAAGAATTGGCAATATTTTGATCACTTTTTTTTTGTTTTTATAGAAAACGCCCTGAGAAAACACCTAACACCTGCATCGAAAATAGGTCCATTTTCCAAGAATGAGAGGAAATTACTATTAATTTCTCTTATAATTATTGTTATGTAATATCGAGTATATGTTATGTATGTAATAAACGTTTAAATGCACCTTTTACTTGTATTAAATGATTAAACTATACCTGTGTTTCAAGTATTTTAGTATAAATATTTCTTTATTTATATTTTTTGGAGTTTTAGTACTTTAAAAAACTAATATTTATGTTAAATACAATATTTTAATTTAAATATTAGTTTTTTTTTGAGTAATGAATTCCGAAAAAATGTAAATAAATAATAAAGTACATTTGAATGAACCGCGGGAAAACTAGACACTCTTCTTTTTATTTTCTTCTTCTGTGCTGCCTTTAACTGTCAAGCCTATTGTGTAATGTGCGATGGTGGCTCCAAATAGTATGCTGAGGAACTAAACGTGTTACCAGTGCCGTGCATGTAAACGATTTATCTTACATATTAATTTATCTATGCCTAGGACACTCTAGGATTGACTCTTTCGTGTGTAATTTAGTGCGCAATTAATTTAACGCAGTTCTGAATCGTTCTGAAACGTTATAAAATTGGTAAGCCGAATTTTCAGACGATGCTACGTCATTAAACAGGGCCGGATTTATTTTCAATATTGAAATTATTTTTTCCTTAAATAATTCGAAGTTTTGATTTTCACAAACATATGTTACTGTCAGTATTGGTCCAACAATTAATTTTAATCAGTAAAATACAGATGTAGATTTATAAAGAAACGTAATAGTTATTTAACGACCTAGTTTATTGAACACCTTTCAATATAAGAGTTCGTTATACAAAAGTTTTTCAGCGGCCAAATTTCTAATAAAATGAAAAATCAAGCTTCAAATTTTAATACATATATTTGTTTTCAAAGTTTCAATTCAATCATTACAAAAAAATAACAATTAAGGATAGTTCACAACAATGCAGGTATAGTTAGTCGTAGGAAGTAGACCATTATTGAGGCCAATTAATGCCTGATTTTGTCATTTTATTGTATTGTGACTTTCTATAGGTGTCATTTCTGTGCCATAAAATCGTAGTGTCATTAGCACTTAGAGTGAAAGTACTTTCAATGTTGAGTTGTCATTTATGTAAAGAAAGATTAAAATGGGACTCAGAGACTCCCCAACTTATATCTAAAACTTGAGAGTACATAAATTAACTCTTACCATTTGCTTGCGTTCTGAAAGAAAAAATAATAATAGCGCTTCGTCTTCGATTCTGTAAACTAGTAATTTTTGGTCTTCTGGTTTCTTCAAAATTTGCTGCAATTCGTTCGAGATTCAGAGAAACGTAAAACACTTGAATACCAAACGATTCGTTTCAAAAAATTTTATTATTACATATTTATCGAACAGTTTCCACCAAATTCTAATATGCTGCGTTTGAATATCCACATCGAATGCATCTTAAGGCATTTCAAACAAATGAATTGGCAGTGGGAAGGTTTAGTATATCCAAAGGGTATCTTCTATACGTAAAATCATGAATAATGGATTACATTTAAATATTTTATGTCAAACACAATAAAAATAATATTTAGAAAACCAGCTTATACATTTCTTCATAAATTGACAGGCTTGGCGGCTGCTATTTGGAATAAAAATAGCGCCCAAGATGCAAGACTATGTCGCTACCCCCTTAGATATACGAGAATTTCCCACTGGCACCTATTGTTTGACAGGTTGTTGGAATGCCTAATATACGTAATGTAGTAGTACAGATGTGGCCGATGTGGATAAACCATAGAAAAATAAAACGCTCTAGATGTAAAAAATGTACCATAGAAAAACCATAGAGAAAAACTAAAACGGCGCTACCATAGACCATAGGCAGCGATATTTGTATCACTTAAATAAGAATTCGATACTTAAAATCGAATGATTAAATTTTCGATTGCTATACTCACGGAACACCAATTTGAATCGCTGTTCTGTGACGAATTACATTCATTCATTATTCATTTTCTGTGTGTTGTGTGGTTGTGAGATTTTCACAATAAAAATAATATGGCGACACCATCAACTGCACTGCTGGAACGTCTCGAGAAACCAGGTATTCCAAAATCCAAAAGAAAACTACAGAAACATCTACGCAGTGCAGGTTTAGCCTATATATCACGCACAGGAAAATTGATACCAGCAAAGAAGGTGGCAGGTATGTAAAGTGCACTTTTTTGTAATAAGGCCTTATATTTTGACGCACATAATGATTACATTGTGAGAATAGCGATATGAATCACGATATATTGCGCCGTTTTAATTTGTTTGTTTGAGAATTAGTAATATTATTTTTTTATAATGAAGTGGTACGCGATTTATAGTAAATATTTAATAAATATCTTAATTGTTTATTACAAATATTTTCGGCACCTATTCGACCTTCTATATCTAGGTCATGTAATTTACTCAAAGGAACTGATGGCCTTGTCGCTAGGGCACGTGTAATAATTTTTATAACAGGTTCGTAATTACTAAATTATGGAAATCTCATGTTTGATTTAATATTTAGCTAATTTTTGTTAAAATTAAGTGCAATTGTGATTAAATTACTGTTTATTTACTTTTAAATTGAAAAGGGATAGGATTTGGTTTTATCAAACAAATAGATCTTCCACACCTTAAAAATATCTAGTCTTCATGTGCCTAAGGTAATAATCAAGGACAAAAAAAATGAAAATGATCTGTGATTAAAATTTAAATGCCCATCTTTCAACATTTAAACCTCTTATGGAAAAATAATAAATTCTATAGTTTAGTTTTTATGTTGTAATTATCTAGCCATGACATGACTGAAACATGCCATTGGCCCAATTCAACTCTACTACCAGTTTTGTTGATAGAGGTCATTAGGCACTACTGCACTATGTTAATAATAATAATTTACTTCTTTTAATTGTTTAAGGTTCTATTATAGTTGAAATCATGATAGTCAAATTTTTATCAAATGAACTGTAACTTAAAATATGCAAATAAATCATGATAAGAAATGTCTCAAATATATCAATTAAAATTCCTAAACCAAATAGTGAGTTATTTAAGAATTATTCAAATTACTTAGGACCGAAATGGTTACAATTCACTTCCCATTCATATCAAACTTATGCAGAAACCTGTTAAATTTAGCAATGCAAGTAAATTATTTTTCCTATGACCACTTAGGAAAGTGACACATATCACAGTATATAGTCCTATGGAAAGTGCCCTATACCACACGCGTATGAATAAGAATTTACTTTCCACCCATGTACGAATATGCTACTTTCCGCAGTAGCTGTCAGAAAATGTCAAACACATAATTTCTATTTTGATCTACATATTAATACTAAAATCGATATGATTGTTAAATTATTGAAATTGTTGTAAATTAGATCCTAGATATTTATCTTTAACAATTATTGTTAAAATAATTTTAAAATAACTAAGATATATTTGCTTTTTATTCTAGTTAAACACATATAGTTAAACACATTAGTGATTAGATCAATCAATTACCGTAAGGGCTGTTAGCTCAGTTGGTTAGAGCATCAACTTTGCAATTTGAGAACGTCGAGCGACCGCGTTCAAATCCTGGCTGTGCCCAGTGTTGTTCCTGGTTGTATAATTGTACAAAAAGTTGTACAATCAGTTATGTGGTTGTACTGTTGTACGCACTTTTGAAAAAAGACAGAAATATTGTACAATTTGAAATTGCTAAATATTTATGTAAAATCGGGTATATAAAAGGTTTTCTTCGCTCAAAAAGTCTACGATTTGTTTAATAGCATGCACTAAAATTAATAAAAAAATAAAAGTTTAAATTTGGCGCCATTCGCGACCAATCAGTACACCGTTCTACATCAAAAATATATTTTAAACTGGAAAAAAGAAGAATTTTAAGCATGGGAAAATAGTAGGCCATAGTCTGTCAATAAAAAAGAAGAAGATTAATTAGTGGTTGTACAATCGAAAGTAAAAGTGTACAATTTTGACACTGAAAGTTGTACAATTCAAAAATCCCTAGGAACAACACTGGCTGTGCCAGAATTTTTTTTTATTTGTTTAGAAAATATGAAAATTGAATAAATACAATTATTGTTGATTATTTTTTTAAATACATTTTAATTATTATAATAATAACAACCTGGTTTTACATTTTTTGATGAAATTATTTTGGGGTCGTAGGAAAAATATTGTACATTACTTGTGTGAAAAGTGATTTTCCACACTCGTAATGTAATATACTATATTTCTCAAAATTGGATCAACTTGTATATTAAAACATCAAAATTTCTATCATGCTGCAAAAAAAGGAAGTGACTCAGAAACTGAAAACGTCCCTCAAATACATATTTTATCATGTTTTCTAAAATACAGTAATGTAATCCAAACAGAAAATTTGCAGATTCCGTTCGGTTTATCAGAACTTTCGGATTATAGAATTCATAATAAATTATATTACTGTACTTGAATTTCTTACAAATTGTGACTTTGTTTGAAAACTTTCAACATTTTTTTATGCCAAGCAATATAGCTTTAAATATGGAAGAACAACTACAGATACTATGCTATTTAAAATAAGATCTCTATCATATCATGGTAGAATCATTTTACTCCATCTTTTTTTTAGTTTTAAGATAAATTATGAGTTTCTTAAATATCGATCCTAAACTATGAACTTGTTTAGAGATAATCAGATTGATACAAAAATAGCACGACATTCAAATTAGATACAGTGAACAATATACAAGTATCAATATCATAAAATATTTTGGTTATACAGGGTGAGTCATAAGTAATGGGTCAAATTGTAACTGTAGATTGGGAAGGCAAAAATAAAACTATTTTACTTAACAACAATGGGTCTGAGATTGCTCCTTTCTGATCTACAGGCTGTTAAAGTTGGAAAAAAATATATTTTTGTTAATAAAGAAGCCATTTTTGAGATACAGGTTTGAAAATTGGGGTAGTTCTATTTTTTATGGGGGTTAACAAGATTGTTATTAGATTTGAGTTATCTCGTAGATGTCACCACATACGCCATATTGAAGAGAAGAAAACAGCTTAAATTTTTTTGTCCCTCATTAATTAACAATTTACGTATTAAATTTAGAAAGGCTTATCATTTTTGTATAAAAAAGTTATACTTCTTTGATCTTTAAAATATTAACTGTTTTCGAGATATTTGAAAGTTTGTAATTCACCACCTGGTCGCTGGGCCATGGTAACCACAAAATGTAATATTCCCCTAATTGAGATCAATTCATAAAAAACGTTTAAATTATAATTAATATCGTATTCTCATATCTCTACGTAAGCCAAAAATAGTATACAGTGTGTTTTAAAACGTTGGTCGTTCCTAAAATTAATTTTATTTGGAGGTAGTTTGTATTTATTTTATGAAAATATTAGATTGTAATGAAACAAAAATTAGGAAACAATAATACAAAATTATTTGTTTATTTTAACGAAACGTATTATTTAACATATTAATAATAATGGTAAAAAATCTGGTATTTAAATCCAAAAAGGAATATTGCGATAATTATAGCATTTACTGGATAGGTACTTAAAATTTGTTAAAGCACAAGTTTGTCATGGAATTTTGACAGCAGCACAATGTTGAGTAAATAAAATACGCGTGGCACTCGGGGACTGCCGCGGTAAAGCTATTGCATAGCATTTTTTATTAACTTATGCAATTATAATTATTTATTTTCTTTATGCAGTATTTTATTTTCTTTGACATTAATTCAAGTTTTTTCTTTGATTTGCACTTTTTGAGCATGGTGATCGATAAGAAAAACTTTTTCTTTCTTTTATTGAATAAATGAGAAGTTAATATTGTTTAAAATATTTTTATTATCTTACAATACATGTAGGTTATTCAGGAATTTTTATCATTGAAACTATAGGTTTATGGTAACTGAAATAAGAAACATATGTTTGAGACTTGATATCCTCTAAATATTTGGAAAATACCGCGTCAATGGTGATCCCATATTTTGTTGTGGATTCTTGTGGATCATTATTCATTTTCAAATTAAATTTTTCCGAAATTGTGTCTAAAAGAGATGGAATCAGTTATGGGCAGTTAGCAGCACGCACATAAACACCGTGCCGAAGTTTGCCGAACTAAAACGACGTTAGACGATGCACGGCTTTCAACACCGCACCGCTGTGCCGGTCGGAGTGGGGGGTGTTAGATTTATTTTCGTTACGGAATTTCTTTTTCGATTTTATGATTCTTCGATTTTCCATTTTTCGATTTTTCGATTTTTGTTAGTGAGCCGTAGAAAAAATATACTGTACAACTCCAGTGGGCTCGAACTCACTCGTGGACGCGGCCAAAAAGCACGCTGTCTCACCTAGCATTGTGTCTAAAAGAGATAAAATCAGTTATGAACAGTTAGCAGCTAGTTTACACGTATACGTCTAGTCGCACGCACACAAACACCGTGCCGAAGTCTGCCGAACTGAAACGACGTTAGCCAATGTAGACAATGGTTTATTTTCGCAGAATTTCTTGATTCGATCGCCGCGATCAAAGCCCGCGATAAAAGCTATGCAATAGCTTAAAAATTATTATCTAATATTTACGCCAGCCGGGAACATTTGTGATACCAATTTATTAGAAGCCAGAGAAAGCTCTTCTAGTTCTTGTATTGCATAAATGTTCCAGTCCGCAGACGTATATTTCACTCCGCTTCATACCAATACGAATAGGGTCGGATAAAACCTTCCATGGCTTTAACGCCGCACCGCTGTGCCGGTCGGAGTGGGGGGTGTTAGGTTTATTTTCGGTACGATGTTTCACACACACATTTCTTGATTCGGTCGCCGCTCAAAGCCGGCGATAAAAGCTATGCAATAGCTTAAAATCTGATGTTTCTGAAACAATATGTTTGTTGTTTTTGTTATCGAATGATTCGAGTCAATTTGATTCATTAGTGAAAATGCCGAGATATAATCTCTATTCAAATGAAGAAATGAGAGATATGATTTGCTGTTACACAAGAGAAAATTTTTCTGGACATTCAGCGTCTAGAAAATATCGAGAATTATACCCAAACCGAAGGCAGCCAAACCACAAGATATTTCAAAATATTTATAACAGATTGGGTGAAACAGGTTCGTTTCGCCCAAAATACCATACAGGGCGTCCCAAAATTATTAACCCACAGCAGGAAGATGAAATTTTGGTAAGAGTAGCAGAAAATCGTGAAGTAAGCACTCGTCGATTATCTGCAACTACCGGAATAAGCCAATCATCCGAGATTAGAATTTTGCACAAGAACAATTTGTATCCATATAATTTTACACCTGTGCAAAATTTGCTTCAAAGAGATTATCCTGCAAGAGATGAGTTTTGTCAGTGGCTAAGGAGGAAACAGAATAATAACCGAACATTTCTGAATAAAATTCTTTTTACTGATGAAGCAACATTCACCAGACGCGAAGTTTTTAATTGGCGAAATAGTCATGTCTGGGAAACTGAAAACAATCATGTAAATAAAGAAAGACATTTCGAGTATAAATTTAAAATAAATGTCTGGTGCGGTTTAATAGGAGATACATTGCTGGGTCCATCTGAATTACCTCCAAATTTAAATGCTGAGTCATATTTAAATTTTTTAACCAATGACTTAAACGATATTTTGTATGATCTTCCTTTACAATCAAAAAGAAAAATGCAGTATGGTGCACCTCCACATTTTTCACTGGTTGTATGTGATTACCTGAATCAAACTTTCCCTCACCGTTAGATTGGTCGTGGTAGTGAATTTCAATGGCCACCTCGCAGCCCCGACTTTAATCCACTGGATTTTTATGTGTGGGGTTACATGGAAGCTATTGTTTATTTTCAGTCTATAAATTCCAGAGACGAGTTATGGAATATTTTTTTTTTTTTTTGGCTTGGACTTTTGTCATTCAGCCAGTCACTTAATGAATATAAATAATATAATATAAATAATACAATACAAAATAAATGGTAAACAACAATGGCAACAAAAATAACAATCCATCGGAACAAAATCAATCTGTCGCAACAAAATTAATCTATCGTAACAAAACCATCCTATCACGTCAAACAAAATTTAAAAACACAATACTTTTCATGGAATAGAGTTGTAGATGCGGCTGATTCAATTATAAATAATAACGCCACATTTTTTAAGATCAGACGATCCTTAAGTAAACGTGTACAGTACAGAGGTGTATAAGCGTTGGTGATGGCCATGTTGAAAATCTTTTGTAGTATTTAGTATTTTAAGTTGAATGTTAACAATATTTGAAGATTATGTGGGATGTATGTTTTAGGTAAATTCGTTTTAGTTAAGTAATGTTGTGGTTATGGTTCTTGTTCAAGTGTTTTATAATTTTGTCTTTATTTTTAGGTTAAAATAAGGGAAATTTGTTATCTTTATTATTGGTCTGATAAGCAGCATACGTTTCGTTAAAATAAACAAATAATTTTGTATTATTGTTTCCTAATTTTTGTTTCATTACAATCTAATATTGTTATAAAATAAATACAAACTATCTCAAAATAAAATTTATTTTAGGAACGACCAACGTTTTAAAACACCCTGTATACTATTTTTAACTTACGTAGAGATATGAAAATATTAATTATCATTAATTATCATTTAAAATTTTTTATGAATTGATTTCAATTAGGGGAATATTACATTTTGTGGTTACCATGGCCCAGCGACCAGGATAGCTATTCACTAAGTCATGGGAGCGCTCCCATGGGAGTGCTCCCATATATTTTGCTCTCTTACTCTTAGGTGGGTATATCGTGCTTACTCACTTTTAGCCCAGGTACATGCGTAGTAAGGTCAGATTTTATACTATGGGAGGGAGAATTGCGGGCTTGCCAGATTAGGTCCGTATTTATCACAAAGCAAATTTGAACTACTAAGGGCCGATTCCACCGTTGAGTTAAACGGAGATTAAAATGACATTGTTAATGTAAAAATGTCATTTTAAACTTCGTTTAACACAACGGTGGATCGGTCCTTAAATAGTAGATAAAAGTTATTCTGTCGACTTGGCAACGTTGGCATGGGAGTATGGGAGTGCTCCCATGAGTTAGAGAATAGGTATCCAGGTGGTGAATTACAAACTTTCAAATATCTCGAAAACAGTTAATATTTTAAAGATCAAAGAAGTATAACTTTTTTATAAAAAAATGATAAGCCTTTCTAAATTTAATACGTAAATTATTATTTAATGAGGGACAAAAATTTTTAAGCTTTTTCTTCTCTCCAATATGGCCTATGTGACGACATCTACGAGGTAACTAAAATCTAATAACATAATCTTGTTAGCCCCTATAAAAAATAGAACTACCCCAATTTTCAAACCTGTATCTCAAAAAATGGCCTCTTTATTAACAAAAATATATTTAACAGCCTGTAGAGTAGAAAGGAGCGATCTCAGATTAAGTAAAATATTTTTATTTTTGCCTTCCAAATCTTTAGTTACAATTTGACCCATTACTTATGACTCACCCTGTATTTAAAATTGTAATTCCCATCTGAATTTGTCCATAATTGTTGGTGCCTATTTAGAATATTGGACTCCAAAACACATTATTTTTCTTAAAAAATATTTAGTTTTAGTACTGTTTATTTTAAGTGTTATAAGTTAACTAGTTCTTCTAAACATATAGGGAAATTATTATATAAAATTAATAAATAAAATAATTCAGCTTAAAGTTTATTTAACTTAAATCCTTCAAGATAATTAAAAATTATTGTACAAATATTTATCCCTTTAAAAGAGGACAACAAGATTGTATTTAATTATTCAGAGGCGGATTCAATTCTTAAACATGTTATTGGTATAAATGATTTAGGGATGCTCGTAGATCAACATCTATCGGTTGTTCCTCATACAATAAATACAGCTCTCAAATTGTTTTAACCCTTTAAGTATGAATATTGCCTATACGCGATATTTGCAAGTCACTTAAAATATCCAAACATCTCGTATAAGTGACAAAGGTAAAACATAATCTGGATACCCTGTATATTAATATTTTTTAAGCACATATCATGGCCGAATGTCGCTTGTGATCGACATTCTTAAGCAAATCGTATAGTCTTATGTCTCTTATAAGCGACCCAAGTTTGAACCCAGGGAAAGATTTGGGTAAAACTGATATTGGTGGCAACTGACCATGCACTTTACAATGAACATGTGATTACGTTTAAATCATGGTAGTGTTGTTAATTTCGCCAGGAGTCATTAATTTAACATTACATCCACAGCTAAGAGAATGCTTGGGCTCATTTTGAGAAGTTGTAATGATTTTAGAAATATAGACTGTCTGATTGTACGAGGGCCACTGCTAAAGTTCGCGGAATCAAGTACTCCTTGTATTGCCAGCGTTCTGCGATTATCATATTCGTAAAATTTGACGTTTTTCACGTATCATTCAGTTGACAGTTCGATTTCAAACTGCTCGGTTCCGTTTCAACAAAATTTAACGAGAGTAATAATGGAAATGGAAATTTGGAATCGTGACTTCCGAGTGATGATTTTTTATGATTTTCGATACGGTTTAACACCGCAGCAATGTGTGGAAAAACTTAGTTCATTATTTGGGGATGAAGCACCATCCAAAACTATGGTTTACAAATGGTTCGCAGAATTCAAGCGTGGAAGACTAACGTTTGATGACGATCTTCGCGAAGGTCGTCCATGTACCTCTGTTGTCGCGAAAAATATTGATGCTGTGCGTGAAATGATTTTGTCAGATCGGCATGTGACCTATCGTGAGATAGAGGCATCCTTAGGCATTGTAGCGAAACAAATACGATTTTGCACGATCATTTGCATGTCAGGAAGCTTTGCAGTCGTGGATCCCACACAATTTGAAAGAAGAACAAAAACAGGCACGAGTCAAGTGGTGCAAGGAAATGCTAAACAAATTCGAAGGGGGTCGTTCAAATTCGGTATATAACATCGTAACAGGTGACGAATCTTGGATATATTCATATGAGCCTGAAACTAAACAGCAATCGACTGTATGGGTGTTCCAAAATGAACCTAAACCCACAAAAGTGGTGCGTTCAGGAAGCGTTTCGAAAAGAATGATTGCTTGTTTCTTCGGAAAAACGGGTCATGTTGCCACTGTTGCATTAGAGGACGAAGGACAGTAAATTCTGACTGGTATACTTTGTTTGCCGGAAGTTATCGCTGAAATCAGAAGCAACAACATAAACCGGCGAATCATTCTTCATCATGACAATGCAAGCGCTCACACTGCACGACGAACTGTAGAGTTTTTGACCAGTAACAACATCCAATTAATGACTCATTGCCCATATTCGCCTGATTTATCGCCCAATGACTTCTTCCTATTTCGACATATCAAAAATAAAATGCGTGGCGTACGTTTTTCATCGCCTGAAGAGGCTGTTGAAGCATTTAAATAACTTGTTTTGAAGGTACCTCGCTCAGAATGGCAAAATTGTTTTGAAGATTGGCTTCATCGGATGCAAAAGTGTATAGATTTTAAAGGAGAATATTTTGAGAAGCAATAAAGCGATTTACATAACGTAATTTGTGTTTTGCTTTACATTTTCCGCGAACTTTGGCAGTGTCCCTCGTATTATTCAACTCGTTTGTAAGATCACGTCTTGAATATGTGGCACTGATATGGTCACTAATGCAATGTATATCTACCATAAGTTATTGAATCTATCCATCGCACATTTATGAAATACGTTGCGTTTTAAATTGATGGGATTTATCCAGAAAGTGGAATTGTCAATGTTGTTCTATTGGTTAAATTATCTTTAATACCTCTAGAAGACAGGCGAGTACTGCAGGACATAACTTTTATTTATAAACTAGTTAATAATTTATTGGATTGTCCAGACCTGCTATCCCAAATTAAATTTAGTGTAACTAACGCATTTTAATACAAGATATAAAACGGTATTTTACTTGCCCACACCTCAAACAAATATTTTGCAAATTCACCTATCCATACCATTTGCAACAATTTTAATAGATATACATCTGAATTAAATTTGGACATAAACTTTGACTCTTTAACAAGCATTAAATGTAAAATTAATGAGTACTTACTCAAACTATTAATAAATAGGTATAGGTTCATTCTTTTATTAGATTTTATAGGTCCAATTTAAATATGTGAAGCACAAAGCTATTAATATAAGTTATTTTCTTTAAATTAGGAATATATGTGCCCTAATTTAAAGAAAAATTTAGGAAAAATTTAGGAAAAAATATGTCTTTAGAGGGTTAAGGATCTTGAACAACCTCTCATTAGGTTTATGTTTGGGCAATATTAGAATGTGGGTCACTAGTTTGGTCACCATTTTATGATGTACATATTATGTCATTAGAATCTGTTCAACACTAATTTCTGAGATATTGTGCATTTACATTAGTTTTAGAATTTGGCAATTATGATTATAATTTATTTCGCTTACACCGAAATACATTTTAATTTGTTGTATTATATATATACTTTTATACAACAAACGTCAGTAAGATATTGTTAAATTTATAGGTAATGACATCCAGGCTTGTTTTTGTCAAAATTGATACTTCTGTTTAACGTTTAATTTATTTTCCTTTGTTTTAAAATTATTTTTACACTTATAATAAAGGTTTAAGAAATATGTGCATTGATCTATTTAACTCCAAACATCTAATTCATTTTCATAATACAAAATTATGACTTATTGACTTTAGTTTTTTTTTTTTTTTTAATACACACCTTTTTAGCCTTTGACCTCGACTAAATTATTTTTATTTGCGAAATTATTACCAACCACCGCATCTAGAACATTCAGTGTTCATTATAAAAAAAATAAGTTTCATGCTTCTGATGTAATGTCTAAAAGAAAAATGAAAAATCTTGACAACAGAACATTTTTAATTTTCTTTAATACTTAGCGATTTTAAAAACACATTTTTTTGTTAGAATTATGGTAAATTGATTGTTTATTATCAGTGCTAATTTATTAAAAACGTGACTGTAAACAAGTTGTATTCTAAAATATATGCATTCAATTTTGTTTTTTAATTTGATAAAATTTTAAGTGATATTTAGAGAGTAATAAAATTATATACAGGGTGATCTATTAGTGTGACAAGTCCAATGTCTCCGTCACTATTAGGAATACAAAATACAAGGTGTTTTCTAACTAGGGCACGAAACTTTAGAGGGTGATTCCTTAGGTCGTTTTTAAAAAAAAAAGTTTCGATGAATATGTCCGGAGTTGCTTCGTTTTTGAGATACAGGGTGTTAAAGCTAAAAAAAATGGGTATTTTATAAATATCATAAATATCCTTAAACCGATTTGGTTTAAATTTGATACAGTTATTTGAAGTAATAAGGCGCTTATTTAGTCCTAACTAGATAGAAATTATTGGGTCCAGTGGCGTCTCAGTCTCAATATTATTGAGAAAACAGTACGCCACCGACTTTTTAAAGTTTTTTCAAATTAAGCAACTAAAATACAACTTTTTGGTTTCTTGAGTTTCCTTTATATTTAGCTTTGCTTTTGAAAAAAAAAAAATTAATATCACTTTAACTCATTCTAAAAACTATCCATGGGCAAGATAAAAACCAAAAATAAAAACTAAACAATTTCGACCTTAAAGTAAATGAGTAAAATGACCACCTTCTGATAAAATACACGACTGCAATCAATTTGTCATTGATTGTCTGACACGTTCAAAAATACCTGCAGTATTCCATATGACATTGCATTCGCAATTATCCGATTCTTTAAGTCATTCACATCTAGTACAGGAGTTTTATAAACAAGAGCCTTCAGATGACTCCATAAATAAAAATCTAGAGGATTCATATCGAGACTGTGAGCTGGCCAATTTTGTGGTTACGTCTATTCCAGCGATTAGGGTAGGTGATGTCGAGATGCTGATGAGCAAGAACACTAAAATGAACTGGAACCCCGTCGTGGATAAACCACATGAGGGCTCTTACATGTAGAGGCTCATCTTCTTACAAAATGGGTAAATGATCTCGCAAAAAGTCCATGTAAGATTCACCTGTTAATCTTGCTGGTAAAAAAATGGACCAGTTAGGTAGTCACCAATAATTCCTACCCAATGGTTCAGCCAAAATTGTTACTGAAAATTACTTTCTGTGGGGATTTTCGATGGTCCAAAAATGGTCAAAGTGGTGTTAGAGATTTTATCTCAGTTGAAAATCATCTTTTTTTCATGTTCATGATATGCAATAGAGTGGCTTTTTTTTTTCGAAAACGAAACTGGATATGAAGAAAACAAAACATCAAAAAGTTGTATTTTTAGTTGCTTAATCTGAAATAAATACAAAAATTACAAAAAAAAGTGAGTGGCGTATTTTTTTTTCTCGATAAAATTGGCTGTGATCCCACTGAGATGCCATTGCACCCATTAATTTCAAACTTGCTAAATAAGCGTCTTATAACTTCAAAAAACTGTACCAAATTTCAACCAAATCAGTTTAAGGATATTTAAGATACCCATTTTTTTTTTAACTTTAAAATGCCCTGTATCTCAGAAACAAAGCAACTCCGGACTTTTTTCCATAAAACGACCTAAGGAATCACCCTCTGAACGTTCGTATCATAGTTAGAAAACACCCTGTAAAATATTAATATTCACAGAATGGTAGTTAGTGTTAAAATACATATAATTATTATAATTTCAGTCTGGAACTAACTTGTTTTTTTAAATGGATCGCCCATCCACTGATGTCATTTTTAGAATACACGTTTAAATGAACATAGCATCTCCTTCAATATCCCACCTAACTTAATTTTGTTTTTCAGATGAACTCTGTCAATGTCCACACAAATGTGATTCCAGCGTGCCTTTAGAAGCGCGACAGCGCCTCTTCTCGCATTTCTATGGCCTCGGCGAAGCCGATCTTCAAAATAAATTCTTGCGACAACATATGGATCTTAGAGCCAGACTAAACGTTCCGGAAACTTCGAACTCAGGTCGACCACCGCGTCGTATAACTTGCAAATATTTGGTGCCGCTACTACCGACTACCGACACCGTAGAGGTTTGCCAAAAGGCGTTCGTAAGCGCTTTCGTCATCACCACGAAGAGAGTACGTTTACAAAGAGAGAAGTTGATTGCTAGTCTTGGATTGAACAGTTATAGTAGTCATAATAGGTAAGCGATTTCAAAGGATGTACTAATTTTACAGCGAATACTTTTGCTGTTTTTTACAGTGGGGGGCATGTAATGAAGCCTTGTTTTAAAATAGTATTTTAATAATATAATCATTTCAGAAGCAAAAATAACGCCAATAAATTGATAAAAACGGAAAATCTTGCCTTATCAAGCGAACCAAACATCTTGAACTACCTCTCGATGCCCATGAAACTGACTTTGAAGTTACCACACCAACAAGCCGAAACGACAGACACCGGGGGCGAAGAATCCAAAGAAACTAAAGTGCCTTTACACATCAACCAGAGATCCAGACATTTGATCGATAATCCTCTGATACCATTTGGTATACTTTTACCTGAAGGAGTCACTATAGCGCCGGTCATCGCTACAGCTGATCATGATCGAGACATCGCAATAGTCCATAATTTCTTTTCTAATCAATTATGGAAGCCCGAATACATCGGCGCTTATTCATGAAGATTGAAACACTTGGTAAGTCGATATGCAATGTGGTCATTTTAAAAACATCTGATTAAGGTATTTAAAAAAGAAAACATGAAATTTGGTTGGTATGTTCTACATTGCAGTTTGGAGAATTTAAAAAAGTTCAAAGAATTTGCGATTAATATATTTTTTTTTGTAAGGAATTCAAATTCCCTATGAAAGTTTGTATGTGTAATGTCAAGTGAACAATTCGTTATATACTCTTTTTTTTTTTTTGGAACTGTCAATATTGCTCAAATTTGGAGAATTTGTGACTTTGTTAATATTGGCGCATTAAATAGATGCATTACCAATTAGTGGATCTTTTTAATGAACTCAAGACACAGTGTTGCCAATGGACGGAGAATTTGAGAAAGTTTGCAACATTTTTAGTAAGAAGAATTTGCGATTAATATATTTAATTGGTTTTCAATGAATTAATATTTACTAAGAAAAAATTCAAGTAGGTTCGAGTAATAAATAATGGTACAATTATTATTGACAATTTTTTATGTTTAATTTGATTTAACAATCTGAAACTTGAAATGTTTTTATTAGTAGCGGCGTTAAGCGAATACCATTGTAACAATATTAGAATTGATGAGTTTTGAATTTCCCCAGTATCGTCTCAAATGATCGATATTACAACTGACAAATAATGGTTATATGAATTATATTCTCTAATGTGTTACTACAATGACAAACGAATACATACTGAATCCTAAAAATTTGATGTTTTTTTTTTTGATACTTATATTTTAAATCTTGATTTAAATTGACCACATTACATGATGATTGATCCTGCCTTCGTACTTAGTTTAAAATAACTTTTACAAAGATGAAAATAAATTTATGTATTGTTATTTATATATGTAGAGTTTATTCTATAGTTACTAACTAAAAAAAAGAGTTTTATTAGTTTTCTTTTGTTTTTAATGGTTATTTCATGTGATAGGTTATTAAGGGATTTTATTTTAAATATTCATATTGTTGGTTTTTCGATTATAGTTTTTTTTTTTGACGATAGTCACTAAACTAGATTTTTATCATTTATATGTTTATGTATATTTGGTGTTGTTCTTAATACACTCAAATTGGACGCTAATCTATTATCGTGCTTGAATATACAGTGTGTGCCATAAAGTTGGATTCATATATGACTTTTTTATTACCTCTGTTTATTTAAAAACTTAAAATAGCTCAAATCAAAAATGGAGTTTTATGGATGATTTTCCAATTTTTTTTATTAAAATATTAATAACGAGAATTGTAATCAAAATTTAATCAGCTTAACACATAATTTACTTCTAGGTGATTGATTGTCCTACAACGGGTTTTTCAAATCACAATAAAAGATTATCCCATATCGATTCAACTTTATGACGCATACTGTATTAATGGTAAGGTTGGGAATAATTGTGAATTACATTTTTTCTGTGATATATCTATACCAAAACGATACGGGACCACGAATTTTTTCATTAAGGATGTTTTTATTGGGACAAAAATGTCCCTCCTATTTCAGAACACTTTTCTAGTGTCTAATGTAAGAAAGAATTACAAAAAAAAACAGTTTTTCAACATACATATTAATACAAAGTATCTCAATGAAATGTTACTTAATTAAAGTAGGATGTTGGAGTTTTAAAGGGAGAACATATATTTTTTTTTGACAAATTTGACAAATGGACAAAAACAGTCAATTGAAAAAAATGGCGTTATCGATGTACTTAAAGTATTTTTTTTTATATGATGAGTAATAATGCTCCTTTTACAGTATCTCTTATATAATTAGTCTTTAAGAAAGGGAAGTAACGGTGGCACTTAATAGTAGAGATATTGCATTTTATCCTCCACGATCTATGATTTCTGCAGATCAGATTGGAAAATCATAAAAAAAGATTATGCCAAAATAAATATGTCAAAATTAATTTACAAACATCGAAAGTAAAAACATCCTAACAAAATATCAAAACCTTTTTGAAAGAAATATTTTTATATAATAACGGACTGTAATGGATAAGTCCATCATTATTTTATATTATAGTTCTGATTCATTTTTCCCAAACTTACCATATCGTTTTAAAATTACCTCAAACTTAAAAAAAAAGTGATTAACTTTTTTCAGGCAAATATAAAAGCAAGTTAAATGAATATATTACAGAATGTGTTTTTATAAAATAACATTTAAATTATTTTGATGTTTTGAAATATATTACAAAATAGATTTTGCCGCTTTAAGTCAAAACTTGTTTTATAAAAACAAAAAATATACAAATATTTAAAATATATATATTAAAAAATAGTGATATTTTACCAATTATTATTTCTTATAGACACAATATATAGGGTGGAGAAAACTTAATCAAACACTACAGGGATTTATTATTGAAGTAAATAAAGTAAAATTACTTATTTTCGAAACACTTTGTTTTTTACTAATTTTGAAGGTGCGCCAATATAAAGATAAACAAAATATCAATTTCCGTATCATCTTAAAAAATTGTCAATTACTTATAGATTCTTATCAAGATTTTGCAGACGCCTTATTATTAACCGTTTCTTTTTTAAGAATTTATTTGTAAAGAAAGTCGTATTTTTCTCAAAAATTTCAAAACAACCACCAACAATTGGATTACAACTAGGGCTGAGTGATTATTTAAAAGAATTGATTATTTTTGCTTAATCGATTATTTATTTATTAATTTCGATCAATCGATTATTCAATTATTTGATTATTTTCGATATAATTGAAAATAATCGAATATTTTCGTTTATTCAATTCGATTACTTTTAATTAATAAATTTGTATTATTTTTGACTATTCAATTATTTTCGATTAATCGATTAATTCTATTATTTTAGATTACTCGATTAATTCGGCTATTTCGATTATTTTAGATTAATCGATACTTCGAATATTTTTGTTTATTTAATTATTCGATTATTTTGTATAGGTTGTCATCGAAAAAAGGTAAAATTTTCGTGTTCTGGTAGTACGATTATCAAAATAAATAATCGATTATTTAAAATATTAAAAATATTGAAAATAATCGATTTTTTTGATTAATCAATTATTTTCAATTGATCGTTTATATTTATTTAATCATTTTGTTTTCGAATATTCGATTAATCTAGAGATTATTTTCCATTATTCAGTTGTTTTTAAATAATAGAAAATCGTTAAATTGTTTATTTCCGAATAATCACATTTTCAATTATTAGTAAATATCTAATTCAATTACCGTATTAATAAAGTAATCAACGATCGTCTTTTAATATCGAATTATCGATGGGACTGGAATATAATCAAAACCAAAATCGATTAATTGAAAATAATCGATTATTTTTTTTTATTCAATAAATTGAATATTATCGATTAAGCGATTATCAATCTTTCTAAACAAAAAAATTGAACAAAAAATGTGTATACAAACATGTGTCCTAAAATATCTATTTTTGTAATCTAGTTACTAATAAACGATTTTTCAAAATATACATTTCTAAAGCCTATTTCTCCCTCGATATGAATTTTTGGGCACATGTTTTTTTTGTGTCATCGGCATCAACTGCTATGGTTATTAGCCTCGTGTTCTGTGTAGGCTTTGTTACTGTTTCCCAGCGCCACTTTAGGAACAGCACTGTTAATTAGTACCCAACAGTGAATGGTCGAGTGGGGAATCCTACCAAGGCATCACAATTAATTTTAAATAATTAAATTAAATGAAAAAAAAATTTTTTTTTTCATATTCTTGAGTACTTACTTTCGCTCTTTCGGAATATTTTACCCTTTTTTCTATGACATTCTGTATGACGGTTAACGAAATCATCATAGTGTTTGATTCAATTTTCATCACCTCATATATCTAAAAAAAAAACGATATAAAAACGTTATATTTGCACATTGGCATCCAATTTAATACTATATTGTTATACATGTTTCTGTTTTCTATTTCTAATAGGTATATATTTTCTTTTATTACAACAAAAAAGTATTGTGTATAAAAAACTTTATAAAACTGAGTCTGTGGTTCAAATAAACTTAATGTGCCTTAAAAAAAAGAATACAAATTTTAAATGTTTACTAAAAATACTTAAATAATTTTCGACAATCCTTTTTCATTATAACTAAATGGTAGTAAACCATTGAATTTTTTCGAGTTTTATAATTAGGTACCTATTATTATAAAAATAATAAAATGTAGGAACGGACAAATTGATAATAGATTTGTAACATAAAATTTTAAAATAACGAAAATATTGTTTTTGTTTATTTATATAGATGTATTAACCACGATTTTGGAGATTAAAAATCGATCAATTTATGTCTGTTCCTGTTTTATATATATATGGTGTTTTGATATTTGTTCCACCTCTGACCTCTTGCAACAAAAGTTTTTCTTAAATTTAACAAATTTTTACTTATATTGCAAGGAACTACATTTTTTAAACTGTTTATTCTGTACGAGTTTCCCCACCTAAGAGTTCAAAGGTTCAAATCATGTGCCAAATTTTAGTCATATAATTAGATCGGCAACTCACCTTGCTTTGAAGTGCTTTGTTCTTAATTTTTATATTTTTTGAATATAATAAAGGTGGAACAAAATCAAACATTACTATTCTTGTATTTAGAATTAAAATTTGTTTTGACCTAAGTTAATGTGCTTTTAAAAAAAATTGGTCATAAGCCACAAAAAAGGAAACCGATTATTTATTGTCTTTTCGTTTTTATCAGTCAATTTATTAAGATTTTACAATCTTAATAATTTTTACACAGTACGTGGTCAGAAAGTTTCCAGCAAGTGATATATTTATTGCTGGAAATGTTTCTTTGTGTGTCCTAAGGCCAAAAATATTCTTATTTGTGTTTAGTTGAGAAATTTACCATCTTTTGCCTTTATTTTTACCTGTTTATAATAATTATTGTTACAATATTTATATTTTGCAGATTGTACCTTATAAAAAACTTGTTGTCAATAAAAATTGTTTTGTAAATCTTTGTTTTGATTATTGTCGCTTAGTTTAAAAAGTAATGGAAAAAATGTTGAAAATGCAGATAAAAATTCCCCTCAAAAGAAAGATCACAAATGGTGATTGAGCTGGCCATTTTACAGGGTCGTCAGCTCTTCTGTCATTCCATTCTATCGTCTCGGTAGCCCAATGTGTTGAAAGGTGGAGACACCAGCCATACATTTTAAATTACTGTATTACTGTGCCTAATTTTATAAAGATTGGAGCAAAAATTAAAATCCGTACATCCTCGCTTTCCTGTTATCGTGATACAAAGATCTGTGTTCCAAAAACTACAATTGAAGGACTTATTGCAAAAACGTGACGAGCCACACTTTTTAACATGGAGGTAGAAGGTAGGGAGACGCTATGAGCATCTTTTTCAAACATTCAAAACGGTATCACTTAGTCGTGGTGACAGTCATTTCAATATGGCCGTTCTGCCAGGGCCGGACTATTGGTAATGCAACTCAAACCCTAATTTGCTTTTTTAATTAATTGTAAGTTATAAATTAATTGTCATAAAACGGATAATTATTAACAGTTTTAATAAAAGTATTAAGAAATTATTAAAATGCAAGTAAAAAGAGACTTTCTGTAACATAGTTAAAAAAAATAAATAAAAATTCCTCATTTCATTTTATATGTCACTGTTTATCAGTTACGGTTTAACATAAAATAATCAAACAGTTGTTAAGGTATTAATAGAAAATATATTACGGCAAAATCAATATCCAATATAAAAATTATGTTTATTGACCCTTAAACAATACAATTTTATTATTGTGATGTCATGCTATCACATTTTTTTATTTTACTTTTAATAAGGTAACACATCCTAATGTTTGTGTATTTGGTAGCTAAAGCTTTTATTAACAGAACTCTATGGTTATCCAATGGATCCTGATCAAAACCGTGGGCTATCAAATTTGCAAATATATTTTTATTTATAAATGACTTTAACACTGAAGATACAATAGAGTCTACAGAATTAAGATGATAATTCGAACTAACAGTTCTCTTTTTGAGTATTTCTTCACATTGCAGACAAACGTTTATCACATCCACAGAGGGATACTGTAGGCTCTTTTTATTTTTTTTTGTCTATAAGTGAAAATATTTGTAGGTCTTTCTGGTCTGCACATAAAGAATTTACGCATTCCTCACAAATAAGCTTTTTTTTAAAGAGAATATAGTATAGCCAGCAATATTCGCTCCGTGCGAAGTCATGGAAAGGGAAGCAAAAGCGATACTAGCGCTAGCTGCGGATAATTCGTGCATTTTAGGGGGATATTTTGTAATTTTGGCATATCAAATACACGTATACATTTTACTTTTTTTCAAAAAAGTAGGTAAAAACAACACAATAAGCAACCGGAGTTGCTGTGTTGAAAATTGTACAAATACTAGCAAAAAAAAACAGTGAAACTTATATAACAAATTTCACTAACAAAGTGGAAATTAAATCAAAGAAATAAATGGATAGGTGTACAATAAGAAGAAAAATTACCTTTATTTTTGTGATAATAACAGTAATGCTGGAAATAGTAGATATCAGAAACTAGAAAGTTTTTAAATAAACAATAAATTATCATTTTACGATGTTCTTTATTCTTAAATGTGTTCATTCAGCAAGGACTAGATTTCAAGATTTCTGCCGTTGATTATAATATTTCGCTGGTATGCAATTTTGTGACTTACTGATCGGAAACCAGTTTTAATCATTCATTCTATGTTTTCTTTAGAACAAAAATGAAAATATAAGTAGCGATCCTTTTTATACATTTTAACTTCACGCTATTATAAATGGTTTCTTCAATGACAACTTATTAGACTTAGGCAACTTCTCATACATTTTCCAGTAAATACTGTTGCCTGCCTATATTTTATTATTGATTTTTAATGATTATACATAATTTTCTTCAATTTAAGCGTGAAAAATATATAATAATAATAATAATAAATTAATGTTTTAATTGTTTTATAAATCCATATACTTTTATTAAAACTAACATATATACTTTTTATTTACGAATTCTATTAAAAATTGTATTTGTCAGTATAGGCAGAAATACTCCTTTAATACCAAAACAAATTGGCGCTGCTGTCGCTCACGGAGCGAATACGTTACAATATATTTTGTAAATTCCGATAGCGTAGGGTTTGGTAAATAATCATGATCATGCTCAGTATTATCTAGCACACTGTAGTAATTTTCTGATAAACCAAGAGCCCTGTAGTCTCTTGAAGATTCGTTAATTTGTTGAACGGGACATTTTAAAATTCGGAGCTCCTCTAGCGGAATACAATTTTCACGAAAACTTTCACGTACTTCGACATGTACTAATATTTTCTTATAAGCTGCCTGAAATTGTCGGGCGGTGGGGTTATTGTTGTGGCCTCCATATGTGAGCGAATGCAGCCAAAGAATAATTCTATGTGGTCTTGAGATATTTTATATATTGGTAAAAACTGTAGAGTGTTGGAAGAAATATACTTATCCATGTCATTTAAAGAAGTTTCTATACTTTCATATTTTTTTAAAGACAAATGCTTTTTATAATGAAACTGAAGTAAATTTATAGAATTTAAGATAACAAAGAGAATATTTATGATTATTTTAAATCTAATTTTTGCACCAACTGCAACAAATTCTCTCATTTTTAATTCATCTTTACAAAACCCTAATATGGTTACAACACATTCACTCAAAGCACAATAAATATCTCAAATACGACCCTGCACATTGTTTACTATGTTGTATATAGGGACCGTGCGTGAAATATAGAGGCAGCACTATTGCCGAAGTTAGCCCTCTCTAGTGTTTAATTTTAGAATTAAATGGGGTAAACATTGCAAGTAAATAATAAAGGATATTTTTTAAAATATTAAATATAGTTAAAAATAGATACCGGCCCGTACCAAACAATCGTGTACATGGTCAAAATGACGTAAAATGTGAAACATAATTAAAATCTGGACATGTATATACATTTTAAGCAAAAAGATTTAAATGGCTAAGTGACAATAAATTGTAAAGTTGTACCTTAAACAAGTGTATCAAACGTCAAAATATCGGTATTTAGTAACACTGAATTTAAAAGTATTACAATAACATTTAAAAAATGTAAAATAATAAAAAAGATTGATGATAATAATAATAATAAATCTTTTTAGCTATATGTTAGTCGAAATGTCATTCATCCACTGACGTTTATGAGATGTCCAATGATACATATTATAGATTGCTCATCCATCTATAAAAAAATTATGAAAAGAGGGTTGCAATGTGCCTTTCCTAGTGCTCACTAAATAGAGCCGTTCTAGCCCAAATGTGTTTTAAAATAAAATTTCAGCATTTTAATCTTTAGAAAAAGAAAATAATTAAAGTTTTACTTCAAGACATGTTATTATTATGTATTTGGAAAGTTGAGTTTCCATGTAGTTAAATAATATTAAGAGATCTAAACAATTTTTATAACAGATGGATATAAATAATTTTTTCTACGTTCATGCAAAAAACAAAACCTTATTGAACTATACTTAACGAAAAAAAATGGGTCTTTATTGCACTAGTGCAATAAAAATTTTATTGCACTCATCTGTCATTTTACTACAGCGTTATGATCATGACAAACATAAATATTCAAATCAACGCCAAATATTTAGTCCATTTTCATTTTCTGTGTTATGTTTTAAAAACAATTGCATATTTTATATTATTTTCAATCATTTAATAAATAAATTAATAAAAAAATGTATTTTATTAAAAATGTCATTACAAATTATGAACACAAACGTAAATAAATGCCTCAAACAAAGGTACACGATCACGGCTACTATGATTTGGATAATACAACTGCAGTCATATAAAACATTTTTTGGTTTTTGCATGAACGTAGAAAAAATATTGTGTGCAACTATTAGACTACTCTCATTTCAGAAATAATACTACATAAAATACATAATTGCAATATGTAATACAATTTTGAAAAGGTATTGTAAACAACTTTGAGATGAGGTATAAACAACTTTGGTAAGAGTTGTAATTGGACACTTATCTATTATTCTGAATAATGTTTAATGGTAATGTCACTAAAAAAAATTTACAAAAAATCACTGGATTTTTAATATTTTAAAGTTGGTTGCAATCTCTTTTGACAGTAATTGCAATGTATTATTTATTATTTGTTTATTTTAATAATAAATGAGAAATAGTTAATAAATTGTAAAGAGGGCCATGATATTTTTGTCAAATTGGACATTCTTATTTCATAATAAACATTCTACATTAGCTTTAATCAACAGAATAAACCATTAATTATCTGTAAAATTATATTTATATAAAATGTTAATTTAAATATGTAAAAATCTTAATGACAAGAAAACACTAAAGATTCTAATTTCTAAACCGGTTCTGTAAATGATTTCTTTGCAACTAAGTGCTCAAAATTGATACAAGCTAGATAAACAGAAAACTTTGCCCAGCGAAATACGCTTTTCGTCGTCTGATTTACATATGGATAAGCAATCTTTGTAATTATGTATATCATTGGGTGTGAGACATTAATAAAATTGTTGTGCTCTGTGGAAATTTATAAAATTTCTTTACTATCGAATGAAATCCAGGTTTCCAAAGTGATGTGTTTGTACATCCACGGATGCAACAAGTTTTTTCGATAATGATATTACGAAAATAATTCGACTTTATTTAATTAATAATTATTAAACAATAAATGCCGTATAAAACAATAATAATTACCCCCCATAAAGTTCACATTTTTGTCACCAGTTAGCGTTAAAGTCATGTCGCACGGTCCCTATTTAGTTGTGGAATGTTATTTCAGATCATTTCTTCATATAAATATCTATTAGGTTGCTAAAAATACGTTTAGCACAAGCAACCAATGTTTAATTTTTAATATGTACAATATATAGTTTGCAAACGACATAAAAATTGAAAAACCGTTCATTGAAACCACGATTAGCTCTTTGAAGTATTTGTCAATCTAATATGGCGGAAGTGAACCCGTCTTGGACCACGTGACAGCGTCTCCCTACCTTCTAGAACAGAAGTAAAAGTTGGAAATGCTTTTGCCAGTTCTCCCACTTTATACACATAAATTGACAGGTTGTCAGCGGATCTCACCGAAGTGGACACGATACATTGGCGTACAAAATTATTTTATAGATGTTAATAACAATTTCGAGTAAATAGTTTAATAAATTGTGAATAGCTGTTGAAATTTTGTAAAATTATAATTTGAATATTATAATACATGTTTAATAATTATTTATAATCCATAAATACATGCGATTGTCCGGTTCCGCCGATAACAATTTAAAATTATTTATTCTATGAAACGACACTGGCAGGTAAACATTACTGTGAAATTCTCGGAGCCGCCCGACGTGGTTTGACGTTTACCCCCTCTCTACCTACCAAAAGACTTTTCAACTTTTACTTTCTCTATACCTCCATGCTTTTTAAAGTAAAAGTATTTTTACTTCACAATTAAAAATAAGGTTACAAAAGCCATAAATGGAAATTTTCTAACAAATAGCCTCATAAGCCGAAAAATCAATTTTATTTTAACCTTTGAAGCCCTTCAATGGTGAATATAATTAGAACTTGCGTAACTCCTAAACAGCTCAAGATAGAGACGATCGCCAAAATATCTCTTCTACATCAGTCAGACATTTTAATATTTCTACCATGGAGGAAGGCTAAGTATAAGATCAGAGTTAATACATAAAGTAGCCTTCTCTGTACATTTATTTTGCTATAATATGCAGAATTTACACATTAAGTGGCATTTTCCGCGGTGCAGTTAGCCGAGTTTGGAGTTTATAAGTACAAGATCAGAGTTAACACATAAAGAAGCCTTCTCTGTATATTTATTTGGCTTAAATGCAGAATTTACACATAAAATAGTATCTTCTCGACCAAAGTTTACAAACTTTACACATTAAGAGTAATTTTTCGCGTTGCAATTAGCAAAGTTTGCAGTTCATAAGTATAAGATCAGAGTTAATACATGAAGTAGCCTTTTCTGTAGATTTATTTGGCTTAAATGCAGAACTTACACATAAAATAATATCTTCTCAACCAAAGTTAGCCGAGTTTGCAGTTTATAAGTATATCAGAGTTAACACATAAAGTAGCCTTCTTTGTATATTTATTTGGCTTAAATACAGAATTTACACATAAAATAGTATCTTCTCGACCAAAGTTTTACAAAATCTACACATTATAAGTAGCATTTTTCGAGTTGCAATTAGCCGAGTTTGCAGTTTATGAGTATTAGATTAGAGTCAACACATAAATAGCCTTCTCTGTACATTTATTTGGCTTAAATGCAGAATTTACACATAAAATAGTATCTTCTCGAGCAAAGTTTTACAAACTGTACACATTAAGTAGTATTTTTCGAGTTGCAGTTAGCCGAGTTTGCAGTTTATAAGTATAAGATCAGGGTTAACACATAAAGTAGCCTTCTCTGTTCATTTATTTGGCTTAAATAATTTACACATAAAATAGTATCTTATCAACCAAAGTTTTACAAAATTTACAGATTTAGTAGCATTTTTCGCGTTGAAGTTATCTGGGCTTGCATAATGTAAGTATTATATCAGAGTTAACACATAAAGTAGCCTCCTCTGTATAGTTATTTGTTATTTGCAGAATTTACACATAAAGTAGTATCTTTTGCCACAAAAGTTTTGCGAAATTTGCACATAAAGTCGCATTTTTCGCTCTACATACGGGTTATATGAATGATGTATCTTCTGCATATTTATATGTCGTCTAAATTCGGAAATTTATAGTAAAGCGTATCTTCTGCGAGCTAAAAATCAATTAAATTATGAAGGAAACCATTCTCAAACCTGTACTAGTATAAGATCAGAGTTAACACATAAAGTAGCCTCCTCTGTACATGTCTTTGTCTATAATGCAGAATTTACACATAAAGTAGTATCCACATACCTTTTATATATTGATTTCTGTCCTCGAAATTTGCACATTAAGTAGCATTTTTCTTTTTGCAGACGGATTTTATGAATGACTGCACTGTTAACACATAAAGTATAGTATCTTCTGTATATTTATTTGTCGTCTAAATGCAGAAATTTACACATAAAGTAGTATCTTCTGCAAGCTAAAAATCAGTTAAATAAAAATATAGTGTTTACCCATGTTTTTATAATCGCTGGTATGTGGTCGGTTTACCGATGTGAATTTAGGCGACACAACAATTGGTAATGAGTAATGTAGGCAGGTAGCGATAGAGAGTGACGTAAAATTTTAATTCTGAACATGTGGATCAGCGTCGTAACATAGGTATACTACATAGTTATCTTTATTTCCACTTACAAGGATAATTTAGGTATTGGCTAATAGATATGGTGTTTGTTGGTTTGATCAGCTATTTTTTAACCATTTTAAAGGCCAATTAGTTCAAATTAACTTAATATTAATTTCATTGCTTATTTTTTCTATTGTTAGGTGATCGCTTTTTTATCTTTTTTCAGTTGCGTTGTTTTACGACTTGATGCTTGGAGGAAGAAGGGGATGAAAAGGGGTTGTAATAAAATTTCGAATTTCATCTAAATGCAACTTTTATTTATCCACTTTTAAACTGATATATAACATAAACGGTCAATAAATCTAAATTTATTGTATGTACAATATTTACAAAATTGCCAGGTTAGGTAACACTAAACATGATTTGTATGATACAAAGTGGTAGATTCTTAGGTACATATGACGAAGCGTTTGTGTAGATATAAAAATATTCTAGCCCATTTTGAGTGCATCTAATTTGGTCAATTATAAGTGCAATATAGAGCGAATACTCTATAAATTATATCTCATACAAATACAAAATATTTTCTATGTTTAAAACTTAAACTTAATTGAAATTGGCAAAGTATATTCAAAGGTTGCAATGTTATATACAAGGTGTGGCAATATCTTCTAACAAAAATTGCTTAAAACAGGCAGATTTTTCTATTATATTCTCAAATGTCATACGTCATTCCCCTCCCCTTTGTCACACTAACCAATACAATTTAAATAGGGAAATTACAAAGGATGACACATCATTAAAGGTAATTTTATGGGAAATTCAGCAATATGCGAATGTTCAGTGCTTTATTACTTTTGATTTTGGCACCCTCTAGCAGAATAAAGAACTGTTACGTATTGTAAAGTGTGACGCTATAGTTTTATTAGTAATTAAATTTATTTTGGGTTGATTGCGATTAAAGTTAAATTGATTTGATCCTAACATTAATGCCAACATTCTTATGTTTAAGTTTTGTTTCATTAATTTATGTTATCGTGCATTAAATTTCTAATAAAATTATCTTTCAAATTAAGTATCGCACTTTTACAATACGTAACAGTTTTTAATCCCGCTAGAGGGCGCTAAAATCAAAAGTACCACAATAAACAATCATACGTTGTTTTTCCCTATTTAAATTTTGTATTGGTTAGTGTGATGTAGGGGAAGGAAATGACGTAAGATAAGAAAGTGATTTCCTTTATAATAAATAGGTATCTAGTAGTGGATTTTATTTGTTGCACAAGGTATAAGTTTTCTGCACTAATATGACAGTTCGAATACAGTGTCGAGTGTGACACTAGTGCAACAAATAAAATCCACTATAGGACCATTCTAAGGTATTTTTGATGTTCTTTTTTTATTAGAAGATATTGCCATTTGGAAGTTTTTAAATTGACACCCTGAATTAACAAATCAATTATTATTGACAAAATAGGGTAACATTTATTCATTAATAATATATTATCATCCAATAGGTTTGGTTTAATTTACGATATTAACTTAGAACTGCTTTGAAATTTAAATTACTACAAAATTTGTAAAATCAAAATAAATATTTTCGTATAACGTATCTTTTGGTCAGTTAAATTTTAAATTGCAATACATTCGAAATATCGCTAAAAATTAAATTTCCTAATAAAAATACTAATTTGGAAAAGGAATTTCGAAAATATTATTGTAGTGAATTTAAATTAAATCAATATATAAATATTTAGATCAAAAATTTTTGTAGTAACAATTTATTATATCATACAGTGTGGCCCATTTAGTGCGACGAAGCCCACATCTTTCTTTTATCTCAATTATTTTTAAGTTGTCAATTGAAATTTTACTTTTATAGGGCATATATTATAATAAAAAATGGTTAAACAAAATACTGGGTGTTCATTGAATGAAGTTTTAGAATATTTAAAGAATAGCAAGTTGATACCTCTATCTATTTTAAAGAAATACTAGAAACAAATCGATTTTTAATTTCAATTTTATACATTTTGAACAAAAAGTTATATATACAAAGTGACGAACATGTAAATAATAAGGACGTCAGCGACAATTTTTTAAATGGAACACCCTTAGGGATTATTTAATTGTTGTGCTGGCCATGGAAATCTAAATTTAAAAGACCTTATCTTTTAATTTAACAAATATTTTAAGTAAACTATTAATTCAATTTGTCTTGAGCAATATTTAAGTAAATTTTCCCTTTATTTTGTAATAACTTGACAACGTTGCAGTGTTAAAAAAAATATTGTAGGAAACGTAACATTTTATGCTGAAATCAATGGTAAAGATGTCATTTAAAAACAGGCATTTAAGCTGCCGAGGTAACGGAACACCCTGTATATTTCACATTGAAAAATATACAAGAAAGTAAACCGTATAGCTATTAATTTAAAACATTTTTTCACGTTTTTCATAATAAGAGAGGTATTCGACTTCTTCGCAGTAACTGACCATCCTGTAAGAAAAATACTTTTTCTTTTAGAATTTAAAAAGGCAATTCCACAAATATTTTTACCAATACGAAAATCCATGAAATGATAATTTTTTCTAAAAGAAGTGCTCAGAGGGTTTTTATTGCAAATTAGATATCAATTTATGATAATTATACCTACACTCATACATAACTGGAACAGGTACACAAATACATATATGATACGTATTTATTTTAACATATAGCGAAGTCATTGGTTGGTTTTAAATTGGTTGGTTTTAATCAGCAATAATTTGAAAATAATAAATTGGATATTGCGCAGATTCAGGTCTCAAAACCATATTTTTACATAAAAAATAAAATTAGTTACCAAATATATAAGGCTAAAGTTATTCATAATGAAGATAAAATGTTAATATTCTTAAAAAATAACAACTAACTAAATATTGAAAATAATAATTGTGGTCTTAAAATAAACTATTCGTTTGAATTAGATTTTGATAATACTACGGCACTGTCTTTTGAAGACCTGCAAATTCGAGTGTAGCCGATTAGTAAACATTTTTAACAAATTAATCTAGGTGTAGAAGGGTTTTCAAGACCTGGATCCGAATAAAGGACACCGCATTTTCCTTATTTAAAGTTTGGATTGGCCTAATTTTCTGAAACTTTATATTGTTTACTTAACCTGGTACCTAACCAAAAGTGTCAGTGGGCTCAACTCAATCCTATAACTAGTTTTCGAGATACGTGTTAAAGTTGAAAATGAATGGAGTTTAGTTTTTCGTCGTTGCGTAATATTCGTTTTGGTTTGCCCATAAAAAGGGATAGTTTAAAATATTTGCTGTTACAGGGTGATGACGAAACCTAAATAAACAAATTCCACAAATAACTTTCCAGGCTCTCATCAAAGCCACCAAATGTAATTAAAATTAATTTATATGTCTTTATTTTCCAAAATAAGATGTTAATTTGTACAAGGGCTGGCGATTATCAAAATAAATAATCGAATAATAAAAAACCGATTAATCGATTATCGACTTTTCAAAAAAAGCAGTCGACTAATAGATTATGGATTTTTCAAAAAAAAATTATTCGATTAATCAATTATTGATCGATTATTTATCGAATGATACTAATCGATTAATTGAATATTTTGCCAGCCCTAATTTGTACTTTCTTTTTTATGGTTCTAAATTGTAATAGCAAATCTCTACATTTGTAATAATTGGAAAATAAAAGGAGGCATAATGGTCTGGTTTCCTTTCACTTCAAAAATAAGCATTTTTTAAGTGCGGAGTTAAGATGGGTTCCTTTGATAGGGGTTTTGTTAAGAGCCTGGGAAGATGTGAAAGCAGTGGCGGTTTGCCCGTAAGGGCACTTGGACACGTGCCCTAGTATAATAAACAAAAAAAAATAATTTACATATTTTATATTTTCCTCAATGCCTATTATTATTATATGTAATATTCAGCGCAAACCGCGTTGGCACGACACTGGACGACCGAGCGTTGAGCGACGTTCCAAGAATTCCGAAATTAAGAAGACAGGGCACAGTAAATGTGTGCCTTTGTTGTTTTCTCTCTCATTATGATGCGAAAAACAAGGACAACGACAATATCGCTTAGCAAGAGATGAACACATGCGATTGATTATACGTCACAAGCGGAGCGGTGTCCTGATCGTGACGTGCTGTACCCATGGCACAGATTACCTAGACCTATTTATTCTTTATCTATGCCTAGACCAGATACGAATGTCCGCAGAGGCATCTTTACCGGCTCCCTCACAAAGGCGATGCCGGTTTCGGCTTGAGGTGCGCGTTTGTTGGACCATGATAATAATTTATTTATTGTGATTACGAAAAAACGTTAGTTGGACCATTGGAATGGTTCAGAAATAAAACTATAAAGAAGAATAACTTTTTTTTATAAAGCAGTCAAAAATATGATGAAAAAAATCAATAATATTTATAAATTGGACAAAATTTTAAGTTTTCTTTTGGTTTTGTCTGGCTTTTTCGGGGATTTCAAATCTCTGTTTGCATATTTAAGAGTATAAAAAATTGTGAGTCTTATAAATAATTTAATGGTGTACATTTGTTGGCAGGGATGACCAAATTCTATTTTGCTCATTTTAAAAAGGTATGCTTTGGAAATTCCAGGCTTAGTTGACAAACTATCAAATAGAGATATAAATATTTGTTGTGTGATACAATGCAAAGTTTATAGTGTTAAATAAACAATTTAGCTGAAGTAAATATTTTAATTTCAACATTCCAAAACAAGTTATCAAGCAGTTCATCAATAAAATCATACACTCTACAAGTTTCTACAAATATACAGTCCATCTCGCCTAACTGTAACAGGAAAGAACCCTTTTAATTTATTTCATATATGAGAACAAACGTTCCGGAGAACAATTCTTTGGGTACATTTTTAAAAACTTGTTCTTAAAAAAATGTCAAGCAGATTCCAATATCTGATCCAGTTGGACATATTTTTGATATTTACATGTATTTTGGATTCTAGTGCCAAATACTCGTTGATGTGCAAGATCTCTTCGAGTGGATAGTCTAAAATATCCTGTGAATAAACTTCACTTAATTTTAACGCTCCACACCTTATTTCTCCAACAGAAAATTCACAAATTTTAAAGAGACTAGAAAATTTCGAATACATTATACGCATTTTTTAACAGTCCTATTCCGAGATTAATCTATCCACAATTGTATAGAAAACGTTCATTTTGAAATCGAACAGAACTTCGTAGTTTTCATCGAAATGTCGCTGTCTCTTTCTGGTACGCTTTTCGCTTGCAGTGTAGTTCTGCTTGGCAATCAGCGCCTCATACCTCATATTACTGACGGTGACCAATTCAATATCTGCGTCTTTCTGTTGTAGTTTTTGTACTGACTACATTGATTGATAATACTGCTCCAAATAATAGACATGAATGCAGTTTTAACTCTGGTAATTTTCTTGATTAATCCCGCTATTTCTACCTTCGTAATCGCCTTCTCTGAACGAGTGCAAAGAAGTAAAAAAATCGCTGTAATTACTATTGTTGAGATTGATTTCAGAGTATCGTGAATATCTTTCCCGAGATTTCAATAAATCTTTATAGGTATAATATCTGCATGACCATCTCGTGGACAAAATACTTCTTTGGTGTTATTTGATTATCGTTCTCATTTAGTTTCTTCCAACGCATCGTGGATGCCGAAAATAAGTTGTAGATTTCGTGCAGAAATGTAGAATAATTTAAAGATTTATTGCAAAAACCATCTGCGGAAGTTCTAACTAGATTCAGAAAATGGTCTAAACAAGGTATAAATTCATCAAATTTAATTGTATTCTTGTAGATCGCTATATCCTCCTGACATCCCAGGCAGCACACTGACGTTACAGAGACGTCATTTTTTGGTGATAATTAGTCCCTGACGTCACATCACCTAAAAATGACGTTTCAAAGACGTCATAAATGTAACGTCAGTATCACGTCATTATTTTACGTCATATATACGTCACAGTATGGTCATAATTTTTAACTCGAATAAAAGTGTTAACAAACTTGGTGATTTTATTTTTCCGGAGTGATAAAAAACAGTTTTTTGTCACCCTTTAAGAGAAAATAGTATATTTTTTTATTAAGTTTGCTGATCGCCAATTGGGTGCCAGCTAACTAAGAGAAAGCAAAGAAGAGAAAAGAAGGAAAAGTTGGGTTATGGTTTACTTTTGATTCGGACTTGCGCCGATTTGGTAGTGTTCAACAAAAAACCCACGCTATCTCTCCCGCCTTCGCTTTATAATCGTGAATCGTGCATAGTAGTGCCGCCATTAGTCTCGTTTCTTGACTCAATTTGGAAGGTGGACGCCAAAGTTTTGCGGGCCTTTCGTTGTGTTTTTAGTGTTATTAAGTGATATATTCCTCTTATTATTTGTTTTAGAGCATTCAAATTCTTATATTTTAGTCATGTACTTAGTCATTCAATTTTCCGATGAATGCGGGGGTGGCCTAGCATTAATTCATCGTAAATGGTTGACACCATTCACGTAAAAGAAGAGTTTATTGGCCGCCCTACAAGGAATTAAATACTTCTAACAAATCGCTTAAAAATGGGGAGGAAGTAAATGAGTCTTGGAGTTTGTATGGTGTTAGGCGATTTTTTTATGAAACTGGTAAGTTGCTCTAAAAGATAAATCCCTACACATCAAGAATCAAAAACGTTGAAGTAGAACACTAACAAAATATTGTTTTTATGTAATACTTATTTTGTCAAGTTTACAGTGGACAGTAGACAGTACATTAATTTCCCATAACATTTCTGATTTAATATCAGTACCTACAATTTAAGTATTAACTATATTGTTAGTCTTATTTTAAAATCATTTTATTATGACAAGAATATTTTTCTGTAAAAGTTTATCATTTGTTGTAATATTAGATATGTAAAATTTACAGCTGTTTGTGTAAAATTAACAAAGTATAATTTAGTTGAAGATAAAAATATACTATAATTGTTATAATTTTTTTTATTCTAACTATAAAATTGTTGTCAATGGGTGACAGAAATTTTATATATCAATTAAAGAAAACTACATTTGTTAATATTCTATATGCAGGGCAAAATTATTATGATTAATTTAATAATGTGGGCTTTATTATATCATTCCAACAACTTACTACCAATGAAAAATTAAGTCTTATATTAACGGGTTTTAACAATGTTTGTATTTATGTTAAATGAATAAAAAGTATTCTTTAAAACCTTAACAAAACTATGTTGTGAATGTAGTATATTTAATTCCTTGAGTGAACAAAAAGTTTTTACATTTTTTTTTAAATGAATGTAATTTTTTTAGATGATTTGGAAAAGGGGAGAAGAAAATTAAAACAGGCAGAAAATTCAAGTGACCTAAATTCAGAATTTGATGAGGAAGTACCCAGAAAGAGTGCGAGCAAAAAAAATTTGTAGTAGCAGCGAGGATGAGAGTAATGAAGAAAGTGCATTGAAAAGGCCTCCAAAAATTTTAAAGAAAAATATATTAAAGAAATGTAACGGTAATAAAATTTTATGTTTTACATACCTTTAGTAATTACTGCAATCACATACATTTTGAATTTTTGAATGTTATTTTCAAGGAAAAATTTTTCAGGGCAAACAAAATTATCGCTGTCATGTCTTGTGTGATTTTTAAATAGAAATTATTTTGTTTTTAACCATTTTGCTCAGGATAGTGCTTGGCACAGGTGCCGTTTGATAAAATATACAAATTCCGTTATGAAATGACAGCCCAAATTTGCATCCCATTTTTTTCAGAAGTCATGTTTAGTTTTAATGATTTTTTATACAAATTTATAATAAAAGCTGTTATTATTTATTAGTAATATTATTTCCTATAATCCCTACAGAGCCACCGTATTAGTAACGTCACAAATAGGCGTCATATTTACTTAACAAATTGACGTCACATTACCTTCACAAAATTTCGTCACAGTAACGTCACAAATTGACGTCACAGCAACTCTACAAATTGACGTCACAGCAACTTTACAAATTGACGTTACAGTAACGTCACCAATTGACGTCACTGTAACGGCATAAATTAACGTCAGAATAACGTCACAAATTGACGTCACAGTAACGGTACAAATTGACGTCGCAGTAACGTCACAAATTGACGTTACAGTAACGTCACAAAATGACGTCACTGTGCCGTGACATAATGACGTGAGCTGGACGTCATTTTGACGTCAGACCTTTGGTGAAAAATGACGTAACTCATGACCAATAAATGACGTCTCTGTAACGTCAGTGTGCTGCCTGGGATGTTTGTATTTATCGAAAGACTTGCTTCCACATTCGTTTAAATTAATTTCAAGAAATGACAAGGTGTTAGTAAGAAATTCGATGAAGTCGATACTCTGTTTTCAGTGACTGAAAATTTTCTGTCATCGTAAATTTGCCGCCTATCAAAACTTGCCGCCATAGGTTATAGCTTAGCTAGCCTATTTAGAAATTCGCCACTGGTCATAGTATCTGATTTAAAATTCATACTTTTTAAAACGGTGTTAAAATTATGATATAGTGAGAACTTGTTTATATTCAAAGATATACAGGGTGCCGCATCCACGCGTCGGTCTCTGTAATAAAAATAATTTGGATTATACAGGGTGACCCAAAAATAGGAATTTATATCAAAGTTATGTTTTTTTAAAGGGAACACCCTATATTTGATGGTGTCTGATTTCTCGGAAAAAATAAAGTAAAGTTTCTTTAATGTTTCCTATACCTATCTTTTTTCGTTTTTGAAACATTTAAAGGATTCTTAATTTGTAAGCTTGAACAACATAATCTAGTATGTCGTGGTTATTTAAAACACATCAACAGTCACCTGCGATATGCGTAGCCAAGATATTAGGTTGTGTTGTTCAAGCTTACAAATTAAGAATCCTTTAAATGTTCCATAAACGAAAAGAGATAGGTATAGGAAACATAACAGAAACTTTACTTTATTTTTTCCAGGAAATTAAAAGACACCATCAAATATAGGGTGTTCCCTTTAAAAAAACATAACTTTGATATAAATTCCTATTTTCGGGTCACCCTGTATAATCCAAATTAGTTTTAATTTGTAGTGTTATTGGCCCTGTATATCCCTATTAAGAAAAAAAATTCAAATTTTAAGTCGTTTTTCCTACAGAGACCGACGCGTATAGAATGCGCCACCCTGTATAAGTTACATTTGACCGGGGAAATTTTAGTGTTTATGGTATTTGTACTTTTCTTAAAATATAATATTTTCTAACAAATGAATCACCTTATATATTTTAGCTTGTACACATATTTTAGTGCTATTACTTTTACCAAAAATCAATTCATAAGTACAGGGTTTTGAATAAACCTTTATAAAAAAAAGTTATCGTTCCCTTTATAAATCACCCTGTATAATAAATGTGTACTGACCATACAGTGTAGTAATTTTTGGAAATATACTTCCCTGATAACTGCCGTCATACATTTGTGAATCACCCTGTAAGTATAAATATTTTTAATTGTACGTATGTGCTAATGTATTACTAAAACATGTAGTAAACGTTTGTAAGCAACATAAATTCAATCTAGCTCGAAAGTTTGAAAATAAAAATTCCGAAAAACTGGACAATTTTCAACTTTAACACCCATTTCTAAAACTAGTATTAGCATTGAGTAGGACTCCATTGACGCTTTTGGTTACTAGGTTGAGTACAACAATATACGAAAGTTTCAGAAAAATTTACCAGTCGCGCGTCGCCACTTTATATGCGGGGTCTTTTGTCAAACAGGTATTATTTTAAGCAACATTTTTAATTACCTATTAGTGTGGGCTAATTTACAACAAAGCGGGAGTGTAGGTAGCTTAAATTGCTCCAATATTACAATTTTGTATTATTTTTTTAAAAGGGAGCAACTTAAGCAACCCAAATTGGATCTATTTCAGCATCTTACGTTCCACTTATGACTATTCTGATAGATGAAGTTATTTTGGAAGAACAGATATGATTTAAAGTTAAGGTGTGGTCCATGCATTTTATTTGATTTCTAAAAGAATAATTTCCTGATCGGAGTATTTTTTTTATAAATAAATGAACATTATTTGTTTATATCGGCCAATAACACTTTTTATTTAAAAGCACAACATATTTGTGTTTCGGAAAATCAAATTTTTCCATCATCTGAAGAAGTCACAAATAAAATTTTTAAAGAAACATCGGCGAACATAATAGTTTATAAAATTTTAAAAGTCGACAAAAAAGTAACTTTATCTATCTCTATTTAAATAAAAATAATTTAAGATATCATGGACCACAGTAACTGTTTTTTTTATAATTAATTAACAATTCAAGTTTAAGCAGCTGAAAAAACAATCTTTTTTCAGTCATCTTAAACATAGATACATTTTTCATATCTAATAGCAATCTTGAAGAAAATTCACAGTCACACTCATTAATCATTACATAAATATTACGGTTATTTGTCTAAAATGGAGAGAAATGTACAAATTATTCGAGTTTATTAAATAAAGGGAAAGGTAGAAATATTTAAATACTTCCACCAACTTCCGTGGATATAAGATATAACTAAAATCAGATTTTAGTATCTCATATCACTCACTCTTTATTTAACAAACGATTTGGATATCACTAGATAATATATATAATATGTCGTTTCTTTAAGAAATATTTTACATAAATATAGAAAAACGATTGTCGAGGAAGCCAATCTACGAAAAAATATCAACTGGGTTTGAAAATATAACAAATATACCGATCCCAAGCTCATTAATAACTTCTAATAGTAAAATAATAAATAAAATACAATTAATTCAATTATAGAGTGCACGCACCTTACAAACAATGCAAATAAGTTTTCAATAAATTATACTTAGACCAGGGTCGATAATTTTTGAAACCAAAAAAAATTACAGTAGGATGAAACCCATTAGAAAAGCAGGGGAATATGATCAAAATGAAAGGAAAAATAAATTACGGTCGATCCGAGTTCGGGAAGTGGGAGGGGGTGAGTTTTTAAGGGTGAAAAATTGTCTATCTTGATTTCCGGCAAAACTACAAGTCCTATGGAAAAAAGTTAAATGGCAAAGTTGTAGGTCATAAAAAGATCTACAACTTTTGTATTTGCAATTTTTTTACATAACCTCAAAATTTAGGTGAAAAATTCAAAAAACCAAGTTTTTGGTTTTTTATTTATATCTTTTTCAAAAAAAAATTTTTTCTACGAAATTTGGTGAAAACTTACCTTATTATTATGTCCCAAATATACTGTAATTTATTTGATTAAAAATATTTATTTTTTCGCCTCATTTTAACATAATATCAAAAAAGCACCCTAATTTTCAATCGAAAATTCTGACGTCAAAATTTCAGCTTTTTTTAAAAAGTTTTGGGGCTTTTTGTTCGTTAAAATATCTACTTTCTGATGGTGTAAAAAAAATATACATTACTATAGGAAATATTATAAGAAAATGCAAAAAATTGAAAAAACCTCAAATTCGAAATTTTTTTTAATTACTATGTACAATTTCATAAAAAAAATGTGATTGCTGCAATTTTTTTTAGTTAAAAAGTTTATTTATTTTACTCGAATTACATTCATGTCATAGAAAATCTCATACAAAATAAATATACATATAAATCGTACTATTGAATTTAGAAACTTAATTCTGATTACGTTATTCGTTAAATTTTTATTAAAAAACGTTAATCTTGTTATTTATAAATACCTTATCTGAAATTCTAATCAGTTATTCATTAGTTTTTGTCTCTTTGGAGGCATTTCTTCATCGTCAGATTCGACAAATCTTTCCAACTTAGTTGATCGTCGAAATCTTCAAGACCATCATCTTCGTCTCCAATGTTATTTCCAGTCTGCATTGGTTCTTCATCCACAATTTCATCTGAATCATTTACTTCCTCGTAGATTTTTTTCTTCCATATTGGAGCAATTTTCAGAACCATGACAATTAGTGCATAAATTTGTGCATTTTAAACCATGTTTTCGGCAGCCACATTTTAAACTGTTACATCCAGTTTCACAGCTGCAGCAAATAGTTTTGAGCAATACTTCCGGAATTAAATCCTTTTCTGTAAATTTGGGCATAATGCCACGCTGATGTTGCTTCCAGCCCCAATCTGTTGCTGTCAATTCGTTACCCAACCAAGTTTGAAGCTGATAATATGCTCTGTAACAATGTTGTTCTGCTGCTCCTTCTGTGGGTGGGAGGTTTGCCAAAATGAAGGATGATTTAATTTTTGCCAATTGATATTTTTGAAACCTTAATTGATTCAGTGTTAATTTTTCTTTTTTACATTTATAAATAGATTTAATTAATTGTAATCCATTTTTTTTTATATTTTCTTTACTTTCATCTTTTTTGTAAAAAAACATTGGCCAAATTTGACAAATTTTTCGCGTCTAATATAGAATTAACGATACTTTTCTTTCCTTTTCCGGCAAATCCAGACCCTCCTAGGTCCGTCCCCACTTCTCAATGAAATAACTTACAATGGGCTAAAATTCACCGAAGGTCACTCAGGTATATAAATTATCTTAAAACAGCAATAAATAGGCATCTACAAATATTATTTAAAGAAGATTCTACAACTTTTTCAAAATATTGTAGATGTCTTATTAAATATTAACTTTATTAACTTATTTCTTTGTTAATTATAGAATTATATTTTAATTTGCAATTTTTTCGTTTATCAACAAAACATGAAATCTTACGTTTTTTGAGTAATTAAAGTGTAAATTTTAATAAATACCTCAAAATTGTACATAGTGATTAAAAAAAAATTTTCGAATTTGAGGTTTTTTCAATTTTTTGCATTTTCTAATAATATTTCCCATAGTAATGTATATTTTTTTACACCATCAGAAAGTAGATATTTCAACGAACAAAAAGCCCTCAAACTTTTTGAAAAAAGCTGAAATTTTGACGTCAGAATTTTCGATTGAAAATTAGGGTGCTTTTTTGATATTATGTTAAAATGAGGCGAAAAAATAAATATTTTTAATCAAATAAATTACAGTATATTTGGGACATAATAAGATAAGTTTTCACCAAATTTCGTAGAAAAAAAAATTTTTTTGAAAAAGATATAAATAAAAAACCAAAAACTTGGTTTTTTGAATTTTTCACCTAAATTTTGAGGTTATGTGAAAAAATTGCAAATAAAAAAGTTGTAGATCTTTTTATGGCCTACAACTTTGCCATTTAACTTTTTTCCATAGGACTTATAGTTTTGCCGGAAATCAAGATAAACAATTTTTCACCCTTAAAAACTCACCCCCTCCCACTTGCCGAACTCGGATCGACCGTAATTTATTTTTCCTTTCATTTTGATCATATTCCCCCGATTTTCTAATGGGTTTCATCCTACTGTAATTTTTTTTCATTTTTTACCATTTTTGAAGGCTTCGGCCCTGGTCTAACTCGTATATGGCAAGAAATAGAGTAAGTAGATTTACCGGTGAAAAATTAGAATAGGGTTAAAAATTAGTATGGCTGGTCCAATTCGATGTCTTATTAATGATCTCCATTCATTTGCTCCCGGGATATCTGATTTTTTGAGAATTCTGCGCACACGACTAGTCTGAAATAAAAATAATCTTGTCCAGTCTTCATCTAGATTCTAAAGGTTATTTGCGACAAAAAACCCTGCGGGACTACTACAGTAATATCTATAGGTTACCCTTTCGAGTGACATGAAGTGAGGCAGGCATGTCTTGTCGTTGAAGGTCACGCTCCCATATTTTACACTACTTACATTTCGCGAGCGCTATGGGCCGAACGGATGTTCACATTAAAATTTTTTCAAATCCGTATTACACCTGACTAATTACGCTCTACAATAGTTTTTTGTTCAAATCGATAGCCTGAGAATTAGGGTAATAAAGCGAGCTCTCAAAATGAGCTTTTTTTTATAAATTTTATAAAATTTATTCCTATTTTGTTACACTTAAAATATAATTCTCCTTGAAAACCGATTGGGAAAAAATTATTCCTGACAATCAATCAGAAATTTAGTCTGGTTTATATTTCCCATAGGATATATTTCTAATGCGAATTGTATATGACTGAGACGCGATTAAAAAGGCGCGGTTGTAGGTAAAAAATATGAAAAAAATGTTGTAATGAGCTGAAAGAACCCCGCACAAATCTTATGGAAATTGGCTCCCGGTCAAATTGGCTGAAATTTGGATATGTTGTTCGTTTCAGCATTCTGAGCAAAAGTCTCAATGGACACAAAGCTCAATTTTGCTTATTTTGGCGCCTACGGAGCTCCAAAGTTCCACGGGGAGATTGACCATTATTTACTACTTAAAAAGGCAAAAAGTTTAGCATTTGACAGTTATTTAACAGCTGTAAAATGTGAATATCGATTTTTTATCATCAGTTCTGAACTCAGCAACCTCGAAGACATATATTTACATATAGCCTTATCAATTTTGATTGTCACATGCTGTTTGACAGTTAGTTGACAGCTGTTAATTGTCAATATCGTCTTTTTGACATCAGTTTTGAACTCAACAACCTCGAAGACATCTATTTACTCCTGAATTTTGTCAATTTTGATTGACACATACTGTTTGACAGTTATCTGACAGCTGTCAACTGTCAATATCGAGTTGTTGACATCAGTTTTGAACTTACAAACCTCAAAACAGATATTTACACGTGGATTGTATCAATTTTGATTATTGCTTGTTGTTTGACAGCTAGTTAACAGCTGTCAACTGTCAATATTATTATATTGGCATTGGATTTGAATGCAGTGACCCCGAAAACATAAGAAGGTACTTCTTTTTTAACGCAGCAAATACTAAACTTTCGAGGAGATTGCCTTTTTGAGTAATAAATAATGGTCAATCCGTGGAGCGTTGGAGCTCCGTAGGAGCCAAAATAAGCAAAATTGAGCTTTGTGTCCATTGAGACTTTTGCTCAGGATGCCGAAACGAATAACATATCCAAATTTCAGCCAATTTGACCGGCTGCCAATTTCCATAAGATTTGTGCGGGGTTCTTTTGCAGGCATACTTAAATAAATGCACTATCCGAAATTTATTCGAATAGTATGCTAGTTCGCCTCGGAGAATTTAATTTCTATTTAACATTTTTCTAAAATTAATATTTTTACAGTTAGGTAATTTCAGTCGAGGATTAATCCTTTGGAAAAAATATGTGCACCAGTACACATTGTACCCCAAATAGTGCAGAAAAAGTACACAAATATTACGAAAATAGTATGCAAATTGTACGCAAATAGTACGCAAATAGTACGCAAATAGTACGCAAATAGTAAGCAAATAGTACGAAAATAGTAGCAAATGGTACGTAAATATTGCGCACGTATTGCGCAAATAGTACGCAAATAGGACACAAATAGGACGCAAATAGTACACAACACAGATAGTACGTAAAAATATGTGGTTGAGCTAAAAATAATACTGTCATAGCTATTAACAGTAAGTTAATGACATATAAAACGTCGTTGATTTTTCTCAGGTTACCAGCGCCCCTTTAATTTGGACCCGTGATATCTGGCTTGCATTTTTAAGGTTTAAAAAAAGTAGATTTTTGAGAATGTTGGGAAAACGGCTGGTTTGTAGTGAACAAATCAATGCACAGTTTTTATCTAGAATAGATGCTCTATCCGAATTTTATTCGAATTGTATGCTAGCTCGCTTCAGGGAATTTATTTAAACTTTTCTGTTTAACATTTTTTTTAAGATTGATATTTTTACAGTTAGGTAATCAATTTCAACAGAGGGTTAAACTGGTGAAAAATATTTGTATACCAGTACACATTGTGCCCTAAACAGTAGAGAAATAGTACGCAAATAGGTCGCAAGTAATACACAGATAGTACGATAAGTACGCATATAGTAAACAAAGTACGAAAATGGTACCAAAATAGCACACAAATTGTCCACAGAAATAATAGTACAGAAATACGTAAACATTTATGGTTGAAGAGCTATTAAAATTAAGTTAATGATCTATAAAAAAGTGGCTGATTTTTCTCAGGTCACCAACACCTGCCAAGTGGAAAAATAATAAATATAGCACACGAAGTAGAGAAATAATAAACAAAATACCCAAACAGTACAGAAATAGTTCACAAAATATACAAATAGTACACATAGTACATTGCCTGTAATAGTACAGCAGTGGTTTACCGATCGATTTCAGCGGTCTATAACAACTTTGATTTTTGTTGGAAATTATTGACGATCACGCGACTTTAATCGCGTCTCAGTCATACAGTATTTTTATTAAAAATACACCCTATATGGAACATGAAGTAGACTAAATTTCTAATTGTTTGTCAGGAAGCATTCTTTAAATCGGTTTTCAAGGGAAATTACAAGTGTAATCAAATAGGGGTAGTTTTGTTGAAATTTTCAAATATCAGCCGATTTTGAGCGCTCGCTTTTCTCTTAATTCTTAAGGTATCAACTCAAAACTATTATAGTTTTTTTCAGTTATATTACAGTTTTTGGAAATGTTCAATACTAGGGTGGTTCTCTCGCGGTTTTTTTTCGTCACAAATCAAGGATACTTAACTTTTCTATTAGGATTGGCCAATCCCATATAGTATGTACGTCTCACTATGTTACGTCATTGCCGGACAAGATATTTATACATTCTTGTGTTGTTTATACGTTTGTACATGGTTTTTAGTATTTTTTGGGTTGTTTTTGTAACTTTTTAATTGACTGAACTGAAAGTGTTTTTATAAAAATTATTTTGATAAATCAACTTAGTTTTATTATAGGTATGTTCTATAGTGCCAAAAATGATTGTTTTTAACTAATTATAGTGTTATTTTTGAGTTTGAATGTGCCAGACAAACGGTGGTCAGTAATTGTAACAACAGCCGTGACAAAACAAAATTAGATAACCCAGATATAATTTATCATGATTTTCCATTGATGAAACATTTTGTTTCAAACGAAATAAAACAAGAGTGAATTCGGAGGTGCCGTAGAGCCGATAAATGGAACCCCACAACAATACTGATTTGTTCTGTCCATTTTATCGCCAATGATTATGAAAGAGATTTTCATAATTAATTATTGGGTAATTGGGTTTGCCAGTGACGAGGGGATTCAAGAAAATTGCAGGCCCTACTTTAATTCTTGGGAATAATGAAAGTGAAGATAAAATGTTAATAAAGAAATAACGGGAAAGTCGAATCTTAAAAAGAGAACAGAAAAATATGGTGGATGATTGTTTAAAAGAATTTCTATACATTTAGAGGTTAATGAAAGCAGAACAATTAAAAGCGAAAACAGTGTCGTTGAAAGTGTTAACCAGGAGCAAAAATATAATAAGATTAAAGATGATTTTAAAATTATAAAAAAGAAAAGGCCAATATGTTTACAAAAGTAAAGCAATTACATTTTTATTAAAGAAAATATCAGAGACTATTGAAACAAAACAAAGAACTAAAGGCCAAGAAAAATGTTTTTACTAAAAATAAAATGAACTTATTGATAATAACAAAAAAGAAACGTGTTGACTGGACATTTGAAGAAGCTTCGTCTGCTTTTACCTTGCGATATTAGAGCAAAAAGGCATATCTGTATGTAAAACAGCAATTATATTTTCCACTTTCTGGTTTGTCTTTTCTAAGACGATGGGCTGCAGTTGGACGGAGAATCAATAATGAGCAGCCATCTACATTATGTGTACTATACAATGTGTGTACTATTTATGTACTATCCAGAAAAAAATGTTCGTTGAGGAATACGTGCAAACGACCTTTTTTGCTTTTCGGTCATCAACCTAATTTTAATATCCGAGACCTATGTGGTACCTTTTATTTTAGCTAATTAACCTAATTTTAATTTGTGTACTTTTTATGTAATACGTGTACTATTTGGGGCATAATGTGTACTAGGGTACAACAATTTCCCAGTGGTTTACCTCTACACTACAATAAAATAGTAATGTTTCAATGATTGGTGCAATAAAAATGGAGTGGAATGATGATATTATGAAGATAGTACATATACATTGTCAATTATGTTTAAATTTTGTTTGTGTATTTATTTTTGTATTAAAATATTTTGACTTGTCCTGTACATAAAGGATCAATAAAAGATAATTGTTTTCAATTTGTGATACTTGTATTTTTCGTATATATTATACAGGTATTTCACTGAGAATTTAGATGTTTGATTCTTTTTAAATATGTGTGCTATTAGAAATGCTATGAAAAATATTGTGCCATCACCGCTCACAATTGCTTATATTGTAATCATTGAAAGCAAATATACCTAAGTATTGTTGTTAAGTGGTTCCAATAATAAAGATTTTCTTATCGTGTCCCATTTATTTTGAAATAGGAACCTCAAACGCTTTATATTAAAAAAAGCGTTTATTACATGACATTCATTATTGCTATTCTTATTTTACACGAAATATAAGCCAGAGCAGTTCATAATCGTGTTCATTTTTAAATTCGCGCTTTCAATGGTCAGTTTCTGGAATACTTCCGATGATACACGATGCATTGAACAATCCTATAGAGAGTCAAGTATCCTTGTCACAAATATCCTCTAGAGCAGCGTTACTCAAAGTGTGGTCCGCGGAGCCCTGGGGCTACGCAAAGCCTTTGTGGGGGCTCCGCGAAGAAAATAATAGTCATAATAAAAAAAGCAGTACGATCGCTACAAAATGGAGGGACTTGGCTTGAGGACGTTTTTTTTGAAGTCACTAAGAGGGAAAGGTAGATATGATTTGGCTTGGAGGACTTATTTTTGTGGGGGCTCCGCGAAGAAAAGGGAGGGACCTGGCTCGAGGCCTCTTTTTAGAGTCACTAAGAAGAAGGAGGATATGATTTTGCTTGGAGGACATTTTTTTAGAAATGTGTTTAGGGCTCAGTCAAATATTTCGCTTTTCAAAAAGGTTCCGTCACCAAAAAAATTTGAAAACCACTGCTCTAGAGTCTAAATGAAGTCCCGACAAGAATTTTTCATATCAGACTAACCGTTTGCGCTGCGGTTTTAATAAATTAATGGCTGATAGCCCAGGAGCAAAAAAATATGGTCAAATTGAACCAACTTACCAATTTGTAGCTTTATTCTAATTTTTTATAGGTATGGTTCGATTACAATTAGAAGAATACAGCTACGTCATCATTTGGCGAAGTAATTCATTGTCTAAGGCTACCTACTGGAGGTGTTAATATTATAGGAATAAAGGAATTATGTTTTTATATATGTTTTTATTAATAACTATAGATAATATATATTTGAAATTAGAAATAATAGTTAATATGTTTCGGTGTTCTTCTTATTGTAATCGGATTCTAACTCTTGTTGTATAGCAGGGGAAGAAGTTGGAAAGGCTTTTGGTAGGTAGAGAGGGGGTAAACGTCAAACCACTCGGACACTTCGAGAATTTCGCAATGATGATTACTTGCCAGTGTCGTTTCATAAACATGTATTGTAATATTAAAATCATAATTCTACAAAATTTAAACAGCAATTCACAATTTATTAAACCATTTACTTGAAATTGTTATTAACATCTATAAAATAATTTTGTATACGCAAACCTGTCAATTTATGTGTATAAAGTGGGATAACTGGCAAAAGCCTTTCCAACTTCTGCCCATGCTATAAACGTTTCATTGCTTAGTATTATAATGCGTTTGAGAGCGCTAAACTGCCACCACAACTTTTTTCGGGAAAAAATGTTAACAGTTACAAAAGCGATTTTTCTTAATAATATTAATTGTTCAATGCGTCATCATATGATTGGATTAAATACGAATAATGAAGAAATTAATGTAAATTCACTAACGTAAGATCGGTTAGGTCATGGGTAAAATCATAAATATCACATATCAGATAGTTTAGGTACACTATTCTAGAATAAATGTCACAGTAGGATAATTATTAACTGCTGCTAGAAAAAAATTACAGAGTGATTTAGAATTTCAGTTAAAAATTAATTCAAATTCTAATTCTGAATGACCCTGTATAAGTACTAAAACAAGTTCTTGATTTTTTTTTACTATTACCTAAACTAATAAACATTTTTTTACCTATGCTATGATTATTTACAATTTGGAAAACAAGCAATAAAATGTGTTCCATACATATATGTGAATTTCTTCCAAAAAGAAATAGATATTATCTTCCTTTTGAATAAAATAAAAAGTAAAAACACATTATTTCAGTTTTTAGAATATTCCTTTTGATTTTTGTATTAATTTGAATGTTTTCTGCATCAAAAATTATTGTTATTAGCAGGCGCGGAGTTATTGTAGAAGTAGGTCAAATTGTGGTGGATAGTGTCACAGATAATGCCGCCCCTGGTCCTCACAGAAAAACTTTTGTATTATTGACTTAAATATAGCAAATAAAAGATATATTCCTTGAGATATCCATTGGGTAGTCAAAAAAAGAATATTTTAAAAATTCGTACACCGAAACAAGACGAAACAATTAAAAACGTAAACAGCTTTACGCCAATCCTTTTATTTGGGTTTTTATTTTCACGGAACTATGATGTTGATGCTGCGTAGGCCTTAACGCTTTCGAGCACGTGAATTATTATAGATATTATAGATATATTAGCCAGCCGTCGATAATTACTTGTTTCTTTTCAACTTCAAAGCGGGTGCTTATGCTGTTAAATATTTTTTTACTTTCAATGCATTTGTCTTTGTGTATTGCCTTATAAACCATGAGGACAATTTAAAATACGGCCAAACTGGGCTAAGCGCGCAGCGGATAAAAATGCATTTTTATTAGACATTAGTAATCTTGGGAATTTTTGCATGAAAATGTAATTGTACTATTTTAAAGATAGTTTATTATTATATATTTAATATCGTTTAAAATAAATTAGGTGGGTCATTGACCAAATAACCATATGAAGAAGCCGCGCCTGCTTATAAGCCATTTTTAAAGTGTAGCTATATTAAAAAAAGAAAATGTTTAAGTATGTTACCATTGTGTCCCTAGGAGTAAATAAAAATGTTTTTTTTTTTTTTTAAAAGAAAGCGAAATAAAGGACTTTTAGACTAAATACGTCAATGGATCTATTAAAAATCCTATGGTTATTTTTTGAAAAAAACATAACTTGAATTTGTTTAATAACTTCAAAAAAACTGGTACTTTTCACATTTTGATAAAGTTGTGTATCATCGGAATATTCTTTTATAATAATTGACTTGTTCTTGTAATGCTTTCTTGATAAACTTAGCAAGATATTGGTAAATTACTTTAACAACTCAAATTATTCAAAGTAATGTTTAGAAATATATGTAATAACGTATAGAACACTCACAGAAAAGCAGAAAATTATGATTTAGGTACTTATTTTAAAACATAGTGAACATAATATTAGGAACATATTGTTGCGGTAAATCATTCTCAAAGAAAAACGTAAAGTACGGACCTTAAAAATTCCTTTGAAATACCTATGATTTAACTATAAAAATTAAATTCCATTATTTTTTTTATAACATGTGCACCAAAGTTGTCAGTACACCCTGTATATAGACACGTTATATAAAAAAATAACAGCTTAGTTAGATACCTATAACATTTTAAATTTTGAAAATTAAAAACTAAAAAAGAATAACAGGAAAATTGAATTCATTTTTTTTTAAACAAATATACACAGCTGGAGTTCACAAGAGGAGAAACATTGTTATTATTAATTCTACAAAGAAAATTCATTCTTTATAAAACGTTCTGCTTGTCGAAGAAAATAAGATTAGCATACAAAAATCGTAGATTAGATATTTTCAGGACGTTAATAAATTATTAAAACATGAAAATGTTTCAAGACACGTATCAATATTTACGAGGATAGTTCACGAATTATTGTCATGGTTGGCGTTGAATGACAAATGCAAATGCAGTGTCAGGCAAAAGCTTATTGTTTGACATTAGTGTGTGCCAATTAGCATCAGCGCGTCAGTTCGTGTATGTTGAATATTAATTTTTTTCCATTGAGGTGTGCGTGATTTTATAAAAATGGACAAAATTAAGATAAGAGGTGCGCTAAAGTACCTCTGAAAAAAGGGGTTATCACCGCAAAAAATTTATAAGGACATGGTAGAAGTATTGGGTGCTTCTGCCCCTTCGTACCAGTAATCAAGAACTGGTCACGAGATTTTAAACTGGGAAGAAAGTCTGTAACGTTCAAAAACGACGTTAATTAGTTCCCACCTCTATTCAGAAATCCGTTTAATTTTTAAAGGTCTAATGTTATCAATTTTGTCTGTCTTTTGTGTTGCATACATGTAGGGTCCATAAATGGAATAAATTATTAATTTCTTAAACAAACCTTAAAGGTTTATTTAACTTTTACAGGTTTAGGTATTTACTACAATATTGCTTAATAATCGAAAATGCGCTCCAAACATAATTTTAATATTTTGTCGTTCGTAATTTGGATATATCAAATTTGAATTTTCAGTCCGTTACTCCCACCACCCGTCATGTCCTGCCGATGGGCCACATACTTTCCTGATTTTTGAACTTGAGCTTGGTACCTCGTGTTTGTTAGTGTGCAGATTGCTAAAAATAATTTTATGGTTTTGTATGCCATCCATCTTGGGATTTATTATTTTAGCATATATTTGTTACATAGAATTTTCTTAGTTGCATTTGTAGATTTATTGGTTTCGAAAATCTCTAGTAATTTCTTCATTGAAGGATTTGTGCCGCTAATCGCGTTGTTTCTATTATCAAGCTGTAAAATCAGGTATGTACATCGTAGTTGTTTTTTTTTATTGGGCATTTTTTTTTTTACAATAAAGTAATATTCTATTTTGAGTAATATCTGTATTACTGCTAAGTCATTTTGAGGGTTTTAATAGTAAATTAAAAATTATTAATTTAACGTATATCGTTAAAAGTACTTTGGCCTAATATTTTATTATTTCTTCCTTTTAGAGAGGATAATAAGGCCTTAAACCACTATATAATTTATTGGAGAGCACCCCAGTTCTAGTTGGGTGTGTTTTAAATTATTAACTATTACCGAAGGAACCCCTTGGCCAGGGTAAGAATTTATATTATTTAATTGTTATTTCTTGATTATCAAAAATCGCTTATGGTGGGCCGATCCCATCTCTATAGGCATTTGTATATTGTTTCGTCGTGGAAGTCTTTCGGTCACTATTCTCAATGTTTTTGATTATTTTTTGTTAAAATATTTTGAGGTCGATTTAAAAATAAATTAAATCAGCTGTTTCTATAGATTATGTTGGAAATTTGCCGTTATGATTTAAAATATTGCAATTTGCAGTATTTACTTTAAAGACAGTTATATGAAATAAGTTATTGTTTTATATTACCGGTAATATTTTATTGGTTGTTAATTTTTCTTTTTTTACTTTTAATTTTATTTGGAAAAAAAAAAAACTACTTACATTTAAAAATACATTTAATAAGTATTGATTTCTGAAATTCATAGAATAAATATTTTTGATTTTTGTGTGTTTTATCTAAAAAAATATCAGGGTAGTAACTGTAAATTTTTCTACTAGGGTTTTTATTATCCCCTTCCTGGAGTCGTCGATTTTCTTTTGGATTGGGTGATTAATTTGACTCAACGAATTCTCCTGGAAACTAGATTTTCCTTTCTTGGATTTTTTTTTGGATTGTGATTTTTGTTGCTGTAAACGTTAACCAAGGAACTCAAATAGGAAGAAGCTGTCTATTCCTGAATGGAAGGAGTCACGCAAGTTTTTCTTTTTTTTGTTATTGCTATTAGCATTATGTCTCATTTTATTTATTTATTAGCTTATTAGATTAGTTAAAAGCTAACGATTATTTTCAATCTTGTGGCTAAATTCGTCACTAGCTTATTAAGCTTAACTTATAGTTTACTCTTTATAAAGTTTTACTTAAATATTGGTTCACAAGTATTACTCAGTTTATATTAAACATTGTTTGCGTCGCTTACCTGGCTTACAGTTAGGCTGGTAATTTGTAAACTGCGACTAAGGTCTCGTGATATTAATAATTTTTTTTAATTGTTCTTACTCACGCATGCGCCTGAGCTCAAGCGGTGTGTGCCATAACTTCTCATTCGTACGAAAAGTTGCTACATTACTTAGCGGCCTTAGCAACCAGTGTAATATAATTTTAAGTAGGTACATAACTAATTATATATCAAGTGTAAAATGTCTGAGGACCTATGATTTTTATTTTCTGTCTCAATCTCTAATGTTGTAAATATTTGAATACGGATTTTTAATGTTGATTTATTGAAATTGCTTCTATTATTAAAACCATTTGAATTGGACTTACGAGTTTATTTTACTGCGAGTACATTGAGACTTTTGCGATATACTCTTTGGTAAATTGGGGGTATATCAAGAATATTTGGGGTTAACTTGTTTTCAATTTATCTGGCGCCCTATTAACATCAGTATAATTTTTGTGGACCGCACGACCGTCTCCACTAGAGTTTTAGCCGCGAGTCATCCCAGACTGTCATCGTATTGATGTACGTCTCGCTTGTAATTTTCGTTACAAGTCTTGTCAACATGTACCAAGTGCAAGAGCCCCCAAAACTGTGGTGACCAAAAAAAATGGGAATTTAGTCCATGACATGGTATTAAATGACAGAAGAATTACAGTCAAGGCTATAGTAGAAACATGTAGGTTTTCTGTTGGAAGCATTAAAAACATTTTACATGAGGAGTTGGGTCTAAAAAAACTCTCTGTACGTTGGGTTCCACGAATGCTGACGGCAGATCAGAAGCGTGTTCGCCAGGTTGTAGCGAAGACAAATTTGGAAATCTTTAACAGAAATCCCGATGAATTTAAGCGAATATTTCTTATAGTGACGAAACATGGGTTTATTACTTTGATCCAGAATCCAAATTACAAAGCATGGAATGGCGGCATAGGGGTTCCACTCCCCCCCGAAAATTTCGTGTTGTCCCATCAGCTGGTAAGATCATGGCTACAGTTTTGTGGGATTTTGAAGGTGTTATTTTTGTGGATTATTTACCGCGTGAGCGCACCATAAGAAGTGAATATTATGCGAATTTAATACCAAAAGTACGCCAAGCGATCAGAGAAAAGAGAAGAGGAAAATTGAGTCGATTTGTGTTTTTTCATCAGGAAAATGCCCTGACCCACAAAAGTTGTGTTGTAATGGCCTGCCATTCACAATGCGGGATTTGGAATTTTTGAACAATCCCCTTATTCTCCAGATTTGGCCCCCAGCGACTACCATCTATTCCCAAAATTAAAAGAACATCTTCGTGGAATCAGATTTGCTGATGATTACGCAGTGATGTCGGCGGTAGATGAATGGCTGGACACTCAAAGTTCTGAATCTTTTTCAAAAGGATTTGGAACACTTCAACAACGATATACCAAGTGTACAAACGCTGAAGGTGACTCTGTTGAAAAATAAATTAGTTTTATTCTTCTCATGTATTTGCTTCTATGTTAGGGACTTCAATTCGTGAACTATCCTTGTATTATTTATAGTAAAATGTTTATAAGGGTTCTTTGTAATTCGAATTAAAGTCTGAACACACATTTTCAAATAAAAAAAGTTTTCCGTTTAAAATAATTCTAGGTGTGATTGTTTCAATGTCAGATGAAACACGTAATTCTGCTCAAAAAATACTGGAAAACTAGAACAATTTGAAAATTACTTCTGTAATTTTTAAAAACTAGAACTCAATATATATAATTAAAGCATAAAGAAAACCATTTACTGGGTTATGTCAATTCAGGATAGAATTAAAATAGATTTGGGAGTCCAACAAGGTCCTGTTTTAGGCCCGATGCTTTTTATTGAATATATGAATGAAATAAAAAACTAACACTGTATGCTGATGACACATCGCTAATAACATGTAATTAATAAAATTGTAATAAATTAAAAGACAACAGTGAAATCACTATTAATACATTAAATTATTGTTTCAACGTAATTTTTTGTTCTTTAACCCAGAATTTTCACACTGTTCAAAAATCACCCAAGAACATAGAAACTATTTTTAACACTAATATTATTGACTTTCATGAAAATGACATTTCTTTCCTCATGTCTAAACTTACATCCCTGTCCTATATGCTTAGAAATATAAAATTAATCCACAACAAACCAAAATGAGTTAATTTGTACTATGAAAAACCCAAAAATATATACCGAAAAATCAAGAAAAAATTGAAATTAATTAAATATCATTCAAGACACGTAAGCCTGCTTAAAAAATACTGTAGAAACGTGTTTAAGCATCAAAAATGTTATTTTTTTACAAAACTGTGACAATTATTTATAATCAGGACAAGAATCAACAGAAAACGGTTGAACGTTTAAAAACGCTAAATTAGTATTGGAAATTCGTTATAAAAATAGTCAAAAAACCTTAAAACTTAAATTTTAGAATAAAATCTAGAAAATCAATTTTTAACACATGTATAATACTAGTAAACGTGTTTAAGTTTTAAAAACATTATTTTATAATAAAATTAATTATAATATACGAACAGGAATAAACAGGAAATATTTCAATTAATTAATAATTAGTCGAAAAACCTAATTAATATTTAATTGGGTGTATACGTTTTTTAATTTAAAAATTTGTATACAGGCTTTATTTTCATTTACTCTCTTTTACAACCTTTTACTTTAAATAACAAATAAGTTACTTAACTAACCAAAATTTTTATACAGTAGTAATCTCATTTTCTTCACAAGCAAATTTGTTTTTATAAAGAAAGATTTTTCGTTATAAAATAGATAATACCGATTTTTCTTCTTTTGTAAACTCCATCTGTGAACACACGCTGTATATTCTGATTTTGTTACAATTTGGAATTGTTACAATAATTAATCGTTTCCTTGATAATCAAAATTATTAGAGAAAACACCTTTAAGTGACTATACTATCTATACAGTTTCAGACACTCTCCTCTATCGCAAATTGATCTCACTTATTATTTATATCAACATTCTTATCTTCAGTCTCGCTGTCTAGCAAGAAAAGAGCAAAGAACATTTTACGAGTTACGGACTGGGCATGGAGTCTGAAAGTACTTCGGATGGCGTCCCATCGCTGCTGTTGATGGAAAAAGCTCGATTCGGTGCCCTTCGCTGTCTCAAGATGGATGGATCGAAATTTGGATGTCTTCGTGCGTGTTTGCTAAAAAAATAAAAAAAGTAAGTGAAAGTAATACGGATGCTATGCAAAGGTATTTTGTTTGGTTCCCAGAAAATTGGTATAAAAGTATTAGTTTAAAACATTTAGTCTAAAACATTTAGTATAAAACATTTAGTCTAAAACATTTAGTCTAAAACATTTAGTCTAAAACATTGAGTCTAAAACATTTAGTCTAAAACATTTAGTCTAAAACATTTAGTCTAAAACATTTAGTCTAAAACATTTAGTCTAAAACATTTAGTCTAAAACATTTAGTCTAAAACATTTAGTCTAAAACATTTAGTCTAAAACATTTAGTCTAAAACATTTATTCTAAAACATTTAGTCTAAAACATTTAGTCTAAAACATTTAGTCTAAAACATTTAGTCTGAAACATTTAGTCTAAAACATTTAGTCTAAAACATTTAGTCTAAAACATTTAGTCTAAATCATTTAGTCTAAAACATTTAGTCTAAAACATTTAGTCTAAAACATTTAGTCTAAAACATTTAGTCTAAAACATTTAGTCTAAAACATTTAATCTAAAACATTTAGTCTAAAACATTTAGTCTGAAACATTTAGTCTAAAACATTTAGTCTAAAACATTTAGTCTAAAACATTTAGTCTAAAACATTTAGTCTAAAACATTTAGTCTAAAACATTTAGTCTAAAACATTTAGTCTAAAACATTTAGTCTAAAACATTTAGTCTTAAACATTTAGTCTAAAACTCTGAAACATTTATTTTAAAACATTTAGTCTAAAAAATTTAGTCTAAAACATTTAGTCTATAACATTCAGTCTAAAACATTCAGTATAAAACATTCAGTCTAAAACATTCAGTCTAAAACATTCAGTCTAAAACCGTTAATCTAAAACCGTTAGTTTAAAAAATTCAGTCTAATATCTAAATACATTTTATCTAAAAACCAATTAATCTCAATTGCATTTGATCTAAAAACAACTATTCTAATTACTTCAAAACCTAAAGATGTTTGAAAGTGAAGCAACCTGCGATGGCTCCAGGCTGCATAGGTTAAGTAAATTAGTTAAGTATTTTAATTCATATAATTAGTAAAAATTAAAAAAACTAACTGTGAGGCATGGAGCCACCGAGGTATAAAACTACAAACTCAACAGTTTTTAATTATTTTTGTATTTTATAATGTCTCAACGTTTTAGAACAAATAATATATTTTAGAACCATTGTAATTAGATCAAATGTGTTTTAGACAAATGTTTTAGATCATCTATGTGTAGGCTATTTAAATTTAAAACTTTCCGGGAACCATTTTGTTTGTAGGTTTTCTTGGAATTTAGGAGTTGGGTTTAATAAAACTAATGTGGATTAAATATAGAATGTTAAAAGTACTAAACATGATCCAAAATCAGGAACTGAAAGCTTTGCAAACCAACCCACTTTAATTTTATTAAACCCAGCACTTAAAATTTCAAGAAAAAACCACGAACAAAATACAAAGGAATACATGTGATCAAAAAAATACGGCGAATTGATTTTTTTTTTGTAGCAACTACTGACACTACAACCATTTGATGTAATTTGTTTGATAACCTAATCCGTTAAGATAGGCAGCGTCCAGAGTATACCAATTAGATGTATCTCGAAATCTCTAGGTGTTTTAGAAACCCTTCCTCTACGAATCGGCACGTGTACAGAAGAACTTTCCACTAACTTTTTGTAGGAGTTAGTTTATCTCGATCGACCAGCGACCTACTCAAATAAAATCCTTCAAAAGATGTATAAAAAGCTTTAAATAATTTATCTGACGATTAAGAATGGCAGCAAAAAGTTTCTGGTTTTACAGTTGGATAGATGGATATTAATAGCAAAATCACTATCCTTGTTGCACATTGATATTTAAAGCATTAAAATTAAACTGAAAATTCTGAAAATAAATTATCAATGAAAATTAAAACCGATAGTCGATTTCCATAGTAAGGGGACCTCAGTAATTATGCTCAGTTTGGCTCATAATAATAATCAATTTTAAAGAAATGGCTCATAGACGGTTTTCATAGTCAAACACTGTAGATATTGTAAGGGCAGTAATGATAGTAAGCATAATAAAAAATACAGGTCTGTATTAAAACAATAAAATTTATAGTGACCTTGCAATAACAATAATAAAAAGTATCAAAACATCCTAAACTACTAATGTGTATTACACGGTTGAATTAAGGATTAAAAGTAATTTTTTAAAATAGAATAAAAAATACAGGTCCGCATTCAAAAAAATATACTTGATGGTGGCCCTCCACGTTGTATAAAAAATATGTCTACGGTAAATTAAGCGCTACTTAATACCAAATAAAAAATCTGATTACAATTTTTTTCTAATTTGTAAAATAAAGGCAATACAATCGAAAATCGAAAATTTGGTTTTCCTTAAATATCTTGGAAACCGGTCCTGATGTTCTCGGTTTTAAAACATCACTAAATTATTCTTGCAATAGTACAACCACAGCATATAAAACAGGTAAAAAAGGTATTTATAATATTGGATTGGCGCCATAAAAATGGTGTGCCACCATGCTACTGATAAAAATACACGTTAGTTTGGAAATGTATTTATTAAATTTAATGATAATTAAAAAAATAATTTTTTTAAGTAAAAAATTAAAAAATTAATAATTAAAAATAAATACTTGACAATAATTATTATACATATTTTATAAACTATTTAATTTAGTAAATGTTCAACATGTCCTCTCCTTCTTGAATACAAAAATATTAATAAAAGAGGTAGTTTTTGCAGGGGCGGCTCAAGCACAGCCCTAGACACACCATTGATTTTTATATGCGTTATTTGTACAATAATTCCTGATCTACTCTTAGTTTTGTTGATATGTTTAGTCCAGGATGGACGAATTGCTCTAGAAATTCAGTTAAAAAATTATAAATAGCTCGTTAACTAAGAAAGATACAAAGTTCATTTCGCTATAAAAAATTCATAGTTCTTTTTGATTTTAAGATCGATAAAGCAAGTTTCTTTATGTCAAAAAAAAAACAAAATACGGGGACTAAAAGGTACCCATACCCCCAACTTTTTTAAGGGGGTCTCTTTAATTTTTTTTTCTCTTTAGAATATTAGGCTTCCAAATCTGCAGCACTAATAAAAAATTCAAAGAGAAAATCGCAACAGCAAACTTTTTACAAGAAAAACGTTTTTTTGAATGTTAGTTGAACGTCCTATAACTTTGTTAGGAGCCAGTTTTTGATATAGATAAATATAGCCAAATCCACTGATTTTTTGGTAATCTATCTGAGGAAGAATTTATGATATACCTTTTTTGAAATACCCTGTATATATCTACCGCGCGATGGAAAGCAAACTTCGATCCTATTTGGCCCGGCCCGTGGTGAGATTTTACGTTTCCGTGTTCAGTTCAAACCGACGCGGTCTTGAAATAAACACGGGAAAGTAATGCAATATTTATAGGCAAACCCGTGTTGATATCGAGGCACCAGACAATAAACCATGCACGGATTTGTTTGGAAAGAAACCGTATTTGCTCACATCCAAATCCGTGTTGATCTTAAGGACGAAATCGAAAAATCCACGTCCAACCTACAGCAATCGCTCTTAGAAAAAATAGAGACTTACCTTGCAGTGGGAGGATCCAGTCATGTAGACCCCCGAAAGCTTATGAAGGCCGAATAAGAAAACGTCCCCGTTCTCATAATATTTCTCTTAATATTAGCAATAATCAACCTGTTTCAAAAAAACATTAGAACTTACCTTCCTACATAATGAAAATTATTTTGATTTGTTTGTGAAAATAATAATTATTTAAATATAGGTATGTTAGCAACAAATAAATAAATAACTAGTACCTCCTATTTTTTGTTCTATGCCTAGGTAGAAAACCCCCAAAAATTGATTAAAACATTTTAAAAGCAATACAAAATTTTTCGTTTTTGACTTTCTGTAATTTGAACATGAATCGCCACATTTTGAGTTAGAGGCGACTGTGAATAGGTATTGTCAGCAATGCTCCATAATAAAACAAATAAAAAATAATCTGCACCAGTCACAAAAAGTATCGCATAATCTGATAATGTTACTACTAATTTTCTACTATGAAAGATCTATTAAACTATTAAAACATGTTTTCTATACCTATACATATATACTATACCTACTACTTACCAATTTTTTCGTCATTATTATTTTATGTAAGTATACAAATAAAAATTAGTTTAGTTAAATCACTTTTATATTACTAGAATATTTAACACAATTTTGTTCTATTGCTCTAAACGTTAAGTTATGTGATCCTTTTTGTGATGAGTACTTTTATAAAGAAAAATTAGGCCATTTACGAATGTGTTGTCCTTTTTGTGTAACGTCTCTATGTTCAGTACCAAGATGCTCTTTGAAATGAAAACGGAAACGTGAACATGTACCTTCATTCATTTCCAAACAAATCCGTAATCCGTGCGTTGTTCATTGCCTGGCGCCTCGAAGTCAACACAGGTTTGCCAATAAATATTGCAATACTTTCCCGTGTTTATTTCAAGACTGCGTCGCACACTGGTTCCAAATTCCTAGAATCCGGTCAAAATAGAAAAAATGTAATAACCAATTTTAAGAATTTGGATGTATGGGTCAGGTAGAAAGGTGTTTAGGCTACCTCTTAGTGATGGGAAAATTCTTAACAATTGCTTGTTAGTACATAGATTTTAGTTGCCGATTAGGGTTTGTCGAAAGTGGTAGTGTCCAGAGAATTTTAGATTGTGAATTAGTTGTAATATAAAGTGCATTATTTTGGACTTGAGTTAATTTATAAAAATTTGGCGTTATGGAACCAACTCCATCAGGTATGTAATTTCATTTTTGTGTTTTTGTGTTTCAAAACATTACATTTAAATGCGACCGAATAAATAATAAACAAAATTGGTAATCCAAGAAATACACTTTTTTAAATAATTTAGTAATTCATCGAGTCGAAAAGTAGCACATACCACTATATGCCGGGCAGATTTGGTATGGAGGTTACAGATTAACTTATTATGTTTCAAATTTTGTCTAATACAGCTGCCAATAACTGCCTATTCAAAAATGGCAAAGCAAAAATAAAAAGATTGTATGAGTAAAAATAGCACTTAGCAATAATTGCTTCGGAACACCCTAAAAAATAGTAATTTAAAATGTACAGTGTGTTTCTAAAATAACATTATTAACTTCTTTAGCATATAGTACTCATAAATATAAGTCAAAAAGTTTTTAAAAATAAAGGGCCTAAAATGCAAAATTGCAAAAAATTCAATATATTTTTTTGTTTCAGGCTCTTCCTGTAAGCAAGTAGTTTATAGTAGAAAGCAGATTTATGACATGGTAAAGGATCACTTAAGAGACGGGTTAACTGATCTGCTTAATCATCTTAAGACCGCGGTGTCTGAACGAAGTGGAAAATCAATAGAAATTCGTGAAGACATGAAGGCCTCATTTTCAACATTATTTTCTAAAATAAGGCAAAAATTGCAAACTGTTAAGAGAACTGAGCAAATTTTTTTTCAAAAATACCATGATTGGCTTATTAAACCCGTTACATTTCCGATATTAGAAGTTGTAACAACTTTGGCGACATCAGTTAGAGGACGACCAACAAAGGAATTTCTAACATCCAGCGAAAGATCCAAACGAAGAAAAACTGAAGAACTTCGGAGCTCATTTAGTCCACAAGAATTGGCATATGCAACGCAAGTAAGTCTGCGTTCTACTGGCCAACTAGATGCAAGTAAGCTTGTTAAAGAAGCCGCCCTTTGTACTCCTACTAGAGCATCAAAATATAGAAAAAGTTTTAAGGTTACAACTGAAACTCCTTTAACCAGTGAAGGAGCTCTCTCAATATTAATTGAGTGTAAGCTTTCAAAAAGCCAGTACCAGGGTATACGGTAAATAAGTTTGGAACAAAACTGCAAGCTCTATCCTTCTTATAAGAAAGTATTGGAAGCAAAAAATTTATGTTATCCTCCTCGGAGTTCCATAAAAATTACGGAAAGTAGCTCTGAAGTCGAACTACAGCAATTATTAAATCACACAGCTCAACGTATACTACAAACCCAAGAAGAAGTTATTGCCACTTTGACTGATAAAGAATTGCAAAACTTAAAATTTTTTTGCAAATGGGGATGTGATGGAAGCTCCGGTCAAAGTGAGTACAAACAGACATTTGAAGGAGAAAGCATTTCTGATGCCAGCATATTTTTTACATCGGTCGTTCCTTAGCAGTTATTTTACACAGATATTAAACTTGGTAAAGATATAATTATTTGGAAGAATCCTAGAACGTCATCTCCACGATTTTGTAGACCACTTCGAATGCAATTTCTTCAAGAAACGACTGAATTGACGAAATCTGAAGTAAGGCATGTTGAAAACCAGATAAATACACTTTTGCCTTTTGAAAGAACCTTTAGAGAAAAAAGTATTAAAATAACGTATATTATGAATCTAACAATGATCGATGGGAAAGTATGCAGTGCCATCACTGGAACAAAGTCATCGCAGCGTTGTTATTTATGTGGAGCAACTAGTAAAGATTTTAATGACATAAGTAAAATTTTAAAGAAGCCTGTTTTGGAAGAAAATCTTAAATTTGGACTATCCACTCTACATGCATGGATCAGATTCTTTGAGTGTGTCTTGCATTTTATCTTACAAATTGGTTATTAAAAAATGGCAAGCCCGAAGTGCTGAAGAAAAAAAAAGCAGTTGATAATAGAAAAAAAGAGGTCCAACGTGAATTTCGGTTGCATTTGGGGTTAATAGTGGACAAGCCAAAGCCTGGTTTTGGAAGTTCCAATGACGGCAATACTGCTCGACGCTTTTTTGAAAATTCTGAAATTTCCGCAAACATAACTGGCATTGACGAGACACTAATTAAACGTTTTCATGTGATCTTACAGGTAATATCTAGTAGTTACAATATTCATTATGACATGTTTGAAAATTTTTCTATTGAAACGGCAAAACTATTTGTTAATTTATATCCATGGTATTACATGTCCATTGTCCACTTCCGTTCATAAAGTGTTAATACATGGAAAACAAGTCATAGAAAATGCTTTATTACCTATTGGACAATTATCTGAGGAAGCCCAGGAGGCAAGAAACAAAGACCTAAAAACGTATCGTGCCGATTTTTCTCGAAAATTTTCAAGAGTGAAAACAATGGAAGATATTTTTAATAGACTGCTTGTATCTTCTGACCCCTATATTTCAAGCATTAGAAAGCTTCCAAAGAAAAAATTAAAACAATTTTCCCCAGAAGCATTAGAAATGCTTATAGCCAGCGGTTCTCAAGACCAATTAAGAGTTGACGGAGATGTAGATAGTGACTCTGAAACTGAAACCGAGTTAACTGTTAGTAGTGATTCAGAATGATTATTGTGTGCAATTAATTTTTTATGATATAGTATTTTTTTATGTTCCTTATATTAATAATTATTATAATATATTATCACTAGTTTTACCCAAATCAGTTTTCTTTAATAATCCACTAATTTAGTTAATTTTACAGGTCAGTTAAAAATAAAAAAATTTAAAAGGTCAAATATTTATTTTTAATTTGGCCATATTGTAGCCCGACACCTTGTTAACGACATTTTATGGTCATATTCGTAATTAGACACCTTAAAAACCCCTATATATGTGTTTTAGTACAAATCCAGCAGTTGTGGTATTTTTGGCCGAAAATTTTAATTTTGGGACCACTGTGCGTCGGTTTGAATTCAACACGTAAACGTAAAATCGCGGCCCGGTCCGTTATATCTATAGGCACGAAAGTTATATCTATACGCACCAAAGTTAAAAAGAAACCAACAGAAAAGGCATAAAATATTAAAAAAATAGCTACCAAAAAACTAAATAAAATTACTTATCAAAATAGTTAACTAATATTAATACTTTCCTTATCTGTATACAAATAGGAAAGTTAAAATTAAAAGAAAAATAACTAAAAAGGACGTTAATGTTTCTACACAATTAATTTAAAATATTTTTATTTCTTTAAAAAGAACAGGCTGTTCTAATCGAAAACATTTCTACAGAAAATGAATTAATTTTGACAAAAAAGATTTATACTCTAATAAAATAAAAATTGCAATTTAAATAATAAAAAAAAATAACTTGTACAATACCCCTATTAATCCATTAGGAAAGCACATAATGAAGTTACAAAAACATAAAACTAACAATTTGCAAAAAAGTCGAATAAACACTAGATACTATTCACATGGCTGTTTAGATATGAATGACGTATCAAACAAATTGCTCGTTGTCAATGAATTCACCTCCTGTGCATTTCTTTACAAAAAAAACCTTTAATATATTTACTAAAATATTTATAATACAGGGTGTCCAAAAATACTGTTCGAATAATTTCAGCAATGATTTAATATAAGAAAACTGGAAAACATTTTCACATGAACCTGGGTCCGGAAATGCAGTTTTTTTTAAATATTAAATACCCTTTGGCCGATTTTGTTGAAATTTGGTAGTAATTTTGTAGTAATAAGGGGCATAAATATCTACCCTTGGTACATAAATAACTATTAATATCGTTTTTACCTAAGGTGGTCGCTCCTCATGAATTTCTTGTTACAAACAGGACAAGCGAAATTCTTTTCACCAGTGTGAGTTCTTGTGTGTCGAGCTAGTTCATCGGATCTTGCGAATCTTTTTCCACAACCTTCCCAGCTACATGGAAATGGCCGTTCTCCTGTAAAAAAGAAATAGAATCAATATTTATGCTTTTAGAAATGAAAAATTTATATTCAGTGTTATATATTTTGACTACAGGCAAAGTAATTTTTTTTCAATTTGCTCCGTGAGTTTATTTTTCTACTTATGGCCTTTTTACATATTAATATGGGATAAAAATATTACGATATTCATTTCAAATAGTAGTTTGTGCTTCCGGAATTGTCGGTTTAGTCGTTTTAACCTGTCAGATTAAAATAAGAAAACCGACAATTCCGAAGCAGAAGCGGATGAAAACGCACCTATTAAAAATATTGCGCCAAGATTTAGGCAACACGTAATAAGGGTTCAAAATGGCGGAGTTTTCTATCTCCTTTTAAAAGGCACTCAGAAAGCTGCGCAGTGCGACCATTCTCCGTATAGTAAAAGAAAATCAAAGTATGTGATCATAGATAAATTAATATTAAAAGATAAACCGTTTAAATGCACGGCACTGGTAACAAGTGGTTAGTTCCGGCCATACTATTTGGAGCCACCATCGCAAATAATATGACAGCGATGTTACCAGTTTCCATAATGTATCATGAGATTAGAGTTATTTCAAACGAATAAGCTGCGCCTTATTTTGTTTTTGTCGTACCATCCATACAATGGCCATACTATGGCTGGGATATTTTAAAGAGAGGTTTGACAACAATGTTGATAACCTCGTTAAAAATGAAAAACGTAATGGCGAAAGGCGAAATGGTCGAAAAACCCACAAAAACCATCATAAAATAAAAGTTATTCTAATGTAAAATGTAGTGGATACAATTATCCTTCCTCCATGGGATATAGTTTTATCGATAGGTAAGTTATTTTAAGGTTAAGAAGATTGATAAGTGCTAATTTGATGTAATTACTAAGTATTAACAATTTATTTTAATAAGGTATTAGATTTGTTTTAGGACTTTGTTTATCATTGTTTTCTTATAGCCTTAATGAAGTATAATTTCATTTTGGATCGAATTTTAATTCTTTTTTAATATTCCTATTTGTAACAAAACATGTCTAGCCCGGGTAAAATTAAGTATTCTTGTTCAGCTCCTAATTGTTTAAATAAGTATTATTCTAATATTCAGCAGGCTGGTTATTCAAATAAAACCTTTTTTCATTTAAATTTATCTTTAGATAATAAAATTCGCTATCTTTGTGAATATCAATTTTTGCCAGATTCTTTTAGTAAAATTGCTTCAAAACGTAAACGACTAATTGCAAATTCTGTACCAATTTTATTAGATAATAGTACATCCAGTTCAACTATACTCAACCCAACAGTCAAATTTCAGAAAAACGAAAAACAAGAAATTATTTGCAGACGTAAACTTAGTATTAGTGATAAACAATTTGGACAACCCTCTGTTAAAAATGAAAAGTAATTTTCAAACTCAAATTTGTTAGATCAACTAGAACAGATTAGTTAAAATATAATTCAAATCGACTATTGCACTATGAGAAATAAACTAAAAGTTTTTCTATGACCTAAGTTTAGACAAATTAAAAATAACTTTTACTTTTATAAGAATGGGCAACATTTTGATAAGAGAAATTGTTCAATAAGATGTAAGTATGTACACTTCTTTGTTTCTATAGGAAACCCCTGACACCTGCATCAAAATTTGGTCCAGTTTTCCAAGAATAAGAGGAGAATACCATTAATTTCACTTATGGTTATTGTTATTTGTACATATTATACATGTAATATATGTTTAAATGCACCTTACTTTTATTAAATGATTAAACTATACCTACCTGTTGTTTCAAATAGGTATTTTAATATATTTTTAATTTATATTTTTTGGAGTTTTATTACTTAAAAAACTAATATTTATGTTAAATACAGTATTTTAATGTAAATATTATTTTATTAAAGTAATGAATGCCAAAAATGTTAATAAATAATAAAGGACATTTGAATGAGTCGCGTTTAGGCTTGACACTCTTCTTTTTAATTTTCTTCTTTTATGCTTTTAAAAAAATTGTATTTAAATAAAAACTGCGACTTTAATAAATCGGAAGTATGTGTGTCTCCAAGGTAAAACATTTACTATTATTTTAAGCATAAAAGTATTTTTGAGGTTATGTTGTTTGATTACTTCTGTTTTTTGTTCCAGTATCTAAGACTATTTCAGAATAGTCATATATTTTGTACACAACTGTAAGTACTATTTTTTTTGTTTCCTATAAAACCTGTTGAACGGAAAAAAATAGAATTTTGATAACTACTTCGCTGTATAAGTAGTGAAACTTATAATAATTTATAAACTTTGGTCATAGAAGACAAGATAGAGACATTAATTGTTGTGCAGTTGTCACTTTACAAGTGAGGATTAGAAAATGGATTAACCGACTATAATATTTGAATTTGTGCCCCCTTTTGTCACCAATGCACTAAAGAAACGTCTCAATGCCTATAACGACCTTTTCAATCCTATTTTCTCAAGGAAGTGTAGGATTTGAAGTGGCTTCAAGTTAGGTAAATCTCCCTCTTCTATTTGATATCCTCCTAGATATAGTGCCCTTGGATTCTGGAGTGCTACACATTCAGTTAGGATGTGAATGGAGGTTTCGTCCTCCTCCTCACAGAATCTGCACTCACTATCCTCTACTACTCTCAGTTTACTTAGGTGTACTTTTGATCGGCAATGCCCTGTAAGGATCCCTGTTACAATACGTAGCCTGTTCTTGCTCAGGCAGATGCAGGCTTCCGATTTTTTCTGGTTATATTCACCCAGAAGTATCTTGGCCTGTCTCAGCCCCAAGAAATTGTTCCAATTATCGGTTCTTCTACTGCCCAATTCTTTTTTAATCTCTTCTAATATTATGTTACTGCTGATATCGCAGAACGGCTCAGGTCCTACAAAGGGTGTTTGAGCAGCTTTCCTTGCAAGACTATCTGCAATCTCGTTACCCTGTACCCCGTTATGTCCCGGGACACAAGTGAGAGTAACTCTATTTTTCTCGCCTAGCTCATTCAATTGTTCTAGGCATCTCCAGACCATTTTTGAGCTGATTACGTAACAGCTCAACGCTTTGATGGCTGCTTGACTATCGGACATGATGATAATCTATTGTCTATGATAGTTTCTCTCGATAAACTGGATACACTTCTCGATGGCGTGAATTTCCGCCTGGAAGATGCTTGGATATTTTCCCAAGCTTTCGGAGTGCTTGGTTCTCGGCCCATACACTCCTATTCCAGTTCCTTCTATGGTTTTGGAACCGTCCGTATACCACTGAATATCACATCTTTCGGTTGCAAGCGCGATGAATTCTTGGCTCCATTCTTTCTTGCAGCACAGCCATGTGGTTGCATTACCTGAGAAACAAGCAAGTTAGTTAATAGTTGTAGTGTTTGAAAACAGTATGATGATATTGATAATAATAAATACAATTAAAAAAACAGCGATATTTACCTTTAAACAAAGTTTTGAACCGAACAATAGATCTGAAAAGGTGGAGGTGATGGAGGCCACATGGCCCACAGTCCTAATTAAATCTAATCTAATTTACAATTGCTAAAATTATTGAAAGAACTGAACACCCATTTTAAGTTAACACTGTTTACATCTAAAATTTCAAGGCGATTCACGCAAAGTGTCAGCCATTGACGGAATTGACTTTTTAATGAAACTAGAATGAAGATATATTGCTTGACATTCTAATTATATTCTTCACATATTTTTTTTAGAATCATCCCCCTATAAAGTTTGTTTTTTCTGAAGATTTCAATTTGATATCGATTCTTGTTTCTGAGTCAATGGGCTTTATCTCCTTATACAGCTTAATTTTTGCTAAAAAATTTCAAGTTAATTTTTTTCTTTTTTGAGTTTATAAGCTTTTTTTTAATATTTCAACCCCCTTTATACCCCCTATTTTTATTCAGATTTTTTTTTATAATCCATAGGCTTCGTCCCCTTATAACGTGACATCGGATGGACGGACGGACAGAATCGAATGCGTAATAATCTTCACAGACTACTGTGTGAAGAGTACAATATAGTTTAAGCAGCGTCCCTGACTACGTGCGTTTGTGCCCCTTTAGGGCCGGTCCTGTACACAGTTTTACTTTTCTTGATCTTGGGTTCGCGAATTGCGATAATTTAAAGCCCATCCGTTCTACGATATTCAGGAAGGTTATTTATAATGGAGAAGGAGGTAACTCGAAGACGATAAAAGTAAATTGCACTTGTAAGCATTCTTCATTGATAATATCTTCGGCATGAAAGGGTCCTTGCAAAATCGTGATTTATTATGGACATTATTACTTTCATAATTTAAGAAATATCGAAAAGTTGGAAAATTTTATTATTACGCTTCTTCTTTCTTTTGAGTAAAAAGGTTTAACTTTAAACATAGTAAGATGATAATATATTGTTATAACAAAGAAAACAATTGTGAAATAGGAGCTGAATATATTTTTTGTTTGATCTATTGTTACTAGTCATTATTGACTACCCTACAATTTTAATCTAAGATTTTTTTAAAGAAGTCTTCTACTCTTTTATCCATCGATTGCTTCTGTTGTAGGTTTCCTGGAGTCTCTGTATGATTTCGGCCAATTTCCAATATTGCAGTGTCATCCGCAAATGTTTCTATTTTAACACAGTCTTGTTGAGGAATATCACTGGTGTATAATAAGTAAATAACCAGTCCCAGTACATTACCCTGTGTGGGACACCTGCTTTAATTTATTTAATTTTCGGATTTCGAAAATTTATTTTAATTTTTTAATTTGCTTCACTTTAAACATTCTTCTCATTAAATATTATTGAAGAATGTTGGCATATTATCTTGTTCGAAGTTTCTATATATATCAGGCCAGCGTGTAGAACCTTATCAAATGCTTGGGTCACGCCAATGAATATTAATAAACAAAAATTACTTGTAATTAAAAAAATTGTGCCACATTTACTTGTTTTAAAAAAATAGGTATTTCATTCGCATCTCAGGACAATTTTGGTTCTTTGTCAGTGATACAATTATTTTTTGGCATAGAAGAAATTCAATTTTGAGATACCTAATGTTTTTATAGCCGGATATATCACGATGGAGATTTTTTATCATTTGCCTCCACATTTATGTGATCGAAGTAGAATGTAAGTGGCAGATGTCTGTTTCACTTTTCTAATATTTTCGTCACAGTGTAAATATCGATTCACATATTTTGACGGTTCAATCATAACGATCTCATCTCCTCTCTGTATTAGTGTCTACTGCTGCTCGTGACAAGCCTCAATTTCTCCAATATCTCAGAAATAAACATTAGGTACTTCGATTTTGATAGCTTATTCTCTATGTTGCACAAATAATGGCTGAGATGTCTATGCATCTGGACAATTCGATATTATTTAATTGACTGACTGCGCCATGTTATGATTATTAATGAGACTATTATCTAATTGTTAATTGAACTTTATTTATTGATAAAATATTAAACTTACAAATATGCAAATGAGCTGGGTATATCTGCTTCTCTAGATCAAGCCGAAAAGAACGAGGGAACGAATTCAAAATGAGCGAATAAAATGCAATGGAAACAACACAGAAAACTAACTATATTTTGACAGTTCTAAGTTAAATAAGTTTTTAGCTCGCCTACTAGATCGTATCAAACACAACAGCAGAAAGAACCCCGCATCAAATACAAGTGAAAATGGCCAATTTTGATAATTTTTTGGAATACTGTAGTAAATATTACTAGAAGTTACATGTGCAAATTTCAATAATAATAATACTTTTTATTTGCCAGTAAAAAAATATGTAGTACAATAAGAAAGTTTACATTACTGCAATAACAACCGGCAAATATTAGGTATGATTAAGACCGAATCTTCCACACCACCCTTCATTAAATTATTCTAAGCTTAATTAAAACTTATTCGCTCCGTGCATGACGGCAGCGCCAATTAAAATTTGTACTAAAGGGGGATTTTTTGTATATTCATAGTATTATTCTTAATAGAATTCCTAATTAAAAAAATTTATTTTTTGCTTTTAATAAAAGTATATTGATTTATAAAACAAGTGAAAAAATTCATTTATTATTATTATTATATATATTTTTATTACTTCAGCTAAAGAAAAATCAGTATATTTAATAATAAAATTATTAAAACATGTGCAGAGAACAGGTAATTAGGGAACAGTATTTACTAGAAAGTGTAAGAAAAGTTGCCTAATGAAGTTGCAGGTTAATATCAAATGTGTATTCAAAATTAATTCTCAAAAAAATAGTTGTAATATTGTAATATTTTCAAATGTAATTTATACTTATTTTCTACATTTTTAGTTCGAAAGAAAACGTAGAATTAATTATTTTCCAATCAGTCAGTCACAAAATTGCATTCCATATCTAGACAATAATCAGAATCAAAGACAGAAATATTTCGATTTTGAACATGTACTTAAGGAATTTTGAAGAACATCGTAAAATAATAATAATTTAAATACATAAAACTTTTTAGTTTTCTGATGTATATTTTTAATAGGTATTAGATACTCTTGTTACAAAAATAAATGATTGTAATTACTTTTCCTTTCTTACTGCAATTTATAGGAACAGAAGGCATAGCGGTACCCTTAAGGAAAATATCGAACTAAAAAATAATGTAAAACGTTATTGTCAAAATCATTATATATTTCTGAAAGAAAGCAGATTTACTCGCATAAACAAACTATAAAAGTTAAATAAAATAAACAAACAACACTTTTACAAAAAAATAAATAAAAAAATTTACTTTTGGACCATTTTGCCTTCATATGAAGGTAAATGGCACCATCATGAAGGTAAAATGGCAAGGTCATGAAGGCAAAAAAGACCACACTACAAAAAACCGATTCAAGGCACTTTTCGCAAACATAAACAACTTCATCATCCTCATCTTCAACACCAGTGCAGGAACAATGTGCCCATTGGTTACACTTAGTGCACTGGATCCACCCTTCTGTGGAGACGGAATACAAATAATGACAATATAAACACTCCATTTGAGCTCTTAATGTCTTGTTAATGATTTTTTAAAATTCGCCAAAATTAGTGGCTAAAATGCCTCTTTAAGTGCTGCCTTCTATTGTAACGCGACTGTAACTATTGTATCGTACACTCTCAGTCATCTTTCGTTTCCTGAAATGATTTACACCAGTTTACCCCAGAAGATAGCACTTAACGAGACGTTTTGGCCACTAATTTTGGCGAATTTTAAAAAATCGTTAACAAGAGCTTAAATTCATGGATTATATTAAGAATAGTGCTGTTGAGGAATGCATTTATTTTTATCATGATATTTCAAAATTTAAAGCCCTTTGATTTTTTTTCTCGGAAACAGAAGAAATTAAAACTTTAAGATATATTCCATATTCTAGATATTATTGCCTAAATTATTTTGCCAAAATTTAAATTTAAAAAAAAATACTTTTTGAGATATACTTGTCCGAAAATTATAAGGGGGTGCTGTAATCACCTTAAGGGCAACAAATTAAATTTGTTGATATAAGAGGAAAAACGCTTTTCTAAAACCTTTTCAAATAATTTAGACATTGTGGGAAGAATACTAATGAAAATTGAATAGGGCGCGTATTTTTAGGAATAGGGATTACAAAAGCATGTTTCAATACAGTAGGAAAAAAATTACTATCAATGCAGTTAATAATAATATATGTTAAGTACGGAACAATAAATGGCCAACAGAGTAACAAAATTTCAATATTTATTTGATCAATGCCAACCACTTTTAATATTTTTTTAATATATGGAACAATTCTTCCTGTGTAGTATGGTTAAATAAAAGAGTATATTCCACAATTAGTATTACATTATTTCTGTAGTATTCTATAATATTTGTATCTTGTTTACGATCACCCCTGAAATCATGAGTTTTTTTAATACTTTCCATCTTTCCTTCGTATTGCAATTAGTAAGTTTAAACTCCATGTATGCTTTCTTTTCTCGTTTTGTGGCAATGAGGTATAGTTTCTTAATTCTTTATAGTACCTACTCCCAATGTGCTGGATGTTAAATTAATTTTTTTAATGCTTTGTCCCTAAGTTTTTCCATAAGCTTGATGGTATCGGTTATCCAGGGTTAATTTTTGTACTTTACATTTAATTCCAAAATTTTTAGAGGAGCATGTTGGTCTACCAAGTTTAATATATTAGTAATAAGATATGCTACTTTTTCATCTATATTTTCAATGTGATAAATTTGATCTAAATCATGTCTTTCTAAATCTCTATTAAAATTATTTACGTTTATTTTAGCTAAACTACGATACATATATTCAGTTTCTATGTCTAGTTTCGGAAATAATAATTTTTAAAAATCATTAAAATTGCTGTTTTTCTAAAAAAAAGTATTACTTTTTAGATGATTAGTAACAAAATAATAGCATTGTTGATTTAAAGGAAGTCAAATAACATATCAGTCAGTCGTTAAGACAAACGAAGCCGCATGTTATACAGGGTGGGTCAAATATAGCGTCAATTTATTTTTGGTCCCAATTAGTGAAACTGAGCAATTTTCATCAAAATTTGTTTAATTGGGCCTTTTTCTTACGATAAGAATAAGTTTCATTAAAAGTTATAACTTTCTTCCAAAACACTATTTCTTTTTATGAAATGTTTTTAAATTTCATGTTATTAACATGATTCACTTAAAACAGCATTTTTAAGAAAGTAAATTTGCTTTGAAGCCAAATCTGCTTACAGAAGACATACAGTAATTGCATAATATGATTAACTACAAAAAGTTACAATCACATTTTATACGAGGGTTATTAACAAATATTATTTGAAATAGGTTTTGCACCTAATATATACAGGGTGTTTCAGATTTAAACGGACACAGTTTAATGAAAGGTAGAGTACAAAATACCCCCATACTTAGCCTTTAATCTTACTCGTTTTTGAGATATAGGGTGTTTTATAATTTTTTACCAAAACTAAAGTCGACCATTTTGTTTGAACGGCTAAAGATATTCTGGTAAAATTTTGTACAAAGTTAGGTTAATCAAAGCAATAATTTAATTTAAAAAAATTCCAGGACCGGACTAACTTTTTTATATTGCCCTTCTTAGCTAGAATATGGCCCAGTATATCGGATTTTAATAAATATTACTGCACATTTAAATAGTACATGGATCAATAAATAAAATAATGTAATAATATTTAATGGCACCATCTTGACTTTCTTACAGTAAATTTTTATAATGGCGACTACAATATTAAAAATCAGTATTTACAATATTAAAATTGAATATTTTACTCTGTACCTTTAAAACACTACACAAATTAGGTACCATCTTCATTTCTTTTTACCTACAGCATTTTCCATTAGGAAATTGAACCTCTGCACAGAACCGGGCTCACTTAATAAAGTAATAGAACAAACTAACATAAATAAATAATTAATTAAAACTAAAGTAGATTTTCAAAATGAGCACCGTGAACGTCAATACATCACTGCGAACGTTTTAACTGGTTTTTCACTGATTTCTCAATTATTTCCGGTTTATTTCTAATTTTGTTACATACATTATTAATTTTTTCCAATAACTGCTCGAGTATTAAGTGATTTTTATAAATTCCACACCAAACATTTTATGTGTGTTCAAATCGCTGTACTTTTTGTACATAAAATAGATACAAATTTATTTTCTATAAGTTCTCCACACACTTGTTTCTGATACCTAGGTACTGTTTATTCATTATTAATTCATACACTAACAGAAGGATGATTTCGAACCAAAAAATTTGCATCCATTTCATGTACAAAAAGTACAGCGACTTGAATACGGAGACGACGTACCCCGATTATCTTTTTGTAGATAAACTTTGGCCCACAGAAGGACAATATCGAGTATTTTATTTATTGATGAATCCCTATTTACACGTAATGGGATCAATAACACTAAGAAAGGTCATATTTGGGCAACTGAAAATCCTCACATGGTATCACAAAAACATTACCAATATAGATTTTCTTAAAATGTATGGTGTGGTATTTATAAAAATCATTTAATATATCCTCATGTTTTTGAAGTCAGATTACCAGCTGAATTTTATTTAAATTTCCTTAGAGACATCCTGCCATATTTTTTAGAAGGGATTATACCAGAGAAATGTGGTTTCAACACGATGGTGCTGGACATCATTTTCTAATACTGGTTAGAGACCATTTAAATCAACGTTTCCCAAATTGATGGAGGTCGAGGCGGATCGGTTAATTGGTCACCAAGATCTCCAGATCTAACACCTCTGGATTATTTTTTATGGGGCTACCTTAAATCAGAGATGTACAACGAAGAAATGAATACCCGAGCACAGTTATTGGACAAAATTAATAATGTATGCAGATTAGATTAGGAGTTGGACGTTATTTGTCCTTGTCCACCGCGACATTTTCAGATCTATTGTGGGACTCCGTTTGTTTTAGAGTATGTCGTCTAGCCTGGTCTTTTTTATTAGACTTAGTAGCTTTAACAGTGGCTCCCGCATGTATTTGCATGCAATTGGCTTTTCTTCGCCCAATGTTAGAAACCTCATTCCAGCCAGGCCTTCGCATTGGTTATATGTAACAACATTAGAAATAAACTGGAACTAATTGACAAATCAGTGAAAACCTGTAAAACCATTCTCAGAGGTGTATTGATGTTAACGGTGTTCATTTTGAAAATCTACATTAGTTTTAATTAATTATTTGTTTCTGTTAGTTTGTTCTGTTACTTTATCAAATAGAGTCCGGACCTGTGTGGATCTTCAAATTCTAATTGGAAAATGCAGTAGTTAAAAAAATGAAGATGTACCTAATTTTTGTAGAGTTTTAAAAATACAGAGTAAATTATTTGATTATTTGAATATTGAAAATACTGATTTATAATATTCTAGTCACCATTATAAAAATTTACTGTAAGAAAATCATGATGGTGCCATTAAATATTATTACATTATTTTATTTATTGATCCATGTACTATGTCCAGTAACATTTATTAAAATCCGATATACAGGGTGATATTCTAGCTAAGAAGAGCAATATAAAAAAAGAGAGTCCGGTCCTGGAATTTTTAAAAATTAAATTATGGCTTTGATTAACCTAAGAGAGTGTATATTGTACAAAATTTTGCCAGAATATCTCTATCCGTTCAAACAAAATGGCCGACTTTAGTTTTGGCAAAAAATTATAAAACACCCTATATCTCAGAAACGAGTAAGATTAAAGGCTAAGTATGGTCTTATTTTGTACTCAGCTACTTGTACTCTACCTCCCATTAAGCGGTGTCCGTTTAAATCTGAAATACCCTGTATGTATTTGCTAATTATTCTTAAATTGTCTTGTCAATTTGAATCACATTTTTCAGTTCTATTTTAAAGTAAATTACCATATACTCGTGCAAAACAATATTTATTTACTAAAAAAAGCCTGTTTCAAGTGACTAATGTTAAAATTACAAACAAAAATGTTTTAAAAAAAAGTCGAAAACTTTTAAAATGAATTAATCTGATCACAAGAAAATAATCTCAATAAAGATATTTTAATGAAAGATGCTCAGTTTCACTAATTGGGACCAATGATAAAAATTAGCGAAATATGCTAAATTGTCGCTATTTTTGACCCACCCTATATAATAGTCGGCTTCTTAACGATTTATTGGCTGATATGTCAACTAACTTCCTTTATACCAGCAATGCTATTATTTTGTTTCTAATCATCTAAAAAGTAATTCTTTTTGATAAGTGAACCTTCCCATGTTTTAGAAGAACGGCAACTTTTATGATTTTCAAAAATTCATATCTTTGAAACTAGACATAGAAACTCATTTAAACTTACAGATGCAACTTCCAATGACTTTTATTACAATATTACAAAAAATTATCAAAATTGGCTAAGAGCCATTTGCACATGTGTTTGGAGCGGGGTTCTTTATTTATTTCAGCATTCATTTGAAAGAAAATACCATGAAAATTATGTATAATTTTCTCGATTTTTCTGGCAATAAATTCAGTGAAACAATTTAAGTTGCTTTTTCCATTCTGGCGGATTAAAGGCATTTAATTTTCATTTTGTGAATCCATTTTTCTTAGTTTTTAGCAAAATATTTCATAAATTATTTATCAGTCTCAAAATTAGACGATTTCATTTGAGTTACTAATTTGACTTTTAGATGATTTAGAATTTAGAATTCAGTATGAAATCCTGTTATTTTTCTTTTGTTCAGATAGTTTCGCCTACTAAACCACTGTGCATTGCTGGATATTTCTTTTTCCAGATTTGCTGCCTTTGCACTGACACAATCTTTTTAACTTAATGGACTTGTCATGTCCCTTCTTAGGCTGTGATTGACAATATTTATTTGGCTTCGTCGCATCATATTTGAAGAAATATAAAAAAATCGGGTATACATAATAGATTCCAGCTCAGCTGGTATGATGCAATAAAAATTACTTGTAGACATAGAAATCCTTGTTTTTGTAGAAATTTGTCAAAAATTAATTTAAAAATTAAATATTTTAATCAGCGATTCTTCTAAAATCAATAAATTATTTTTAAAAAAGTTATTTTATTCTAATAAACCCTTAATTATTTTGTTTTATAGATTTTCGATAGTGGGTTGTAGAAAAAAATATACTGTACAGCTCGAGTGGATTATCTACATAGCACTCAGATAATTGATATGGCCATCAGATCTATTTTTGTTGCAAAACAACTTTATACAAATTCTTAAATAGTTAGATGTAAATCTCTAAGTAGTTATATGTAAAAGGCCAAGTAGTTAGAGATGATCAAGTATCAGGTTGTCATTAACATGGTTCATGAATAAATACTTTGGTATTCTTCTTAGTATTCTTTTAAATATTATAAAACCAACACAACATAATATAAATAATCATCCAGACACTAATTAACACACATAACTTATATTGTCAATGTGTTAAATTGTCAAAAATTTTAATCTCATATACTTCTGTAAATAGGTCAGAGATGGAGCATGTGGATCAATAAAATCATTGTACATTTAATTTTTAAATGCTCCTACGTTCACTCCTGGACACATGGCAGTAACGACTAATAGTATCTCCCATCCAATAATTTTGGTAAAATGGTACAAACATAAATTACCGCGTTTGCTTTAATCAAATTTAAATTCCTCGTCGCGTAATAGAGAAAAAAATGGCGAGCCATTAGTGGGATCCGTTTTTTCGGGGCGCTCGTTATTTTATTAGGTAGCGCGTAGCATCGGGGATGACAAACTTATCTTTTAGGTGATTATTTTTCATGTGTAATCTACGTTTATTATCAGTATGATATTATATAACAAATAAAAGTTTTTGTCAAAAAATACATATAATTTGGTAACTGGCCTGCGGGTACCTTCTAAATACAGGTTTATAAATACAGGTTTTTAAATACAGGTTTTTAAATACAGGTTTTTAAATACAGGTTTTTAAATACAGGTTTTTAAATACAGGTTTTTAAATACAGGTTTTTAAATACAGGTTTTTAAATACAGGTTTTTAAATACAGGTTTTTAAATACAGGTTTTTAAATACAGGTTTTTAAATACATATTTTTAAATACAGGTTTTTAAATACAGGTTTTTAAATACAGGTTTTTAAATACAGGTTTTTAAATACAGGTTCTAAATACAGGTTACTAAATACATGTTTTTAAATACAGATTTCTAGACTCAGGCTTCTAAATACAGGTTTCTAAAAACAAGTTTCTAAATACAGATTTTTAAATACAGGTTTCATTCAAAGTTTGTAATAATAATTTTTAGCGATGCCAAAGACGTCAACGCTAACATAAATCATCAAAGTACAGCGCCCTGCCTTCTGCCTCTTTTCTAAATACAGCTTTCCAACTACAGGTTTCCAAATATAGATTTCATTCAAAATATGTAAGAATTTTTAGCGTTACCATAAAACATCAAAGTGCTCCCTGCCTTCTGTCCTTTGTCAGCTGACATTCGACATTGACAACTGACTATAATTTAGAACTAAACCTACACAGTTCTATTATTTTAGAGAGATCAATAATTATTTCCCACTAAACAAGATCATACTTTGTTCAGTAAAGTTCGTATATAATTTAAGACGTGGCAACGTCACATTCTGTATTTTGTGTCTTCTGTACACTTGGTACTAAGTATTGAAGAATTAAGGCCCGATTAGAATAGAATAGGTGAAAATCGGCGCACATTTAATAATTTAATATATTTTAATTAATTGTGCACTTCCCTTTCTTTCCCTAACACTATCCCTAAACTGTCCATCGATAGTTTTAATAGGATACGACCATCACATCAATTAGTAAGTTTTTTTTTTATTAATTTAGCCCATAAGGCAATTGTCAATAACACTAATCATATACAAGACCATTGAAATAAAATAAGAAGAGCACACTTATTTAAACACAAATGTCTAAATACAGGTTTCTAAATACTGGTTTCTAAATACAGGTTTCTAAATACAGCTTTCTAAATACAGATTTCTAAATACAGGTTTCTAAACACAGGTTTCTAAATACAGGTTTCTAAATACAAGTTTCCAAATACATGTTTCTAAATACAGGTTTCTTAATTCATGTTTCTAAATACATATTTCTAAATACATGTTTCTAAATACAAATTTCTAAATACAGATTTCTAAATACAGGTCTCTAAATACCGATTTATCAATACAGGTTTCTAAATGCAGGTTTCTAAATGCAGGTTTCTAAATGCAGGTTTCTAAATGCAGGTTTATAAAGAGATGTTTCTAAATGTTGGTTTCATTCAAAACTTGTAATAATTTTTAGTTACGTCAAAGACTTCAAAGATAGCAAAACATCAACGTACAGCTCCCTGCCTTCTGCTTGTTTTCACTTGACATTAGACATTAACAACTGTCTATAAATTATAACTAAAACTATTATTTTTGAGCGGTCAATTCTTCTTTCTCACTAAACAAGATCTTACTAATCGTATACAAGACCATTGAAATAAGAAAGAAGAGCATTTACATTTGAATCCAATTATTCTGTTCTAGTGTATACTTTATTTGTGTACACTAGTATGTATTTATTGTAATAAAGAATTTGAGCTTCCATGTAAATCACAACACGATATGGACCCAGATACAGTGGAGGATCCATGATTTTGATGAGGGGTGCCTATACCCTATTTTGATGGTTTTCAGCATAGATAAATAAGTAAAAAGTCTTGGTAATATCCAAATTAAATTGTATATATTACTGGTTATAAGATTTGTAAATATTTAACTGATTTATTTACAAAGAACCAAATAAATTAAATTATCTTTAAAACGAGATTCAACTTTATACGCAAAACCTTGAAGAAATCTACTTGATTATATTTTACCTTGGATGATATCTATCCACTTGACAGTAATTTCAGAATGAGACACGAGGATTTTCCAACAATAATTTATGTCCGACTTCAGCTTGAAAATGCTAACTGTTTCGAGATATTAAATTTGTAATTACCGTTGTTTTGCAACTGTCAGAAATTTAAATGAAACGGGAATTCAGCTAGTTTCATGTTAGAAATGTATTGTTTCCTTATACTATAGAGATATTTTGTTATATACGAGGGTGGATCCCTATGCTCCGCCCCTGACCCATTTCCGAATGGTGGCTTGATTAATGTTTTTGATAGTTAGTTAAGTGATTTTTGTAGATCATAACTGCAAGATATCAACTTTGTATCTCAAAGCATTATTGTGCTGTGGCTAATTCTTGAACTGTGTGTCGTGATTGTTCATAAAAATGGATCCTGTAGAACAAAGAGCCGTAATAAAATATCTCCAGAAAAAAGATATGACGCCAACTAAAATTCATAAAGATATTGAGGCAACTATTGGGATATCTGCAGTTTCTCATGACATAGTCAAATGTTGGTGTCGAGATTTTAAATGCGGAAGAACATCCTGTGAAAACCAGCATGCTGGTGGTCCTGCCATAATGGTAACAACAGACAACAACATTAAAAAGGTACACGATATCGTACTGCAAGACCGACAAGTACGTATCAGAGTCATTGTGGAAGATACTAGCTATCATATCATGTGGTGGACCACATACTGAATAAAAAATTAGACATGAAAAAGATGAGTGCAAAATGTGTGCCCCGAATATTAACTATTGAATAAAAAAGAAATCGGGTGTTGACTTGTGAGCGACTTTTGGAAAGGTACCAAGCAAACAACGTGAACTTTCTTAGTCGATATGTTACCATGGACGAATCAAGGGTGCACCACTATGATCCCGAGACCTAAGCGCAAAGTAATAAAGAGTGAAAATATCGCACAAATTCAAAGTCGTGCCGTTTGGTGGAAAGGTTTTGCTGTCTGTGTTCTGGGATGCACAAGGAATCATCCTGACTGACTGTTTGAAAAAAGGGCAGAGTATTACAGGGCCCTATTATGCACAACAGATTTCGAGACTGCGAGGCGCTCTTAAAGAGAAATACCGAGGAAAGTTAAGGAACGGTGCGCTGTTCCATCAGGATAATGCTTCCAGCCATACATCTTGTATTTCCATAGCTGCTATACACCAAGCAGGCTTTGAATTAGTGGAGTACCCACCATATTCGCCAGATCTCGCTCCAGTGATTACAGACTGTTTCCCAAATTAAATGAAAACTCCAGTAATCATGAACTGATGCACTGTAGAGAGGTGGTTCGCAGAGGTCGGACAAAATTTTTTTCAGGAAGCTGTTGAGATGGACCAAGTACATTAGTGTAGAGGGAGACTATGCCGAAAAATAAAAAATATAATGCCACTGTAGTTTTACTGTAAGGGGGGGCCAGAGGTGCAGCATAGAGATTCACTCTCGTATGTATGTATATATACACACCGATGGAGTTTACGTGAACTAATGAATTTAAAATATTTTTATAGAATGACACTGAAACTCATATGTACGCAAAGTTTTGTCGGCACGTTTTTCACGTGGAAGTTCTCTAGAGTTGGGATTTCGCTTCTTTTTTTATTCTTTGTGTTGCTAAACTACAAGACAACATACTCGTATAATATAGCAACTAACTTGTAATGCAGGGAAAAATGCCAAAAATCCCGTTTATTGTTTTTAAACCTATATAAATATAATTTTCACAAAAATAAAGAAACATTTAAACATCTAACCTGAAACGACTATTCTCTTATGGCGATAACATGTTTTAGACAGTTTTGTCGTAGTACCTGTAATTATTAGAATCTAATTTCTTTAATGTTTTAGCAAAATGGGCGTCGGTTTTAAGCTTCATTTAAAAGTTTTTTTCAGAAAAATAAACTTATTTTAATGGGGCATGTTAAAAATTTTGAAATTTTTATAATAATAGAGTTCAAAATAAAGGTACATTTAATTTTTTTTTTATCTATTCATTTGCTCGAGTTATTAATTTTTTAAAATTTATGACGTCACCGGGAATAGACCAATAGGAACTAGCCACATAACGTTGCCAGTTAGACGATATACGAAAAGTAATATACGTTCGTTTGTGTGCACCGTCTTACTTTTAGACTTCTAAAATATCGTTAAACAAATATCTTTCAAATATAAAATATCAAATGTTTTTAAAAGTATTATTTATGTTTAAACTTTCACCATATTTATAGTTTCATTGTTTTAAAAAGCGACAACTAATAAACAAGAAAATGGAAATGCGGCAGCACTGCATGTGTCATCTATGAATCAGAAATTTTTGTGTTGTCAATCGATAATTATGTAAGTTTGATGTTTTTATAAATATTATGAGTATGAAAAAAATGTTTCCTCCCAAGATGTGATAATGATTTACATTTTACATTCATTATTAAAAATATTCATCAGTGTTACTATAAATATGAAAAGACAAAAATTATTATTATTATTACACAGAAAGGCTTCGAGGAACAACTAAATTATTTTGTTGAGGTTTGTATCTATACTCTTTATTAAAATAAAAATGTTTTATTGTAATTTAATTATTCAATTATCTACCATTGTAGTAACGATGTTTTTTTCTTTTTTTAGATACCAGATGATTTTGAAATCTGTTCATTTTTTAAATGATGGATAAACCTTTACATATAAGAAGTGGGTAGTACCACACAAATATCTCCACAGTTCTTGTTATTCACCACACAAGAGCCAGCTCACTGATTCTACCAAAAAAAGAAAACAGAAAACAAAAAAAAAATGTTGACTGCAAAATAACTTTCTACTAGAGGCATTTTTCATCTTTATTTAATAAACATACACCGGATCTTCAAGATGCAGCAGCAATTTCTGACATTGCCCCCTTCGGTTAATTTAAAATGAGCCTACTATAAGTTCGGAGGTGTATATCCTAAAACCCCTTCTGCAAGAACCTGCCTCGAAACCTCCTGAAAGTTTTAAAGATAATGAAGTTTTGACTGAATCGGAAGAAACATCTTTAATATCTGATTCAAAGGGAATAAGCAGGATCTTCAAAACCAATGAACTCTCAAAATTCAAAATAAACCGAAGGTATATTTAAGATTGCCCAACAGTGTTTTTAAAATCATCAATATTTATGAGAAGGAAAGTGTAGCTTACATAAACCTTTTACATTTCTGTGTGAATTAGTGGTATTTTTAATTTAAAAGAACTCATTTTGTAAGACTAAATACCAAATAATTTAATAAACTGTTTGTTTTTTTTTTTGAATAATTTATCACATTTCAGAGATTATAATATTTGTATATAAACAAAAATGTAAAATCTGTGAAAATTTTATTTATTAAGCTATTATTAAAAAATAAAAATAACTGAATAAGATAAACGAAGTAAAAAACACTTTATTTAAAAATAATAAAAAATATATATACACAAGCCCTAACAATAATGGAGATGTCAAATTAAAATGTCCTCTAAAGATTCATTATCAAATTTAACCTGCTATCGACTTCATTATTTACTTCAAATGTCAAAGAAACAATGCAAAATACTTTATGTTCATGTGTAATTATTCCGTTTACTGGGCAAATATCTCCTTTTTTCAAGTTATTCATGGGAAATCGCATTATCTCCATATACTTGCTTGGCAGATCTAAAAATAATAGCCCAATCGGATTAGGTGAAGAACAGGCTTGAGATTCTGAAAAATTCGAAGCAGCAATTTTCCTTCGGAATTCGTTGGAGGGAGTCTGTGGCAGTCTAAATTCAAAAAGTTGGGATTCCAAAGTTGTCGTTACCTCCGCCAGCTTGATTCAAAGGGTTATTTTTTGTATCTTGAATAACTCATTTATTTTCAATTTTACACGGAAAATAGTTTTTACAAAAGTTATTTATAATTAAATTTCCTACAATTCTGCTTTTTTTTGTACGATCGATTTTTTTCGATTTATACCCGAAAAGAGGGGGTGAATTTTTGGTTATAGAAGAACTCGTTTATTTTCAATTTTACGAGAAAAATTGTTATAAACAAAGTTGTTTAAAATTAAATTTCCTACCATTCTGTTTTTTTTTTGTACGCTCGATTTTTTTGTATTTATCCCTGAGAAGAGTGGGGGTAAACTCTTAGAAAAAATCGGAATCATAATTGTACCAAATAACATTTTTGAAAATCAGCAAAAAAAAAAACAAACAGAAAAAATAATGGTACAACATCAATAATAAACGTGACAATACAATACTTAGGTTCACCCCCACTCTTCTCAGGGATAAATACAAAAAAATCGATCGTACAAAAAAAAAACAGAATTGTAGGAAATTTAATTTTAAACAACTTTGTTTATAACAATTTTTCTCGTAAAATTGAAAATAAACGAGTTATTCTATAACCAAAAATTCACCCCCTCTTTTCGGGTATAAATCGAAAAAAATCGATCGTACAAAAAAAAGCAGAATTGTAGGAAATTTAATTTTAAACAACTTTGTTTATAACAATTTTTCTCGTAAAATTGAAAATAAACGAGTTATTCTATAACCAAAAATTCACCCCCTCTTTTCGGGTATAAATCGAAAAAAATCGATCGTACAAAAAAAAAAGCAGAATTGTAGGAAATTTAATTTTAAACAACTTTTTTTATAACAATTTTTCTCGTAAAATTGAAAATAAACGAGTTATTCTATAACCAAAAATTCACCCCCTCTTTTCGGGTATAAATCGAAAAAAATCGATCGTACAAAAAAAAGCAGAATTGTAGTAAATTTAATTTTAAATAACTTTTGTAAAAAACTATTTTCCGTGTAAAATTGAAAATAAATGAGTTATTCAAGATACAAAAAATAACCCTTTAAATCAAGATGGCGGAGGTAACGACAACTTTGGAATCCCAACTTTTTGAATTTAGACTACCAGAGACCCCCTCCAACGAATTCCGAAGGAAAATTGCTGCTTCGAATTTTTCAGAATCTAAAATACTAATCCGATTGGGCTATAATAAAATATTTAATAATGTGTTGATTTCTTTGGTATTTTCAAGAGTACATTTTTATGGATTCCTATTTTTTTCAATTTTTATTATTTTTCTATGTTCCAAATTATTTCATAAAATATTATAGTAGATTTATTCATGTAAATACTAGACATGTGTATAATAGTTGTAACGGAAAGAGTTTGTATATTTACAAAAAGTAGTCATTCATTCACAAAAATGTACTTATATTACAATTATTATTTACAAGACATATAACAAGTAGGTAATTCTCGACCAAATAAAAATAGTATTACAATAAATATATGTGCATTACCCCTCTAAATAGTTTTAAATGTTATTTAGTTTTAATTTTTGAGGTAAGCAAATTGTATGAACTCGTTTTATACAATAACAAAATTCTATTTCTCAGGTATCTAATACATAATTATACTTTTACTTCTAATTATAGAAATAATACCAACAGCACAGCTGTAAACGTCGAAAAATATATTTTTTCTACGACCGTGTATTTTTACCCACTTTCCCGCACGCATTTTAGTTTTGAAAGTGTCACTTTCCCGCACTAGTGCGGGAAAAAATCACTTTCCCGCACTAGTGCGGGAAAGTAAAATTATGAATATTTGGCCTTACCTATTGTATAGTTTTTTTACCTCGGATATTATAACTATTGTTACAATAGGTAATTTAGTATTTTCCAAATATTCAGTTTAATAAAATTTACTTTTTTTCTTGCTTTTTGTTATAATTTTAATTTTTTGGAAAACTTGAATAATAGAGATATTTTTATATACCATCTGTATATTTTTAAAAGTCAGACTAGGCTGTGACATGTATGGCTTGATATGGTTGCTATATGGTAACCAAGGCGTGTTATTATTACAAAAACGTCAAAGTTGTTTGTTGAAGCGTCAACTGAATTAAAATAAATTAAAGAAATAATGGATTCATCGGATGAAGAGCTGCCCGAAGCCATTTTAAAAGCTGCAAATGAAGCACATTTGGAGGTGTTACCTGCCAAATCACGAGGAAGATATGAAAAACAATACGACCATTTTGTCACATGGTGTAAACAGGAAGGGGTAAAAACCTACAAAGAAGAGGTGTTTCTGGCGTATTTTTCGGTAAGTTTTTGAAATCTAATACTTTATGGTCTCGCTATTCGATGGTGAAAAGTTTAGTAAAAATAAAACAAAATTTGGATATAAGCCAGTTCCATAAGTTAACGTCCTTTCTAAAACAAAAAAATGTTGGTTTTCGAGCACAGAAGGCGCAGGTTTTTACCAAAGAAGATATATCCAGGTTTATGTTAGCCCCTGATGAGGTATACCTTATGATTAAAGTGAGTACCATTTTTGCTTTAGCTGGTGCTCTCCGCAGAGCGGAGCTTGTAAATATCACTCTCGATGATATACAAGATAAAGGCAATCTGATAGTTGTGAAAATTTCCGATTCCAAAAATCATTCTTCAAGATCATTTGTTTTATGTGAAGAAATAAATAATGGAAACTTTCTGAAGCTGTACAGAAAGTACGCAGGTTTACGACCACCTACCACTCCGCATCGCCGCTTTTTTATTAATTATAAGAAGGGAAAATGCTCAATTCAGTGCGTTGGCGTAAACACCTTTGGTAAGATGCCAACAGAGATTGCTGCATATTTGCGTCTACCTAATCCTGAACGATATACAGGACACAGTTTTAGACGTTCTTCAGCAACATTCCTAGCAGACTCAGGTGAAGCGATAACCAATATAAAACGTCTCGGTGGCTGGAAGTCCACTACTATCGCTGAAGGCTATTTGGAGGACTCCGAAACACAGAAGAAAAACATTTCGAATAAAATTCTTTCAAATAGAAATGACTTGCAACCTTTGCTGCCACCGTCATTTTCACCTTCATGCGAACTGCAACCGATGTCACTCCCGTCCACGTCATCTTTTCAATCTACGAGCGTTACGACTATTAACAGCCAATTAACACCAACTAATTCCTCTGTACCGGCAATTTTACATAATTTACAAAATGCTACAAATTGTGTATTTAACATTAATATCCATAATAATTAGTTGTTTTTATTTAAAGATTTGTATATGTTGAAATAAAATAATTTTCCAAAAATAATTTTTCCTACTTTTTTGTATATACGGTCGTAGAAAAAATAATGTTCCTCTCATGCGTAAAGTGTCATTCCCGCACTTGACCGCTTGCCCGAACTCCGCTTCGAGTCGTTCGGGCCAACTGCAGTCGCGTGCGGGAAAGTAACACTTTCCGCACTTGTTAGGAAAATAACTATTTCTTATAAATATAAATGAAGTAAAGGGTAAAGAAAGGTAAAATGTTTATTTTTAAAAAACTGTTACTGTTCGACAACCCTAATGACTTGAGATAAATATTTTTTTACTATAAGGTGTATTGCTCCATATAAACTGTAACTACTATTAAAACAAATTATAAAGTCTTACATACCTTTGTTTCTTTTATAAGCTGAGTATTGTTAAAAAATGCAGTAATCATCTCGGTAATCATATCTTGGTTTACAATTGGTAAAACACTCGAATCAACTTTTATAAATCCAGCTGACAAACTCATATTAATAATAAAATTAAACCAAATAGCAAAGACAGAAGAAATAAATCTAGAATTGAGAAAAAAGTATACAAAACAAAAAACGAATGTTAGGTTAGGTGGTTTCGGTGGTGTCAATTTTAAGTGTCACTTATACCGCGTTTGAGATCCACATCGGATGCATTTTTTACATCTCGAGCGTTTTTTTATCCACATCGGACACATCTGTCCCATTACATTTACGTATACTGAATCACGTGATCAAAGATTTACTACATCTCAGATGCATCCCATGTGGATTCTTAAACGCGGCATTAGATGTGCGTTCACTTCGACATTCTGTGTGTCGGTTTGTTCGTTGGCTTAATTCTGTATAACAAAAAAAACTTCGACGCAAGCTGATTGGTCTATTCCCGATGACGTACACATTTCAAATTTTAAATTTAAATTGGTTTTAATTTAAAAACTTTTGGCTTTTTTAACAAACTGATTATATAGAATAACTTGTATAGCGACTAACTGTTACAATATAATTTATAAAACAGCATATCTCACATGTGAACATGACCCATTGTACTACAATAGATAAAATACAAAATTACCTACATTTCTGGCAATTAAACCACAATACTCGCTGCCTCTATCTTGTCTGTCTAAGATTGATTAAATCGCCTCGAAAGTAATGTCAGAGCAAGTGATAATGGTTTAGGCACTGAGAAGGGTTACTCTCGACCCTCATGTCCTTTAACGACAAACAACTGCACGTCAGATTAACTGCCTTGTCAGTCGTAACATTCGGAATTACGAAAAGGATTTAAGAGATCTTTTACTTCAAACTATAGATTTAGCTGACAGTATCAGTTAAATGGCTTAATTAGTTAAGCAATGCTCAAAACAAAACACAAATGGAAAATCCTGGTGCCAAAAGGTGGCAGTTCCATTTTTATAAATTTAAGAATAAAATACATTTTTATAAGATTTTTCATTAAGGGCTGTTTGGTCCAAAATTATCCTAAAATAAGCGGAATTGTAAAAAAATGTGCCGCTATCTCTTTTTTGTACAGTAAATACGATAGATAAAAAAAAAGTGTTAATGTAAGTTTAAATAAGATTAGTATTAATTAGTTGGTGACATTTCAATATTTGAATAAAGTAATTTAAATGTTCTTCTCATTTAAAATCGACAAAAGTTGTTATTGTAATGATTGTTTAATTTAAAAATATTTTATTTATTATTAACAGTTTATTTATAATTTATTTATAACGTACTAATTAATTTATTTAAAACTTATACACTATTACAACTCACAATTCTAATTTATTTATTACAATTTGTTTTTATTATCCAACACTTTTATTTAAACTTTTTGTCCATCGACAAACTCGTGCTATTTATATAAAGCCAGCTCTGCACCACAACACTCTCGGCGATCCAGAACGTCCTGGAACTATCTCTCTATGACTCAGACGCCGCACAGCTAGCTCTCCAGTAGCTTCTCGAACATTAAGGTAGTCAAAAGCGGCATCAGTTCGCCATATTGATGCTAACGCATTGTTGTGATTTTAATAATGTGATTTGTATGATCAAGTTTTGGTTTGATTTTTGTGTGATATTACAGTAAAAGATAATAATGATTTCATGTGCTCTTCGTAACTGCAACAGCAGGAATGAAGTTGATAAAATAAAATTGACAGAAATAACATTTCATTGGTTGGTATACAAAATTATAATAATAAACAGGGTAGTATTTGAAAAATTGATTTTAAATTTCTGGGTTAAAACATTGTACGCTAATAATTGTTTGATATACATACGGTTTTCTGTTATTTTGTTGTTTATGAAGTCCATTTTATGCTGTGCAAGAGTGACAGGAAACCGTATACATATTTTAACTAACAAAGCCAAAATAATAAATGTTTTTCTTTTAAATTTCCTAAAAAAAAAAAAAAAATTCTGACAGTGAATTGAATGAATTAGTTAACAGGTATCATGGTTATTTACCAGACCCTCTGTCGATATTTTTCACATATATTATTGACTATATAGCGGGATATATTGTCAATTTTTTAAAGAAAATATTTTTTTTAAATGTATATTTGCTTTGATAAGTGACATGAGGTATTTGCATCTATTCTCTTTTATTGATAAAAAAATAAAAGTGGGATACAATATCCCTCAACAGATATTTAAAGCGAAACAGTTTTTCCAAATCATGTAAACAAATATCAGCGTTGGATAACCATCGGGTATTATCAATAAAAGCTGTGGCAGATAAATATGTAAATGTTAGGCTATATCATTTTTCCAAACAAAAATCAAATAAATTTGAGAGCATAAGGCAGTAATAAAATAGTTTGGTTCAAAGGTCAATATATTTTTCTCTTTTAAGGTAGTAGTTCACTCGCGACAGTCGTACGCAAAATATCGCCTAATGGTGAATACCAAAAGTTCGAGATTCTCAATGCTAAAAATTTTTATTTTTGTAAGAGACTGTACACAAGACATGTAAGCCTATATATATAGTGTGTATATTTATAGCAATTTGTGACTTCCTAATACTAATTTTAAGGGTTTGTTTTGGTTCAAACAGAACCACTGACTCCAGTTCTCAAATATAGTGAACGAATTAATTTTTTAAGAACAAGTCGCCATTTTCGGGTTTTCACCGATATTTCCATAACCAACTGACCGATCGTAAATCTGAAGCCGGTTATCAAATGCACTAAGTTTCCTCCAAAACATTTCCCATTTAACCTTTGCTGTAGGTATAATAGGAGCCAAAATCCCTGTATAGAGAAGCAAATCTGGGACACACTGTACATATACCTAAGTGTAAATGATTACAAACATAATCTATTGAAACGTAAATAACGTTTACATTCAATGGTTCTACCAAAGTTTTATTATTTTAAAATAAATTATCCCAAATAAATTATTCATATTGACTCACACTGTATTCAACAATTTTAAGTACCTCGTACCATACGACAGTATCGGTAAAAAGCCAGCGGTGTTTTTTTGTTTAGCTCGCGAAATTAAATTCTCGTGGGTCTAACGCAAATTTCTAGATAAATCGATGGGATTTTGATTTCAAAGCTCTGGTTAATAACAGTGATATACACCGTGTCCCACGTAAGGCGGGCATTACAACTTTATGGAGAATAAACTAATTTGTATTTTCGCCATTTTCTGAGTATACATAATCGAATATGCTCTTTTGAATTAAAATAAAATGAACTCTGTGCAACTTCCAGTTATACCGGAAGTGACCACTAACTTCGTTATTTTAAAGGGAATACCCCATATTTTTTTTTAATTTTAGATTCAGCATGAAATTCTGTAAACAACGATACCCCATTTGCCTATTCTAGTTATAGCGGATTTGGCGTTATTCAATTTTTTTCTACATTTTTAGTCGCCGGTAGACATTTTCTTAAAGTCGTCTATCTCAGGTACTATATCTATCAGATACTTAAAATTTTAACCAGAGGTAGTAGATGGGATGTATTTCTTGAGAATATTTAGTTATTCATTATTTGTTGTACGGGGTGTTTGCAAATTATTTTTAAAAATGAAATTTTTTAAACATAAAAAACTTTTTTATTTTAAATTGAACACCCTATATATTTTTAAAATTTTAGATTCAGCATGAAATTTTGTAAACAATGATACCCCATTCGCCTATTCTAATTATAGTGTATTTGGCGTTATTCAGTTTTTTATAAACTTTTATATGCCGGCAGACATTTGCTTTTTTAAATTTACTTGTACATCGTTTGTTCGACTGTGTGTTTGGAAATTATTTTAAAAAATAAATATTTCAAACATGAAATTTTTTTTTATTTTAAATGGAAAATCCTGTATATTTTTATTTTATTTTGTTCAGAAAATTATTCTTCATTGATCTTCATTTGCACTATTAATTCCCTATAATTATCTCTCGTCAATTTTAAGAAAATTTAAATTTAAATTTTACGCATGCACCTACATAATATAGTATAATTTTACATTTTAATTTTTTATCTTAGTATGCCGTGGAAATATGCTAAACAACAATCTGTCAACAAACTGAATTGTCATATTTCTATGTATTTAAGTTGTGTATTTTTTGCGTTCAAAATATGGAAAATATGGAAAATATGGAAAATATGGAAAATATGGAAAATATGGAAAATATGGAAAATATGGAAAATATGGAAAATATGGAAAATATGGAAAATATGGAAAATATGGAAAATATGGAAAATATGGAAAATATGGAAAATATGGAAAATATGGAAAATATGGAAAATATGGAAAATATGGAAAATATGGAAAATATGGAAAATATTGAAGAATATACCAACCAAGATATTCTTAATTTATTTTACATTCATGGAGAATGTAATCGAATCAAAAGTAGAACCTGCCGCATGTTTAATGAACGATACCCTCATTTACCACCAATGAACAGACAGAAATTTGATAGAATCGAAGCTAACTTTTTGAATAATTTCATTTTTAAAAATAATTTGCAAACACCCCGTACAACAAATAATGAATAACTAAATATTCTCAAGAAGTACATCCCATCTACTACCTCTGGTTAAAATTTTAAGTATCTGAGATAGACGACTTTAAGAAAATGTCTACCGGCGACTAAAAATGTAGAAAAAAATTGAATAACGCCAAATCCGCTATAACTAGAATAGGCAAATGGGGTATCGTTGTTAACAGAATTTCATGCTGAATCTAAAATTAAAAAAAGATATGGGGTATTCCCTTTAAAATAACGAAGTTAGTGGTCACTTCCGGTATAACCGGAAGTTGCACAGAGTTCATTTTATTTTAATTCAAAAGAGCATATTCGATTATGTATACTCAGAAAATGGCGAAAATACAAATTAATTTATTCTCCATAAAGTTGTAATGCCCGCCTTACGTGGGACACGGTGTATATTTTGAGGAAATTTTCCAATATTCGCTGTAGGCGGATTTAATCTCTCAAATATTAAATTAGTACAAGTGTTTCTGGTTGAAATTATTTATTTTGTGCATTTGTAGGTACTATTTACGTCGATTAACGGATTTCTTTGATAGCTGTTTTGAACAATTTGATGAAAACGTCTCTATAATAAGGAATTATTTTTGGAATAACTGTGTAGGAGGTTAGTACTCAATTATTACAAAGTAAAATTTGCGTTACCCATTAATTTAAAATTATTTAAATTTACTAATAATAAATAGAAAGTTTTCTTTAATGCTAAATAAAGGTTTTCCTATTTTTTTTAGACGTTTATTTGGGTACCGGTTCTGATTTCAAGAACGATAAATTATTGTTTCCAACTGCTGGTAGAACAATTGAACTGTAAAACAGAATTTTGTGATTGAAACAAAATACCAAGAGGCTTTTTATTGTGGATTTGGCTGAGAGGGAATTCGAACCTTTTAAAATAAGTACCCCGCTGTGGGAATCATTTTATTATTATTTATTTTCTATAAATAGTATTTAAGTTTAGTTATTCTACATTATTAACTGTGTAAATGGTTTTGGGATAGAGTTATTTTTATTGAAATTCTACCTCTTATTATTTATTTTTACCCTTACACAAGAAGTCTCACTAAAGAGAGTAAGTTTAGTAATTTAGTATTGTCTTTAAATTTTCCATCGCCACTCAAATTACTTGGCGCCGGGTTAAATAATCATTTTCTTTAAATTTGTATATGAACCACCCCATATACTGAACTGAGCTAGGCACTTATAACTGTTATTATTTTATATAGCAAAAGAAACGTAACAAAATGTTTGTAAAATGGTTGCATGAAAAACTTCTCCCAATATATATTAAAATCAGAATTATTACGCTTGGCAAATTTACACGCAAAACCAAAAAGCTTTGTTGTGAATCAGATTATTGAAAGTTACGGTCATCAAGTTTTACGTCTGCCACCGTATCATCGCCAGTTTAATCCCATCGAAAATATATATGGGGAATAGCAAAACAATATTATGACAACCATATTGGGCCTAATGGTTATAGTGACGACGCAGTTCGGGAAACTTGGCGAAAAGCACTTTCAATTGCAACTCCAGAAGTGTGGCGGAACTGTATATTTAAGTGCGAGGAACTAATAGAAGATTGGTAGACTCGTGAAAATAAAATAAACGAAATAAGTCCAATCATAATAACAATTAATGGTGATGGCAGTGATGATGATGACGATTATGATATTTTGGATGATAATGACTGATTTTCATTTTCATTTTTGTTGACAAGTTCAGTTTTTTTATTTTTCAGTCGAAATTCTCTACATGGAACAAGTTTTTATGTTAGAAAATATTTTATTTGAGCTAAATAACCCTCTTATTATACATAGACCATATTTTCTGTGTGAAGTGTAATATAAAATTATTATTAGGTTTTAGGTTTATAATAGCCACATTAGACTAGATTATTATTTAATTAAAAAGTTGTACATTATTTTTCATTTCAATTAACCAGTTGATATTTCCCCAAAGAACAGGTCAAACTTTCGGGTACTTACCTGGAAATACTCATAAAATTTTTAATCCGAAACCCGTGTAAGTATAGCGAACAGACTGTACATGTCACACCATAGTTGGTACTACTCAAAATGACATGACATCTGCATGAACTACTTGGGTTATTAGCATAGTGTTCTGAGTAGGCTTTATGACTGTTTCCCCTCGCCACTTTAGGAACAGCACTGTTAATTAGAACCCAACAGTAAATGGTCAAGTGGAGAATCCTACCTATGCATTAAATTTAATATTTAATTCATTAACTTAAATAATCCCTGCCACTATCGGGATTCGAACTCAAGACCCTTCGATCTCAAAGACATAACTCTAATCACTGAGCCAACCCTACTATAATAATCTAAAGATTGATGTTAGATTATAGGTTAGGTCGTTCAAATGAAATCCTGTTTTATTTTAAATACATTCATTTTATCTTTTAATAAATACACAACCAAAATAACATAAAACAATTATTAGGTAGAGTAGTAAAAAAATAGATTATCAAAGTTTTACTTATTCAAAACAAATTGCAGGTATACAAACGAATATAATATGGATCGCTTCATTATAATGGCTTTTCTCATTAATGGGATTAATCAATTAACACTTTTGGTAGTATTAGCGGTTAACCAAAGGCCCGGCGACCTTCCGCAAACTATGTTCATTTTGAGATGGGATCCACGTAGATACATAGATTATGTGTTGTGTCCAGAATTTGAACAAGGATTAGATGATTAATAAGAGAAAACGATCGTTCCCTATCCCGTCTGTTTCCTGCCTCTCCCTTTAGGATTTCGCTCGGGTATATAATCTCGGAACCGAAGATTATCGGATGGGATAATATTCCGATATTAATGAATTTCGAATTAGCTCATAATTTATGTATTTCTATGTTTATTATTGGTGTCTTAATGTAATTTGAAATTAAACTTATAGTACGAACGTAAAGTGTTACAGTAGGATCTTAAATTGGGTTGGAATCATAAATAAAGTTAATAGAGATGTAAGTAAAATATATTTAAAATAAAGAAACGCATAGTTGTGTATACAATATAAAATTATATCGTATAAATATAATAATTAATAGATCCTTTAAAATTACAATAGCTGCAATCTATAGCCCACCAAGATACAATTAGAAAAAAGAAAATTATCTCAAACTCAAAAAACTAGGTAACAAATTTATAATCGGCGGAGATTACAACTCCAAAAATACCATCTGGGGTTCAAGGAAAAGAATTGCACCGAGCTGCATCAGAATTTGGTTGTACATACCAATCTTCTAAAAAACCCAGCTATTGGTCCACCCGACCCAAATAAGATTCTATACATTTTGGATTTCTTTTTTCTGAGGAAAATTTCAGCAAGCTATACACAAGTAAAAGAAAATTTTGATATGGATTCAGACCATTCTGCAGTAATCCTTACTCTAAGTGATAATGTTATTTAAAAAGAAGCAAAACCGACCCTAGCAAATTGGAAAACTAATTGGGAAAGTTTTCAAGAGGACTTAACAAATACTCTTCAACTGAACATAACGCTAAAAATGAAAAATCAGGTAGATAAAGAACAACAAAAGTAAGAAGATTAACAGCTGAAAAAACTGTTCTGTCGAGATAAGAGAAATGGTAGTAGAAAAAACAAAATTAAGGAAGAAATGGCAGATGACAAGATCACCAGAAGATAAAACTATATTAAATAGGGCTACTCAAAGACTGAGAAGAGAAATCCTAAATTACAAAGAAGAATCCTTCAACAGATACCTCGTAGGGCTCACAGATGATAAAGAAACTGATTATTTGCTCTGGAAGGCAATAAAAAGATTAAAAATTCGTGTAGACACTGTCCTCCTACCAGAATAGCAGATAACAAATGGGCAAGAGATAATCAACCGCCTACAAAAGATGAAAATCAAGACACTCCTAACGAGACGATCCATAATATGGAACAACTTTAAATTAGGCTAGTTACTTCCAGTGAACTTAGGAGACAAACATCAACTCACAGAAAGCCCCAGGGTATGTTGCCACTAAAGGCTATCGTTAAATTGACATACCTCATAAATGCAGCATTTCGCCTTAAATATATACCTAATGCGTGGAAAATAGCTAAAGTTGTCCTAATTCCTATGCCAGCAAAACATCCTAATGAAGTGTAATCATATAGAACTAACTACCTATATTGTTGTTACCAATAATATCTAAGTTGTTTGAAAAACTACTATAATAATTAAAAATAAAAACCTGACTCCTTCGCACCAATCTGGTTTTAGAAACAAACACTTGGCAATAGATCAAGTAAACAGGATAGCCGATATTATCAAAAAAGCTTACGAAGAAAAAATACATGCTCAGCTATATTTTTTGATGTAGCCCAAGCATTTGACAAGGTTTGGCACGCTGGACTGTACAGAAACTTGAAAAAATGCTCCCTAGATAATATGTTGACATTCTACAATCATATCTAACGAAAAGAATGTATAGAATAAAGCAAGAGAAAGCAAAATGAAAGAAATTAAAGCAGGTGGCCCACAAGGCAGTGTGCAAGGACCGGTTCTTTACTTATATACACCAGCGATATTCCTCAACAAAAATGTGTTACAATAGTAACATTTGCAGATGACACTGCAATATTGGCAGTTGGCGGAACTAATACAGAGACCTCAGAAAAACTTCAGGAAACTTGCAATCAATCGATGGACAAAAGAATGGAAAATAAAAATAAATCAAACTAAATGTTGATTTTACTCTTCGAACAAATGAACAAAAACAAATAAGAATAATGACGTTATTCCGCATCACGACTTAAATGGAAAGAGCACATAAAAAAAGCGTAAAGAAGTTGAACTTAAATTCAAAAAAATATATTGGCTCCTAGGAAGAAAATCCAAATTGTCAGTGTAACAAATTGCTAATTTATAAACAAATCCTAAAACCAATATGGATTTATGGCATACAGCTAAGGGGATGTACCAGCAAGAGCAATCGACATGCTACAAGTTTTACAAAATAAAGTCCTAAGATGCATCGTAGATGCACTTTGGTTCTATCGAAACGATTATCTTCATAGAGACCTGAAAATGCCAACAATCGAAGAAGAAATAAAGAGGTTTGCTGCGAAACATGAGGGTCGACGCCACTCTCACGTCAACGAAGAAGCGCTGCAATTACTGGAAAACTCTACACTCAACAGAAGGCTCAAAAGGAAGAAGCCATTTGAGCTAGTTAAGTGAACGTTAATGTTAGTGCTAGTATAAAACAGTGTAATAAATCGTCACGCCAACTTGCTATGCTTTCCTATAAAAACAATGTAGACAGCCCAATAGGGACTAAGTAATTAGTTTTTAGATTACAATTGTAGGATAGTCAATAATGACTACTAACAATCCGCTAACAAAAAAAAAAAAAAAATATCCATACCCCAACGCACAAATTTAAGTCTACCCATCATTTTCATGAAAGTTTGTCCTTACTGAAAAAACTTACAATGAAAAGTAATATCTCCATATTCTGTTTCCAAGTCATGTAGGAATTGCTGGAACTGATTTTTTTTTTAAATTTGGTGAGAACATCTAAAAGTAAAACAAAAGAATAATTCAGCAATGTCTTCCGATAGCCGAGCATCTCATGGATTTATTCATTTAAGGTCATATATCCCGCAAGGTTGGCAGCTCTGGAACAGACAATCCAGAGGTGGATGACGTTGATTGATGCAACAGGAGATTAGGTTAAAATCTACTAAAACGTTGAGGTTCGTGATCCTCCTTGCCAATTTAGATGGACAAAAATATAAACTTCTCAAGTTATTCAATCTAACTTGGAGTGTTGAAATTAATAATTTTCTAGAGTGTTGAAAATAATTGCGTTGGTTTTCTTTGGTTATAATTTAATGATTGTTTTTTACTTTACTTTCTTTATGATTATGGAAGAACATTTTTTAAATAAAAGTTATTTGTGATGTTAGGTTATAACTAGGAATGGGCGATTGTCAAAAAAAATAATGGATCATCAATTAATTAAAATAATCGGTTATTTTCGATTAATCCATTACTCAAAAATACTCTAGCCTTTTCAATTAATCTTAATTTAGGAATTATCGATTATTTTTTATTAATTGGTTATTATTTATCGTTCATATATCATAAGAGTACAGCAAGTTTAGTTAATTGTTATAGTGTTTGAAAACAGTATGATATTGATAACAATAACTACACTTAATTCAAACCCAAATCAAAAAACAGGCGCTTGTACAAAAATTTGAACTGAATCTACAAATGCTAAAATTATTGAAACAAATTAAATTACAACGAGCTGCCACCGGACTGTCCAATGATGTGTTCTTCTAATTTTCTATTGAGCAACTACTTAAAATATATTAATTTATTTTAAATGTATTTTTTTCACGTAGACGTTTCTCTGGGATCTGGTTACACAACTGATTAAAATAGCTATGCGCTAGTTCAGTGTGATGTCATTTTGGTTCACTGACATTTAATTCTAACCAAACTTTTAACAAAAACATCAATAAATTTGACATATACGTTTTTACTGTTTTTATTTTATTTCAAAATATTGTTTACAGGTCATAACAAATAGTTTAAAGGTACGTAATTGGTAACTAAACGATTGTATATTTGATACATGCTATCTACTTACTTTAGGAATATATTTATAAAAGTAAAAAAAACGATATAATTTAGGTAAACAAAACGAACAAAACGCACTCAAAAAAATCTTCTGTCACTTTAATTGTCAGTGGAACCATAATTACATCATCACTGAACTAGCGCATTAGAAAGTAGCACTTGCAGTTGAGACAGAGTTGGCGACGCAATAGGGGAGGTAACGGAGCGCGGCAATCTGTCGAGATAGACAGAGGACTTTTTGTTCGAATTACACCCAAGATTTTTTTCTATAATTACACCAAAATAAAATATTATTTCAATTAATTGTAGAGCACACAAAATTATCTACATTTCAGTCACAATACACTAACTGCTGCTTTCTTTGACATCGACCTACTTGATTCCTAAGTTGTTTGTATGTTGTGTTGCCTACCCATTACTATTTGTGTTGCCTACATATTACTATGTATAAGTATACAGATTACATACTATATAATTTTAGTACTTATATGTCGGTAATTATTTATGATTTAATAAATTAATTATTTACGGAAAATACTGTTGGATTTAAAATATTTGAAAGTCAATTAAAATATAAATTTAGGCTATAGTCTGTATTAAAATAACTACTAGCTCTATTTTATCTATAAATAGAATTAGGCGTGCGTCAAAGTTACTTACTTTCCGCGCCAATAATGTCAGAAAACATCAACTTTGCCAGTTACTTTTCAAAAATTTACTTTCGACAGTGATCGCAGAAAAAATTTATTAGTATCATTGATTCCTCATCTTTTTGACATTAACATTAACCAAATCTAATATCTACATTTTGCTTATTTTTTTAACCGTACACGATCTGAAAATATAAACGTCATTTCTTTTAGGAAGAGGAGGCTTTGGTTGATTGATCCAAAGTCGAATATAATCCGGAAGTGGAATGACGTGACGTGAACCGTACTCTAATCGAAAATCGAGTTAGCCCGACACCGATCTGTTTTTGTTCTGAAACGTTAACGCCCGAAACCTCAGAATGAGACTTTAGAAACCGTCTAGTTAGTTGATGCCGTGATGCATTTGTTGCAAAAAGTTATATGAACAATCCAGAAGGCCAAAAGCCTTTTTCTGTTATTTTGAAATAACTTAGTATTTTAAATCTATAAAAAAGATGTCGAGCAACGATGATTTTTCATGTACAACACCAGAAACCGGCGAAAATGTATAAGTTCACCACAAGTATATTTTACTAACTGCAATATTTATAATGTGTATTTGTACTTACAAACCACACGACCACCCGGTAATTAATTCACTCAAGGTCGTTTTATAAGTGATTAACTTTGACAGTTATCAAAAATTACATTATTTAGTGTCATGGTAAGTACCTAGTTATTATAGGAAAAAAAATTAGATTACCTAAGGTTTTGAGGCCTTAAAATATTAATAATAATAATAATAATAATAATATAATGTTTATTTACATCAATAAATTTACAATAATAAAAAAAAACAGTTTCAAAAAACAGTGTGTCAATAAACATGTGACAACCACATAAGCGAACTTGTACGTGGCATGGATATTCTTTTTTATAGAATATTAACGCCTCCTTAGATATCTTACACTCCACAAGGAAAGCTCTGTACGTGCAAGGTAAGACTCTATTTTTGGCTGGCTGATTAGTTGTTTATTTTAATTGCATGCATTATTAAATAATAAAATCAATTTATTTCTTATTTACTAAAAAGGAAAAAAATATTTTTGTTTATGTTACAGGTCAAGCAGGAAGCTAGGGATTTAAGTAATAGTTTTCAATCATTTGGTGTATAATATTGTTCCTTGACTGTGAATGAATCCAATTTCTAACCAATTTTTTGAACAAGTATTTCGAGTTCACGTTTTTTATTTCACCAGGTAATCTGTTATAAATGTTTGGGCCAGAAACTGCGTTGAGTATTTGATTTTTTCACCTTAGATAGGTACGTTTGATTTATTTTTAACCGAGTATTATACTTATGTTCAATTTGTTTTAGTTTAGCTTTATTTTGGAATTGTCTGAGTAATAGACATTCACAGAACAGCTGACGGATGTCATATATCTGAGTTTCTGCAAACAGTTCTTCAGTAGAGTAGGTAAAATGTTTTTTATAAATAGTTTTTATTAAAGTTTTTTGTGTTATTTCTAGACTATGCATATGTGCTTTTAGTGCTGCACCCAAGCAACAATTCCAAATCTGAGATGTGATTCAATTAGTGAGTAATATAATATCATCATCTGCTTAACAAAGAATTCGAGACAGGTATCTTTTATAAAGTAACATTCTGAGTTTTCTGGTAACGTAATTTATATGTACGTCCCACTTAATGTTTTGGTCTATATATACTCGCAGATACTTTATGTGAGATGTGTCTGATATCTTTATTGTACTGTTATTATCCATTTTAATAATTATTTGTTTAAAACTAGAAAGACTGTAAGAATCAGAAGAAAATGGGACAAAGAAAGTTTTTTCAAAATTTACAGTTAATAACTTTTCTTGAAACCAGCTAAATATTAGGGGCAAGTCCTCTTCCACTTTATTTTGTACTATACGCCAGGTTTGTGCATCATAAAAGATAACTGTGTCGTCAGCAAAGCTAATTATGTGTCCATTAGTAGGAACTAAATATATATTGAAGAGTATAGGTCCGAGCACTGTGCCTTGTGGCACTCCATACTCTATGGTTCTCACTTTGCTGACAGCTCCGTTCAATACAACAGATTGCTTTCTTTGGCACAGATTGGAACGCAAGAGATTAATTTATTTTCCTCTAAATCCTATATTTTCTAAATTAGCTAACAATTTTTCATGGCTGACCGTGTCGAATGCCTTCGCTAGGTCGATGAAGACACAAAACGATGCATTTCTGCTGTCTACCGATTCCGATATTTTTTTGGTTAAAGTAGTTATAGCATTTTTCATATATTTTAGCAAAGTTTGAAATTAAGGAGATAGGTCTATAGTTGGTTAAAGAAAGTTTATTGCCTTTTTTATAAATGGGTTTTACATGCGCAAACTTAAACGAATTTGGAAATATTTCATCATTAAATGATTTATTTATAATAAATTTCAAAGGTTGTGATATTTTGTCAGCAATCATCTTAAGGACTTCAGCTCTTATTCCATCCGGGCCGGCTGATTTATTGTTTTTTAAAGTTTTAATGGTTTTAATGATTTCATACTCATCGGTATCTGTCAGAAAAAAGAATTACTTATAAGTTTTTTAGGAAAGGGTTTATTTTTTGGATGAATTTTGTTAGCTAAATTTTTTCCTACGTCCGAGAAAAAGTCGCAAAATTAATCAGATATATTTTTTACATTATTAATTACATTATTATCACTATCATTTATTTTTGATATATCATCAGATTTGTTTTTTTGTTATCAATATTGTATTGAAGTATTTTTTCTTTCCCGTAGAAAAAATTGTATATAATAAAAACAAAGTAAAGTAAACTGAGAAAATCTAAGCTTTCATTCTCAATTCTTTTATTACTCTTGGAGACGTATCTGTAAGCGGCACTGCCTTGGCCGATAAGAACGGTCTCCCAACTAATAACTATGTCACAGGTATCATTCTTTCTTGTCCACTTCTCATTGGTTATCCATACGCGGCAACCACCTTCATTGGTTAGCGATACAGGCGGTTTGCACTTTCTAATTGGTCAACGTCAAGCGTGACGCTTAAGTTCGCTGAACGGCTGAGCTCCTTCTTCGTACCTCTCAAACACAACACAACGTTTTGCGGTGTTAAAAAAGGCGACCTTCGTCAGACATCATGTAATATAATTTTTAAACCATAAGAATGGCTTAAGTAACAAATTTCCTAGAGAAATTCTGTAAATGGTTAAAAAGTATGTAGTTTGTAAGTGCACCATGTAATCAAAATAAAATCATTCCAGTAGTGTTTAAAATAAAGTGTGTAATTAGAAGGTGTTGTTTTCATCCAAGTACTAATCCTCCCAGACCTATGGATTGCACAGGTATTTCCAACATTATTATTTAATACAGTTCATCGATAGAAGCCTGTCTTTCGGTCATACCGCGACACTGCTTTTAAAATGTAGTCGTGTATATATTATTTATTATGTAGAAACACTAATAATTGTAAATTGTAAATAAAAGAATAAATAAAAATATTATTTTACACTTAATTGTTAAGCTGTGTACAATTTTTAAAACCCATAACATATAATATTCATTTTACTCCATTCATAATTTCTGATTAGCGTAATGCGAATTTGCATTTTATTTGTAAAACTGTAGGTAAACAAAACAGTTTTCACCATGAATTTTGGTTAATATTTAAACGCGTTTCTGTTGATATTTGTATCAAATATAGAACAGTAATACCTACTACACAATGAAAATGTTTCATTTATCCATCATTAAAGCAAACATAAACATTGATTTCTCGCTTTGATTAAGCTAATTATTCTTAATTAAAAAGTAACAATACACCCAGTGCCGTTTGTTTAAATATGTAAACATTTATGTAATTAAATTTTGCTAACGTTTAAACCTCTGAACATAGTCGCCACCACATATTTTTTTCGATGGGGCAAATATACAATTTTATGAACCTAACCTAAAGAGCATACAGGAATAATTTTATTTAATAAAGTATATACAAAAATAAGCGAAAACAAATAAAAAGAAAATATTTATTATTAAAGTATGTACCAAGATATAAAGGATGGGGTATGAGTTATAAGGTTTTTATCAATTCAGCTTATTTTGTTAAAATCCTTTATTATTTTAAAGGGTAGAAATTAACAATCTTTTTTTATTTCTTTCGGAACGTTTGGCTTTAAAAGCCAATTCCAACAAAATAGTTTTGAATAATAAGAAACTGAATTAAAAAAATTAAAAGTTCCCTGACCTACAGCACAGAAACAAGAGAGCGAAGCGAGCGCGGTCGGCCGACGTTACGAAATTTGCTGTTTATAAATTAAAAAAAAAATCCAAATATAATTACAACAAAAGCACATGTTTAAAAAATTACCGCAATGCATATGCACGCCGAGATTGTATGCAAAGTAGGTTTTCATGGTCTATTTAACAACAAATAATGCCGTGAAAAAGCATACGTTTATTAATTGTTCTTTAATAACTCTTCTTTTTTCATGCTTAATTAACAATTTCAGGACGTAGTTCACGAAGGATGCGTATGCAGATTGTTTTTTGCAATATATCTTTTTTTCAAATTTCAACAAAAAAACGATTTGCAAGCAGTTACTAATCATTTGCAATAGTCCATTTTCTATGAAAATTAAAATTTGCTTGGTGACGCCACTGCATGCAAGCACTTTTAGATAATCGGCTAAAACATGTTAAAAACCTATAATAATCATAACTTAAAAGATGCATACATTAACAATACGTTGCACAAAATCTGTCATTACAGGCTAGTCTATTATATTATAATTTTGGAATCAATTCTTTTATAATTTTAACTGCTGTCAAAAGTTAATTCCCGATAAAATTGAAAGTTTGTATTACTGACATTTATATGAACCTGACTGTAATTTTTTTATCATTTATTAAACTGTATACAGAGATAAGTAAAAAATTCTATTCATTCAGCATTAATTTGTATATTACCGATAAATAAATTGAACTCGATATAGAAGATTTTCCAAGTATCCCGTGAAAGAGTGCTTAAACCTCCAATTTATAGGTTTCCAGAGACCCTTTCTCCACAGCTCACTGCATCAGTAAAGAACACAAGTTTCTCCCGCAACGCCTAACAGCAGCGCCAACTGACTGAAAAGAAAAGACAATAAGTCGTGCTCGAACTTAAAGTTACGATCAATTCTTCCGTTACCTATAAAATTTCCCTCATATTTCGGCGTGTCGATAGAGTCATATACGTCAATGGAAAAACGAATTTTCTTGCTTGCGATATCGGTTTACCATGGAAATTTATACGGTCGATTAACTCGGGTATTTTTAAAAGATGACGCCCGAATGAAAGTTGGAGCACGGACCACTTATGTCACACTATTTTTATGGACGAATATGAACATCGCACGTTTCTAAATCACCATACGTTTATATTCTATCGATTTATCTTTCTACTATTCTATTAAATTCAAAGTTTCTTAAAAAAAAATGGTTGTCTATTATTTATTCTTTTTATGGAAACTATATATTTGAATTAATTGCTAAGAGGATAGCGCCTCGGGTACGCAGAGCATAATTTGAACACAGTAGGTAATAGTACGCATATATCTCCTATTTTATTTATTTATCTATTATTACTCTTTATAACGTAGAAACTTAGATAAAAGAGACCAGATATATAACATACAGCGGTTTTTAACCTGCGGAAATGTTGCCAATTTCTAAAGGAAAGTTAACGGAGTGGGAGAATTGGGAGGAGACCCGAACTCTGTGACATAATGAACTATTAGATTAACATAAAAGATTTTTAATGGAATATTCTATTATGAAATAAAATGAACGTGATATCAAACCGATGGGTTATTGTCGAAATAAATTATCGATCATTGAAAATTATCGATTATTTTACATCAATCGATTATTTTCAAACAATTTTTTTTTGTATTTTCTTTAAAATCGACTAATTGATTATCTTTAAAAAATCAAAAATAATCGATTTATCGAAAAAAATCGATTAATCGAAAATAATCGATTAATCGATTAATCGAAATAAATCGATTAATTATCGAATATTTTAAATAATCGATGAATTTCAAATAATCTATTTTTCATATTTCCTTAAAAATCGATTATTTGATAATCTGAACAATCGAAAATAATCTATTAATTATATTAATTGATTATTTTTTATCAATCGATTATTTTTGATCAATCGATTATTTTTGATCAATCGATTAATTTCGAATAATCTATTTTTCGTATTTCATTTAAAATCTATTATTCGATTATCTTTGAAAACTGAAAATAATCGATTAATTAAAACCAATTAATCGATAATTCTAAAAAAATAGACGAATTATCAATTACTTTCGTATTTTCGTTAAAATCGACTCTTGATTATCTTTTAAAAATCAAGAATAATCGATTAATCGAAAATAATCCATTAATCGAAAATAATCGATTTATCTAAAATAATCGATTATTCGAAAATAATCGATTAATTAAAAAGCCAATTAAACGATGTTTCCAAAAAACAATTTTTCTAAAAAAAAAAAATAACAGAACTATCGATTATTTAAAAATTTTTTTTTTCATATTTCCTTTAAAATAAATTATTCGAAATAATCGAAAATAATCCCTTAATCCAAAATAATCGACTAAACAATAAATCTATTTTTTCTAAAAAAAAAAAAAAAAAAATAAGCGAATTATAAATTGCTTAAAATAATCGATTATTTTCAATTAATTTATTTTATTTTTCTATTTCCTTTAAAATAGATTATTCATTCGAAAATAATTTATTGATTCGATTATTTATAACAGATAAATCGATTCTCATAAAAAAAATAACCAAATAATAGCTTAATCGATTATATTTGCAACCCCTATCGTTTGCTTGCTTTTATCCAAGCATTTATTTCCAAAATTCGAGAGACGCTAAAATGGTGGTTCCCACCTTATCGAGACTGAGGCCCACAAGGGTAAACTCGTAGCGTAACAAAAACTAGAAATGATTTAACTTGGAACGAAAGACCGAAAGCTGATAGTAGCATTCGGACGTTGAAATTTTTGTTATGCGAAGCATTGGCATTACTTAGATTCAACCATGTGATGATTTTCACAAGCCTTGATTTTTAAAACCATTCTATATCGCCTTTTGATTAGGGTTTAAAAACTTGTTCGAGCAATTTATCCAATAATAATTGGCCCCTTTACCTCTTAAGCCTGCTCATGTAAAATATTTGGGCTCCTTATTTCGCCTATTTATATTCTATTAATAAAGGACAGAAGGATGAGTATTGCAACTGTGTTAAAAGAAATAAATTGGCTTTCAGTTCAGAATTATGTTCAGTATATGACTGATATTTATTAATAAAATAAAAATGAGATAGTACCATCGCATCAGATCTATTAGAAAAAATTCAATATAATTCGCAATATCACAACTATAATACAAGAAGCAAATCTGACTTTCATGTACGGCAAGCCATCACTAAAAGTTCCCAAAATATAATTTTTATTAAAGGTTTAAAAAATGTAATAGACTGTCTACAGAAATTAAAAAAAAAACAACAATAAATGTATTTAAAAGTAACCTCAAAAAATACTTGATAAATAAACAGACCGGATATACTTTCTTGTGATAATACTCTTTAAACCTGCCCTTTTTAGGTATTTCCTTTAATTTATTGTTATTTCACCCCTCGTTTTACCACTTACTATGTTTAAATTATTAATAGTTTTGAGACGATAGGTTATAGCAACTTATAGCCACAAAACTATTTTTGTGTTAATGTAGATCCATAGAGAGCAATGCATTTACAAATGCCTTCTTTTAACATACAAATAAATGACAACTTTCATAACTAAAACACTTTAAATTGCTAATAATACCAAAGTATATTAACCGTTGAGTAGCGACATAAAGCGTCGGTGCTTTTGATCTTGGGTGGTGCAAATTTTCTTTCTCTCTCTTTTGACGTTATTGACGGAACGACACAGTAAAACACTGCTCGAATTATGAACTCGTCTTGAATGTGATGTTTACACTGCTCGACGTAATTTGAAGTAAAACTCTTTTGTAGTTTACATTTATAATAAAGGTTTGGTCATTAGGCAGTTTTATATTTATGAGTATTTAACTTATGTAGTAAATATAAAAATATATATCACTATTGATAAATTTCAATTTTTTTACCTACGACCGGATGAGCTAGAGACTTGAAAGTTGGTAGGTGCACAGGGTTTTGATTTTTGATAACAATAGAAATTATTACTTATGGACCTTTCTATTTATTAATCGAGTTGTCTCAAACTTTAAATTTCGCGTTGTTTAAACATGTCGCTGAATACAATATGTAGTAAATATAAAAATATATATCACTATTGATAAATTTAAATTTTTTTACCTACGTCCGGATGAGCTAGAGACTTGAAAGTTGGTAGGTGCACAGGGTTTTGATTTTTGATAACAATAGAAATTATTACTTATGGACCTTCCTATTTATTAATCGAGTTGTCTCAAACTTTAAATTTCACATTGTTTAAACATGTCGCTGAATACAATTTTTGACTAATAAATCCACAACAACGAATTCCTATATCAGCTGCCGGACTAAAGTGAAAGGGGTTGTTTACACCTTTAGAAGACGTCTCGCCTCTCTATTTCGCGTCGGCGCACTAGAATTCGGTTCCCCAGCTGTCGCTACTCAACGGTTAATATACTTTGATAATACCAACAAATAATTCAAAAAAAGGCGGCCCATGATGAATCAACTCACGCGGAGATGAGCGTAGAATAGAAATGTCGGAGAAATTCGGGTGGTGTCGTGGAAACAATGATTTTTAATTGATGGGTTACTTGAGTTTAAAATAGACAACATGCGCTGTATGCAATGTTACATCTCCGGTCTCTTTAATCTAAGCGTAGAAACCAAATATTTCCCTTTTTTAAAATTGTAATGACCGAAAACATAAGAGTGAATGAGTGTTTCTACAAATTTTTATATATTTCTAACTTGCTATCACAAGATTGATTTCTTCTTTTTTGTCTTTGTCAACATTATATTCTTTAACAAGTTCGTTATCACCGTTTTTGTATTTTTAACGAAGTTTACCTGGAAAATCTTGTTAACTTTGAGATAGGTAATTTTTTTTGACATAATTTTTGCAAGAAAATTCACCAACCACATATTTTTCTTTATCCACTAGGTATGTTTATGGACAAATATAATATGGATAAATATCACACGTTACTTAATCGCCATGCGTTTATATTTATTCATTTTATCCCTATACTTTTCTATTAAATTCAAAGTTTCTGTAAAAAAAAATGCTTTTCCATAAACCAAATATTTGATTAACTTGGTAAGGGTATAGGGAGGAGAGCACTGCGAGTAACTGTCGTAGAGGGTAATTGTACCATAGAAATAATATAGAAGACCAATATACACATAACATTTAAGCAGAAATTGAACCCTACTGTGTATAAAAACGCGTCTCTGCGCCTGACATCGCAAAATAGCGTGTCTAGAAGCTTGCGCAATATGCATGACTTCTCCCTGTAGTGTTGCCAAATATATTAAACATACCTAACAGAAAAGAATTTTAAATTAATTAATTTTTAAATTATATAATTTAAACAGTTTATATCTACGAAATATCGCCACAAAATAACTTATAAACATTTAAATAATCAACTAATAATATTTATGTGTAATTACATTCCCAAAAATATATATAAATACCGTATTAATGTCATTAATACCGTATTTTTAATGTTCAATAAGCGATTCACCTACAAATTCAATATTGACCTGGCAATAGCACCAAAATCCGGTGTTTCAAGGCTTTATGACGCTGCCCTTACAGGACCGTTTGTAGTTTATTATTTATGCCGCGTTTGAGAATCCACATCGGATGCATCTGAGATGTAGTAAGTAGTAAATCTTTGATCACGTGATTCAGTATACGTAAATGTAATGGGACAGATGTGTCCGATGTGGATAAAAAACGCTCGAGATGTAAAAAATGCATCCGATGTGGATTCTCAAACGCGGCATTAATTACACGATGAAAGTGGCATTTTAGTTTTAGTTTTGTGTAGTGTTTAGTCAAATCCTAGGTACAATAAAAGACATTTTTACATTGGCTAATGAAAATGTAATCAATGTAATCAATGTATTAGGCAGCTGTTATATTTATTACAAGATTTATGTCTGCAAATCTAAACCTACCTAAGAATTAAAATTATGTAAATAGAGAGATGTATATTTATATACAGGCTGCCCAGCGACGGGGAGACATTGGGTGCTATGATTGAACGTTACGTTATCCGTAACGTACATGTTAGGCCGAATTTTAAAAGTAACGAGGCAAGTTCGGATGATGGAAAACTGTTAAATTAGAAGATAACAGGCGGAAAATAACAGTAACGTGTTGGAAAATGTTTTCCATCATACGAACTTGCCTCATTACTGTTAAAACTCGGCCTAACATGTACGTTACGGATAACGTAAACGTTCAATCATAGGACCCATTATCGATATCGGTTTTAAGGCATTTTAAAACATAAACCCGATCTCAACAATCTTAGGAACTCTTCTGTCACTCGATATTTTAATCGGTACTTCCTCTTCGCTTTTTGGCTGGCACAACAATTATTTACATTTCTTCATTCCTTACCGCGTTCGAACCAGTAAGGTTTAAAGAAATTTAAAAAAAAAACCTACTTTAAAAATAAAGATGTTATTGATTTTCTTATGGATCCCATCTTCAGATCTTGACTTAATGTATATAAAACTGTTTTCTTTTCTAACAAAAATAATCCTAGAAATCGGACAACGTGGTAAAGAATTATCGCTCAACATACATAAAAAAATATTTCAACGAATTGAGAATATCCTACCATTTTGAAGTATGTTAAAAAAAAATTGTTAATAAAGTGAAAAGTAGGGCATGAACATATATTATAAAGTATATAAAATGATAGATAAATCCAGTTTAGAAGGTATTATAAATAAACTGTGGAAATATCGAGAATCTCGATTTTGAATCGGAAAAATATTCTACGCAATTTAGTATAAAAGCTGATCAAAATGAAACACATGAACGACAAACTGTTATTGACAACTTTCTTCAAACGTTTTCTATTTTTCCGAAAACTAACTAGATAGTTCGAAAATCATTTCCTTCGTTAAAACGCCTCTTGTTCCGAAAAAGGTACACGCCTGTCAACATTCATCGTTCATTAAAAAAGTGGTAGATACAAAACGCTTCGTATTGTAAGGCCAAAATATATTTAGAAATCGAAATAGTCATATAAACAAAAAAATCATATGAGTGAGATAACTACCAAATTAATGATTTACAAGTTTATTCCTATTATTTATAAAATAGGTTTGCAATGTGCTGGTGTGGAATGTTATCATCGACTAAAAACTTTAAATCTGTGTATTAAATTGATCGAAAACAAACTATAAATTGGTTTAGGCTATATAGAATGTTTCTAGTAAGCAGCAACTAATTTTTATTATGGAACCGAAAGACCCTTTTAAAAGGGTTCAAAATTAAAATAAAATATGTACCAAGTAAATGTAGTAGTATTTTTTAATTTTTTAATTTTTTAATTTATATTGAAAATGGTAACATGAAAGGTTTTCTGTCTATCGAACATAATATTCCTGGGCCCTATTTTGCACTCCCCAGATTAAATTTAGTTGTAGCAAATGATATTATCAAATAAGATGTCAAATCACAAGCAAAATCTCGTGACTACAGTACTAATGATTGCCTGTTTGGAAAAGTATCTTTGTTTGTAAATATTTATCCGCCCATTATGTATATACGTTTAGTTACCGACCCTAGTAGATAGGCAATTTGTTATTGTTTTAAGTTTTACCGTAGGGAGAGAGAAAATCAATATTAGGATAAATGGTCCAGCTCCTTTCTGGTTACGTAGGTACCTAAAAAGTATTTTAGTTTTTGGTTAAGTAATTAATTATTGTAACAGTGATTTTCTTGTGATAGTACCTAATTTAGATTGTAGATTAAAGTTTTTGTATATAATTTCGCTGTTTAATAATAAACGTAGTCAAAACCGGAGCACGTGGTTTTTCTGGAAAGTATTTTTAAAATCACAAGCAAAATCTCATGACTACTGTACTAATGATTGCCGAAAATTAACTAATTCATATTTTATGCCATATCTTTCTTAATAAGGACTGTCAGAACCATATTTACCTTAACTTGAAATTTTTTTAATCGTTTTTTGTATAGAATCATCTCTAAAAATGTATGATTGAAATATCGTGTGAACAAATATGTTCGATCAATAAAAAACTTGCACCGGTCCTGTTCGCGCCAGCACCGTTATACGCATGAGCTCCGACACACTATTTTCTCCTTATGGTTTCATTTTTGATATATGGAATCGGCTTTCTATACTATTTCTATGAATTGTACGCGGTGGATAATTGTATGGCCTATATATCTACTGCCTTCTTTAATGTATTCTAAAAATAATACTACCAGCGTCATCTATTATTGCTCCTTATAACATGTGAACCACATATTTTTGTTTTTCAAAACTGTCATGGCGCAAAAATATATTTTTTCGAATTCTTTGGGCTCATTATATTTATTTCAGGGAATGTTCAAACTTCCAAATATAATTCTAAACATTTTTTTTTAAATCAGAGTCATTATGACACTAGTAAATATATATTATTGCAAGATTTTTTCTTTTCTTCAGTTTCACACATTCGTTTAACGTTATTATTAAAGGATGCTCGGTGGGATATTACATTTTAATCTGTCATAAATTATAATTTCGGGACGTTGCGTTGGTTAGAGGTTAGACGAGAGATCTCGAGAAAATAAAATCTCTGGGGCACGATCGCTCTGTAACGAAATGTCTCGTTTAAATGAGAAAATTTATAAAAAAGATATAAATTTAATAGTGAATCTCGGTAGATAGCTTGAATTCCTGAATATTTCATTTCATCTGCTCGAATGCTCTTTTATCAGTGCTGTCGACAAAAGGAAAAACAGCAAACAACTATAAGAACTTTAAATTACTAATTTAAAATTTTTCGGAATACGTAGCAGGTCAATGCAATTAAATTGGTATTTTTTTTCTAAGAGGCTGACATAAATACTGATCTATAAAAAATGTTCGACAAAGAGTAAACTGTAAAATGTGATCTGTAAAAAGTGATCTATCAAAAATGACCTGTAGAAAGTGATCTGCAAAGAGTGATCTATAAAGAAAGATCTGTAAGGAGTAACTGCAAATAATCCTCTATAAAGAATGATCTGTAAAGATTGATATGTAAAACCACATCCGTAAAGAATGATCTGTAAATAGTGATCTATAAAAAATGATCTATCAAGAATGGCCTGTAAAAAAGTTAACCACAAAAAGTGATCTATAAAAAGAGATCTGTAAGGAGTAGCTGTAGAGTGGTCTGTATAAAAACCTCTACAAAGCGTGATCTACAAAGCGTGATCTATAAAGAGTGATCTATAAAGTGTGAACTATAAAGTGATTTGCAAAGAGTAATATGTAAAGCCCTGTCCGTAAAGAATGATCTGTAAAGAGTGATGTGTAAAGAATAATCTGCAGAGTGATTTATAAATAGTGATCTGTAAAGAGTGATTTGTAAAGATTGATCTGTTTAGATTAAGCTGCAAAGAGTTATCTGTAAACAGTGATCTATACAGGGTTTTATTGGGAAAGTACATATTTTAACCCTATATAGAGGCCACCCAGGGGATCACAAAAAATCCATATAGTGTGGGTCTTGGGACCTTTATAACCGAGTTACAGGGTATTTTTTAAATTTGGCCCATTTCTTTTCTGCTCCATAATTCCAGTATATTTTTTTATATATAAAAAAATATACTGAGTGATTCAAAAGTTATGTAGTATGGAAGAAATGGGCCAAATTAAAAATAACTCGGTTATAAAGGTCGCAAGACCCATACTATATGGGTGACTTCTATATAAGGTTAAAATATTTCCCTTTTCCAATGAAACACCCTGTATAGAGTGATCTATAAAAAATGATCTATAAAGAGTGATCTATAAAGAGTGATCTATAAAAGTGATCTATAAAGAGTGATCTATAAAGAGTGATCTATAAAGAATAATATATAAAGACTGATCTATAAAGAGTGATTTGTAGAGATTGATCTGTAAGTATTAATAGTATTAATAGTTTTATGCCTCAGTTAAATAAATATTTAAAGGCAAGAAGGCGTTGTGTAAAAATTAGACCTTCTTATTTGTAGCCTTATATTTATGAATGCCATTGATCACTCTTTTATTATCCTCATCTGTATCTATTAATAGAAATGAAAATGCGACCCTAGTGGGATGAAAATCAGCTAATTCCAATTTTTCTGGAGGACATGCATAGTTCGTTTGTTGATTTGTGTTTCTTACAAAACTCTTGTTACACCACTGCTGAATTCTGCACATCTTCCTCGTCATAATAAAAGAGACTTTTTACATTCCTTCTTTTCTTTTTCGATATAAAGAAGTCGGGCATTTTCTTCTTTACACTTTTTTTATGAAGGTGTTTCGGCAAGTATTTTCATTGTTTTTTATTGATCCTTCAGGGCAATTTTGTAAGTTCCAATTTGCTTAAATTGAATCCAACTTTTGAAAATTCTGATAAGCGTATTTTCCACTTTTCCTATTAAAGTTCAAAAACGAATTTCCTCAAATCAAAAAGGAATTTTAATAATCATTTCACTTTTGTCAACTGAATTTAATTCATAAAAGCGTTGCACAAATGTTTGAAATTATTTGATACAGGATATTGAATTTTACAAATACCACAAATATTTTTTTATGTATTTTTAGAATTCAAAGAATGTTTTAGAATATTGCTCTGATAGTATGGAAATTCCGAAGTTTAAAGTTTATTCCCTAAAGAAAGTTTTTAACATAGAAATCTGTGAGAGGTAATGTAGTGAACGGAGCACAAAATATGTCAGCAAAATTGTTTGAGAAATTTGAACTTTGACTAATTACCAAGCAGATTATCTTTCCCACATCCATATTAGCGAAACCGGAAATCAATATCTGGTATAGGGTGTCTTAAACTTGGAGACTTAGAGAAAACCGCAGGCTACAAGCTGTCCACAACTCTCACTAAAAGACCTAATATGTAGGATATTATATTAAAATAAATCTACGTATTAAAATTGACGAGCCTGAACGCTGTGGAAAAATAAAATAACTTAATTTCTCAAAAAAATGTTTTTTAATTTCGTGTTATTTATTTGCTCACAGCAATCATTATCATTATTTTACATACAGAATTAATTAAATTTGGATATTTATCTTTGAAAATATATTTCTTGTAAAATTATTGCAGATGTACTTCATGAAACTGACTTTTAATTTCATTTAAAGCGAATTATCAGCATTATAGGAAAAATTCTGTAAATCCAGTCCTGTCAAAAATATCGAAAGAATATATCAGGCCACCAATCCTCTGAATAGTGGTTATTTAAATTTCAGATTACAATCTGATGCTCCACTCATCTCGTTCTAGAGACGTTATCTTCAAGCTTTCAATAAATGAATAGTTTCGGGGTCGATACTTTTATCATTAGATTAGATTTAGATTAGATATGAAAGGAGTTGGACATTATTTGTCCTTGTCCACCTTTGCAGATCATTGTGGGACTTTTTTTTAGAGTATGTCGTCTAGCTTGGTCTTTTTATTAGACTTAGTAGCTTTGGCTTTTCTTTGCCTAGTGTTAAAAACCGCGTTTGGCTTTTCTTCGCCTAATGTTAGAAACCTCAATCTAGCTAGGCCCTCACACTGGCACAGGACGTGGATTGATGTTTCCTCTTCTTCTTCATATATCCTGCACAATTTTGCTCCTTCTGCTGGATTAATGACACTCATGTGTATTCTTAGGCGACAGTGTCTGTAAGAAGACTTACTGTTATCCTAACGATTTGACGTTTTTGATCTCCTAGACTAGCCTACGGGCTGGTATTTGAATTTTAAAGTTTTTTTCAAATTTGTATGTAGTTATGGCTATATCAGTAGGCATTCCTAGAATCTTATTATTTTTTACTTGCTGATATAGCCTCGTATGATCAGTGCTATGTAGTTGCTTATTGGGTTTTGTCCCTGCATTAGCCTGTGAATAACAGACTTAATTTTTTCAATTATCACAGTAGTACTAGTTTGTAAAGAGATGATGTTAACACAGAATTAATCTGAATATGACCAGAAGGGGTGGCACAAAATTGATCGAAAAACATTTTATCTAATTGGAAATTTGATCGAATGACATTTGATCGAAAATACATTTGATCGAAGATATATTTTATCGAATAACATTTTATGGAAAAGACAATAAATCGAAAATTCATTAGATCGAAAGGACAATATATCGAAAATCAAAATTAAAAATAGTAAAATATCGAAAAATCAAACGATACCATTCAACCGTCTGTCTAATCTCTACTACCGGGGAAACTAAACTAAGCGGCTATCAAAATTTGGTACTAGTGGCAAATTTGTCAATAATCTCAAATGATAGCTACCTAGTTTAACAAATTGTATTCTTACAATACTGTTAATTTAAAAATAATTATATTAGAGCTAAACGGTTATTCATAAAAAATAAAAAAATAAAGAAAACTTAACTAATTTACCTAACCTGTGCGCCCTGGAGCAATTTAACTTGCTCTGACACAGATTAGGTAAGTAAGGTAAGTTTTTTTAAAAACCTAACTTGTGCCAGAGCAATCAGTTAAATTGCTCCAGTCTGGAATCGTTGCGGTTTGCCTCGCAAAAAAAATTATAAAAATAAAAAAAAAATTATTTACCTAACTTGTGCTATTCAAATTTAACTGATTGCTCTCGTACAAATTAGGTAAAATAGGTACGTTACTTAAGTTTATTTTATTTTTTCATTTTTTGTTTTTGCGAAACAACCAGCGATGATTCTTGGCCGCACAGGTTAGGTAAAATAGTTAAATTTTTTCTTTCAATTTTTCTTATTTTTCTATAATTTTATGAATATTTGGTTTTTCGATCAATTGCTTTTTCTATCAAATTTATTTTCGATCAATTTTCTTTTCGATCATTATTCTTTTCGATCATTTTTCTTTTCCATCAAATGTTTTCGATCAATTTCGTGCCACCCGACCAGGGGTAAAAGGTTAAATAGTGTAAAATTTGGTCCACAATATAGTCGCATAATTTGTTTGGTTGATTTATCGTTGATTTATCTATTAACCAAATCACCATTTAGTGTTCAATGTATCTGTTTAAAATTCAACTCCAGTATGAAATTAAAGTGAAAAAGCGGGTAAACTCAAAACTGGAACGCCTACCAGAAATCTAATGATGCTATTAATTGAACGACATTCCCTTGCGACCCTAATTGCTATTCGATTATTCCAAATATGATTACCTCACGTAAAATTAATCAAAGTTCAACCAGGAAATGGAATATTTTACAGATTGCGACTCACGACTGGGTGTTTTAATTTAATACATATTGTATCGGTTATTTCTTGGAAGTATCTAAAGTTGTTTTTAAAAACAATTAGGTATTTTTATACCATTTTACTCACGAAGAAATGTATAACATCTAAATGAAAAAAATAAAAACAGAACATTTGTTCTTTCTCTTATTATATCTCAATAAATATATTGTGATGGTATTTAGTTGTCAAATTTAAAAAAAAAAAACATTTTTATTGCACTCTATATGATATAAAATGTGAGTTTAGACGTCAAATATAAATAAATATGTTTTTAAAGGTTTACTTTGTTGTTAAATTTTTTTAATATGTGAGAAAATTGTAACATCAAATCATCATCTTTTGTGACAACTAGAAAAGATAATTTGATATATAATTTATTTTATTAGGAAAAATAAATAAGGGAGGTAGACATCTTGAAATTTTAGAGAAAAAAAAGTTGGCTTGGAAAAATAAAGCCAAAAGATTTAAAAAAATCACAGTATCAAACAATTTCCCATGTATGAACGAGAACTTCAGAAACGGTAAATAAATCAAATGTATCCCGTTTTAACTAATTAAATAATATTAAAGTAGGCATACCTGGTAGAATTGAACTTTTCTTTGTGAACCTTGTAAAAAGGTATTGCTTCCAATTTGCCTTGAAAATTCAAAAAAAGCACTAGGATATATTTCTGGATTTGTGTACAAAACAAATCTGATTTTGCATGGTATAATCTACTAATGGAAAATTATGTAATGTACCACAGAAAGAAAAGGAATATCTGGTAATGTTAGTCTTAGCAATACTTACTTTGAAAATATCCAAGGAAATAGGTATAATATTTTGAAAAAGAACATTTTTCTTTAAAGTTTTGAGACATAATAATAAACAACAATTCTGTAGTGTAATTCAATCCGATTTGTTGATATCTGTGGAATTATTAGTGGTTTCTTTTCGTCTAGCACAAAAAGATTTTCCCTTTTTTAAAGATAATTATTTTGTCTATTCTCCGATAGATGGAGATAGTGGTACGACTTGATTTAAATTAATGTATTTTTTAGATTTAACCATTTTAGAATAGTTATTTTAAGAACGAAAGAATCATCGATGATTTTGAAGAATTGATGTTATAATTTTAAATAATTAATCCTTATTTAAATACAGTTTGAGGAATTATTTATAACATTAATTTTTAATAAATATAAGTAATATTAGCTTGTTCCAACTAGGTATAAAGACTTAGGTAGGTACTTAAAGAAAACTTATTTTACCTTGTCAAGTAATTTTTATTTAATTTTGTTTTGTTTATGTGAAATAAAAGTTTCCAGCAGGAATTGTTTGATAAAAACAATCAGTTTTATTACATAACAATTTATACTATTCACGTCAAATATAACCCAACCGTGAGATAAAAGTCATTGAAATGTAAACTACACAAAAAAAATAAAATTATAGCACAAGAGCCCACTACAAATTTTTACCGTCATCTGATAACGAAATGAAATATACCCCAAAAGCATGTAGAAACATTGTACTTTACCAAATGGCACCTGTGCCAATCCCAATCCTGAGCAAAATGGTTGAAAAAAATAGATATCTTTATTATAAAAAATATCGTTGTTGGCCAGACTACAATTACGTACGAACATCTATGTTACGACAAGAATTTGAAATACCCTCACTAATTAATACACGGAAACAGTTTATGATGATATTTCTATACAAAATTTTAAATAACCAAGTAAACTCAAATGATTTACTGCTTATACCATTTGATGTTCCTTCTAGGCGCACTAGGTCTCCCTTTGTATTCAATATATCCAATAGCACCCTAAAATCTCTTCTTTGTATTTCGACTCGCAAATAATTTTAATTCTTTGTGTAACTTTCACTGGCATTACAAACAATATCACAGAAATCTTAATGAGTACCAGGAGCGTGCGGTCCATGGAAGCATGGGAAGCACCGTCGTTTTCCTACACTTTGAGTTTTAAAAATAAATATTTTTCAGTTTACAATGCATAGAAATTAATATTAAATTAGGCACTATATTTTCTCTGAAACATTACGTAAACTTCGTAAATGTACTAACAATTCATTGGTATAATGTGCAAACGCCCGCACCACCCATAAGAAAATTAACTGTGTAAACGCACACAACATATACTTCGAGTCCGTCGGCTGAAGCGCGTCTTGAAAAAGCCGGCTCATCATCCAATTGATTTCGCTTCGTGTTATTGACTCTGCTTTGCCGCGACAGTAGTCATTTTTGGACACGTGAAATACTTTCGAGAGGCAGCGATTTTTACGTCGCCTTACGCATATTGCAATTCGCACCGCGAATCGACGTGTGAGGAAAATCGTAGACTTCAGATAGATTTCGGTTTGTTTTTCGTAGTTGTATTTCCTTTTGTAAAATGAAGGAACTATGCACTGTGCCTGTGAACAATAATAATGTGGTAAATTGTGTCTGTAGTGTGTGCTCTTTATTGAAAAAAGGATTTTCAATTAGAAATTTTGAAGAGAAAAGGGACATTATTAATTCTAGTAGACTATAGGATCCTATCAATTTAGAGACGAAAGTAGAAAAGTCAGAAAAGAAATTTACCAGGAATTTTCACGTATGAAAAGTATGAATGGTTAACAGGCTGCAAAACTTTAAAGAAATTGTTTTGCTGGCCTTGCCTACCTTTTAATATAGCCGAAAAAACACATTGTAACTCAGTCGGTATTACAGACTTGAATAATTTTCACAAAAGTGTATAACGACATGTAAATAGCAAATCTCATATAAGTGCTACAATTAAAGAAAAAACATTCGGGACCTATCGCATTAAACATAGTTTGGAGAATCATTTAAAAATAAGCAACAAAATTCACAATGAAAGGGTAAAAAAATAGGGACGTCTTACAACGATTAGTAGATGTAACTTGTTTCCTGGGAGAGCATGAACTTTTAGGGGTCACAATGAAGTAAGTGGATCTGCCAATCGAAGAAATTACATGGACCTTCTAAGTTTTTTAGCAAAATACGATCATTTTATTGATTCGACGACTTTCCAAGGTACCGCAAACAAAATCCAAAATGATTTAATTAAATGCACTGCCGACGTTGTGATGGATCACATTAAAAGTGAAATTAAAAAAGCACCTTTCGTATCAATTGCGCTGGATGAAACCACCGATGTAGCAAACTTATGTTAATTATTCATTGTTGTGCGATATGTATTGGATGGCATTCCTCAAGAGCGATTCTTAGGATTTTTGGACGTCACTAGCGAACGAACTGCAGATGCATTGTTTAAAATTGTTTGTGACATTATTTCATGTTTAGACTGTGGTTATAAGCTTGTTGTCCAGAGCTACGATGGTGATGCCGTAATGGCTGGCCATTTAGGAGGCCTTCAAGCTAAAGTGAAAGAGATGTTTAAACATGCAATTTTTGTTCACTGTATAGCACATAGACTTAATTTGGTTTTATCGCGAAGCATGGATAATATTAAAGAGTGCAAAGTTTTCTTTTCGGCGCTTAGTGGTTTGGCTTCTTTCTTTTCAAAGTCATCGCAAAGAACTCGCGCTTTGGACATTGACGTTCAAAAAAGGTTTCCAAAAGTTGACCCGACGCGATGGAACTACAATGGACGTTTAGTGCAAACAGTGTTTCAATACCGTGATTCTTTGATACACTTTTTTCAAGACGTTTGGGATAATAAAGAAACATGGGATGCTCAAACTGTTACTGGCGCTAAAGGGTATTTGCATTGTCTCAAACAAAACTTTGACTTCAATTTTTTGCTCGACATTTTTGCAGAGATTTTCACTTTTACTGACATTTTATTCGACATTTTACAGACAAAGTCAAGTGACATTGGCTTTTGCATTAAACAAATTGATGATTTTAAAAATAAAATGAATAAAAAACGAGATCAGTTTGAACACTTTTGGAATAAGACTCAAAACATTGACTTAGAACCTGAAAGAAAGAGAATTAGAATTGATAATGTCGGCGACAGAGAGACCTCCTATCGTCGATTATACGCCAAAATTTTTGATAATATTTTACAACAAATGAACTATCGATTTCAAAACTTTAACGAATTAGTAACTACGATTCATCAAAATTTCCATCAGAAGCTTTTAATTCACTAATATTAAATTATGGCAATTTTTTCGATATTCCAGCATTAAAGTCCCAGTTAAGTGTTGTTTATGAAACAATTGAAATTAATGATAAAAAGACGCCCATCAATGTGTTGAATTCTCTTATAACAACTGGTTTAAATAAGTCCCTTTGTGAAGTCGTCAAGTTTTGTGAATTAGTACTAACCATCCCAGCCACAAGTGGGTCAGTTGAGCGAAGTTTTTCAGCTTTAAAGCTCATTAAAAGTTTTATACGAAATTCAACAAATGAAGACAGACTCTCTAATTTAGCCCTTATATCCATTGAAAAACAGCTTGTTAAACAGTTATCAGAAAATCCAAAATTTTACGATGATGTTATAGACAAATTTGCAGCCCTTGAGAACAGGCGGATAGATCTCAAGTATAAATAAATGTCAATTGCTGTGTCAACTGTGCGAAAAATGCTGGAAAAATAAAAAAAAATGCTAAGTTTTTTTATAGCTTCTAGTACTAAACTAGGTAATAAAGTAATAGTAACACTTCAAAAATCTCAATCTCGAATATCCGTAGTACTGAGGAAAAAAACAAGATTTTGACAAAATGGTGAATGGCCCGTGAAAAATTTTCGCCTGCGACGCTGTGCTTACTGGCCTACTGTATCGCTTCCCGTTCCAAAAATGTCACCGCACGCCACTGATGAGTACCTTAATGTTTTAAGTATTTAAATATGTATGTGTCTGCTGATTGTTATGAGACTTTATAGTCTTGATATTCAAACCCATTCATACAAGTAAAAATGTAAAGTGTCATAATAACATAAGTATGATTATATTGTATTTGTATATTATGTACGAGTATATGGTGCTACTCATTTAATAAATAAATAAATAAATAACTATTTGTACCGCCTATGGTTTTTATTGACTTATCTTTTAAACGACGTAAAATAGAATGAAAGAAAATTGGATTTTTACATTTCTCAAAAACTAGCAAAAATTTAAAAATTTTGAAGGTTGATCTAAACTAAGAATCTATGTAAAACTACTTCTATTTAATTAACCCTATAGCTCTTATAGTTACTGATATTTCAATACATTGAGTTGATTACTATTCTTTCCAGTTCGGTAACCTATACCAACTTCCTGTAGCAAATTGTTTTCAGTTTAAATATAATCCCGGTTTTCATAAACCAAAAATTTTAATCAAAAATAAAAATGGGCGCGTTTCAGTTAATAATGAATTTTGATTCATTTCTTTTGCACGAAACTGTATAAGCAAACAAATCGACACAACGGACACAGTGAACAATTTTCTAGATAATACTTATATTAACACTAAAACTTGTTCGCCATCATAGTCACACGTCAAATTGTACCTACACCTTCTTGGCAGCTCTTGCTCTTTCTATATGGCAAACGAGAAATGGCTGCAGTTATTACAAGGAATTCCTTCGCGTATTATGAACATTTCCTGTCTTGCTCGTTCTCTTTGCTCTCTTTATGAATGTTTTATTGGCTCAAATTAAATTTTGAGAGTAAAATAGTGTGGCCGAGAGACAACTTTACTTTGAATTTATGTGTTCTCCAGGTGCGGAGAATTATAGAAGCGATCCCAGGTCGTTCGGTTTGCGAAATTAAAATTACGACTTCGTCGATTACGGTTATTATTAAAATAAAGCTGGAATCAATCTCGAAAATTTTTGACGACAATTCCACTCGTATGTAGAAACACTAAAATCGTAGTTTGCTGTAAGCTAAAGAGAAAGGAACCGAAAAGCAAGTGGATAAATATGATTAATCATGCAATACCAGATTATCAAATTTTAGACAGACATAATTGGACATTTTCTTGGGAAATTCTAACTATGTATGGTGGATTCTTTAGGAGATATTCTGTTTGCAATGAAAAATCACCATAACAACTTTTAAATTAATAAATTCATTCTTTCAAAAGTACTTAAAGCTACGGTAGTAGCCGGTTCCCAAGACAAATAAAGCTACACACTTAAGGCCTATTATTAGTATATTAAGTTGTACCAAAAAAATATTGAGAAGGTCGTTTATTGTTATTTATTAGAACAGCATAACTTTTTACTAAAATACAATCGGGCTTCAGAAGCTAGCAAAGCTGCGAATCAACTGTTCAATGTGTTTTATATGAATAATATAATAATAATAATGTTTATTCAGTAAGCCAATATAATACATAACAATATATTGTAGAAAATATTAAAAAAACAATACAAAAGAATTAATAATACAATAAAAAAAACGTCCCAAAAATATGAGCTTACTGAAAAGCACATATTCATCGTCAATCATACAAGATGAAAGAAGATGGTTTTCAATATATCCAGATATAAATAGTATAAAAGGAAATGATAAAGATTATATTAAAAAATTCCTCAAAAAGAGAGAAAACCCAAATTAATTAATACAATACCTACCTAATCAATTTATGCAAAGCATCAATGAAAATATTTTTTGATAAATTTTAAATGTTAAATACCACCATGTCACCATTTAATAGAAAACATTTTATTTTACGCTTTGATGTACTTACAGACACGTGTTTAAGTTCAGGGGAGACAAGCTTAATTATTTTGTAAAATACGTAAGTAAAAGAGCTTTCAAACATTTTAGTCTTGTGTTGTGGGATTGATACAAAATTTCTTCTACGGATATTAAGATTATGTACATCACTTCTGAATCTTATCTTGTTATATAGATATTATTACGTTTAGCAAACCAATTAATCAGTCAGCTTAGACTAAAGTCGTTGTTATGCCCGGAAGAAAATAAATAATGTGCCACTGCTGATATTGTTCAGTTTTATGCTCAGGGGGTGGGTTAAAATAGTGGTTACTTCCTGAGTCATATATATGTGTGGGTTATCTGCTGGGCGCCACCGAATTTTACTAAAGGCTTAAGGCCGATCCCACAGCACGATTGAAACGTCTACAAAACGCGGAAAATAAAAGAAACAATTCAATCAGTAATACGTTTCGTATAAATTTCATACTAAACAGTTGATACAACGCACGTTAGCCCGTATGATCATACACGCCGTACAATGTTAGAGAAATAAATAATTAAATTCAAGATTATACTAGTGGTTTGGGTTTCAGCCAAACTACGACACAAGCGAGTGTTGTTACAATAAAAGAAAAGTAAATAATAATTAACTATATCAAAAATGTTCATATAACCACACCAATGTCAATAAATTTATAATAAAAAATTGGTAGTGAGAATCGTAAATAACAAAAAAAAATAGGTGTGGCACTCGGGGACTGCCACGGTAAAGCTTTTGCATAGCATTTTTTATCAACTTATGCAATTATAATTATTTATTTTATTTATGCAGTATTTTTTTTCTTTGATATTAATTCAAGTTTTTTCTTTGATATTAATTCAAGTTACACTTTTTTATCGTGGTGACCGATAAGAAAACAATGTTTTTTTTTTTTTATTGAATAAATGAGAAGTTAATAAATATTGTTTAAAATATTTTTATTATCTTACAATACATGTAGGTTATTCAGGAATTTTTATCATTGAAACTATAGGTTCATGGTAACTGAAATAAGAAACATAAGTTCTTGTCTGATATAGTTAAATCATGTTTGTGATTTGGTATCGTGTTAGTGCATATTCGACGAGTTTTATTTATAGTGTAGTATATTAGATACATTAAAAGTAGTTTATTAAATAATTGGACATTAAAATATTTTAAAAAAAGTCTCTATAAATTCGATAAAACCAATTGTAATTGGAGAATTCCATTGTTACAATAGTTATGGATGCAGAGGCCGGTGCAAGTGGAGGAACCCAATTACGACGGCGAAAGCCCGTATCAAAAGATGAGAAGAACATTATATGGAAAGTGTACAATATGCTGAAACAGATACTTTCTACAAATGAAGCTGTAGACCGTTGTTCTTTTTTTAACTGGAGTATTTGTTTCAACAGTTGAACGCGTTGTATGCTAAATTACAAATACAGGCTCCTTACAAGCTCTTAAAACGCATACCCTTGGTCGAAAACACCTGAAATATGACTAATAATATAAAGAATTGTTGAGGGATTATCTACAGATTTAAAAGGACCATCAAGTAAATGACAGCGCCTAATTGTTACTTATATCGGAAGCGACAGTAACATTTTAAAAACAACGCTTTGTTTATATACAAAAAACAGGAGACTAACACGAGTACATGAATGCAGAATGCTTTAAAAAGTGGTTTACTCTTTATTGTACTGAATAACGCTTCTTATCACAGCTGACGAGTTGAACGTATTCTGACCATGTCCAGTAGAAAAGCAAATATACAAAGCTGGCTTCGGGATAAAAAAATAAGACTTACTAAGGCGATGCAAAAGTGGAATTAATGGAGCTTATAAAGGTGCAACGCTGTAAATATATTCAATATGTTATCAACACAGTGATCGTGATATTACGTTACTAAGGCTTTCCCCTTATCATTGCGAATTCAATCACATTGATCTAATTTTGGCGCAAGTGAAAGGATTTGTGGTACAAAAAAACAATACATTTAAAATAGCCGACGTTCAGCGTTTATTAAAAACCGGTATAGAACGTATAAAACCTAAAGATTGGCAGAATCCTATTTCTCACGAAATTGAGGAAGAAATTAATATAGGGCATTTGAACGGTATGAGTGAAACGGTGTTTGAACTTTTAGTCATAACTTTAAGTGTAGACGATAAAGACGATTCCAGTGATAGTTCTGCAGAATCAATGGATACTTACTTATAAATTCAGAAGTCATGTAAGTGATAGCTTTATTTAGAGATTTTCACAATAAACAAAATATAATCATAAACATAGATGATTATTACAACAAAAATAGATAACGAACCTACTTTCATCTAGGATTTACCAAACAGTGGTAAAACCCATGGTTACGTACGGCTCTGTCGTCTGGTGGGACAAGGGACTCCAACGGACGGCCAGAGCAAAGCTGGCTGGAATACAGCGGCTTGCGTGCCTCGCCATAACTGGAACAACGTCAACTACACCTACGGGAGCCATGGAGACCATGCTGAACCTAACCTCTCTCCACATTCTGCTGGAAAGAAAGGCCAGAATGGTCTCCTACAGGCTCCTGAAAGTGGGTAGTCAATGTTACGAAGAACTGCGACGGGACAAGATAGGGCTGATGAGTGAAATTAATAACCACCTCATCCTCGGCATGGTCTCGGACTCGCTGGTTCCCCGACAGCACATAGAAAGGCCATACAGCGTTCTCATTCCGGAGAGAGACGCATGGAGTAGAGGGGAAAAACCCTCTCCCAGGCAGACTATGCGTTGTACACGGATGGCTCCAAAACTGAAAAAGGAGTAGGAGCGGGAGTTTTCGGCCAGAGGCCTAGAGTTGACATATCAATCGATCTTCCAAGCAGAAATGATTGCTATAGAATTGCGAGCGAGAGAGTTGATTAATTTTCTCCCCGCAAACAAGACTATAAAGATCTTTTCAGATAGCCAGGCAGCCCTTAAGGCCCTGAGCTTCAATCGAGCTGACTCTTAGATGGTTTGGAACTATATAAATACCCTAGAGTGCCTCGGTGCCCGGAACAAAGTTACTTTGGTCTAGATTACGGGACACAGTGGTGTGGAGAGCAACGAAAAAGCCGACGCACTTGCTAAAAGAGGAACCGAATCTGTGTTTATAGGACCAGAACCATTCCCGGGCGCATTATTATAAGTAACCGACAATCCGTGCATTCGCAAATTTCCGAGGCGACCCGATTGATGTGATATTAAGAAACCGACGAGTCAGATTCACTTGTCGGCTACATTCTACGTTATTGTTTGTTGAATGGTCACGTACTTAGCTCAGAAGATCACATTTTTTCCGTTTTGATTTTCGTAAATATCAATAATTAGAATACAATTTTACAATGGAATTTCCGGAAAGTGTGCAATACAAAAAGATAACAGATAATGTTTACAAATTTCAGATTTATTCGAAGGCAGACGTTAAGGTATATTTAAAAACATTTTTTCTTGTTTTACATCGTAGGACAGTAGGATTTTAAAATTAATTTAGAATTAATGAGTATACACTAACCACAGTATTATTACGGTGTTGTAAAGTCTTTTCGCATGATAATATGTATCTTTAAAGTTGATTGTACACAATATAGCCCATATTATGAACTATTTACAATTTGATGGTTTTCCCACGCATTTTTATTAGGTTAGTGTTTACCAGTATGAGTTGACCAATGGTTGACGCGCTAGAAACTGTAAGCTGGAAAAATGAAAGGGTGGTATTCGAAAAAATAGTTTGAAATTTCGGATCGTACATTATTTTGTGTTTTGGTAGTACTTTAAAAATTTAATTATTATCATCGAAAATGAAATTATTTTCACACAATTCATAAAATGTTTTCCCTCTACAAAATGACATGATCGAATTTAAGATCAGACGTTTTTATCTCTGAGCGGCCTTCATCAATTTTTTTTATTAATTACACACCTGAATTTTTTATATCAAATTATTTTAAAAGCCTCTGGTGTGCCATAACCAGCGGCGTATTGCACTTATTCGATTTTTTTTATTTATTTTCTGGTGATATCCTGTTTTCTTTCTCCCTCGAACACATTGAGTTCTTACATAAAGTGCCAATTAGATTATTTTTTTGGCTGTTATAATGTGACCTTTATTTCAAAATATCTTCTTAAATAAACCCGTCTTTCACGCGGAACCATTTTAAAAGGATATATTATTGCCGCTTCAATACACGTTGTAGAAAGAATACAAAAAAACTGAGGGATAAAAAGTAAAGAAATATAAACTGTCCAGCTAAATTATTCATAACAATAAAACGTTTTTATGAAAATTCAGAATCTAAAGAAAAGGTAGACAAACAATATCCACGTACAGTAGAGTTACGTAACAATAATAATCACAGAGTAGATGTTGCAGATGCTCTTAGAGAAAGGCCTTTAGGTCCTGATGTCAAACAAGAACTTTTACATTTATTTGAGAAGGTTCATTCTGCTGGTTCTGCTTACCATACTTTCTATACAACAAAAATGGAATTATATGGAAATAAATATATTGAGAAAATTTTTGATCGCTTTTATTTTCCTTCGTTAAAGAGTAGTTAGATGCGCCAGGAAAAAAGAACTAAGGGCAAGGTGGAAGCAACACACAGATCATGTTTTCAAAAATTTGGCTGGGGACACTGTTCATTTAATCCCAGCAGTAACGGCATACCTTGATAATGCTATCAGTATGGAAAATCCATTCCTGCTTTGCTGAGTGGACTTCTTTCAAGTATAAAGGTCACTTATTATCCAACCATTATAAAAAATAGTAATTACGAGAAGGGGAACTAAGATTGGTGTTCAGCCGACAGCCATAAGTCGACGAAAAAGTGGCATTACAGGCAACAGAAGATTACTAGGGAGACATTCACAAGGTAAAAAGGTTCATATAAATGAAGCTCCACATACCTGTGTTTTAAAAGGTCAGTCAATAGGAGATACAAAGCAGAAGAAGTAACTCAAGAAGAAACAAATGAAAAATTTTACTTTGATTGTAATTTACTACTAATATAGGCATTTGTATTAATCATTGTATTTTTAATAAGTTATTACGCAAGACTAGTCATCTCTATGTAACCGATGAGTCAGGCTAAATCATCGGTTACTAAATACTATTTTCATAGCTCACCAAATACCTATATGTACCCGACAAATAAGCCCGACTCGTCGGTTACTTAATAACACATTAATCGGGTCGCCTCGGAAATTTGCGAATGTACGAATTGTCGGTTACTTATAATAATGCTTCCCGGGCATTGCAAAAAGCACTGCCAAAGGAATTATCTCAAAATGGACGGAGGGTGCAACACTCACGAACTGGAGAGATACCCCAGGGCTAACCCATTCGAAGGCGTTTATAACCAACCCTTCTATGAACGCCTCTGCTCAGATCCGAGAATGGAGTAGGAAAGATCTACGCATTTTCACTGGATTGATGACAGGACACTGCCGTCTGGGCAACCACATGAGAAGGATAGGTCTGCAACAAACATCGAACTGTAGATTCTGCAGCGTGGAGGACAAGTCTGCAGAGCACATTTTATGTACCTGCTTCGCTCTGGAAAGAACCAGGTTCCAGATCTTCGGATTTACCCGACTGGAGCCTACCGACTTTAAAGAAGTCTCACCCAATTCAACCATGACCTTTATCAACAGGTGTGGCTTGTACGGTGAAATATAAGTTAGTTATGAGCCACAATAGACCCATCTGGGTCGCAGTGGAAGGCGATGAGATCATCCCACTCATTTTCAACCTAACCTAACCTACTTTCATCTATTAATATTTACTAATACCCCATTTAGGTAAATATTCGATTTGCCAATTTAATGTTTTTACTCCACTGGAAGAATAACTTTTGGTAATGAACATGCATAGGTGACTAGTAAGGCTCGTGATAACTTCTGCAGTTATAAGACGCGTGATACCAAAGATATATTAGATAATATGAGGTCTATGCGTAATAACCATATGATACCATACATAATTGACCCCTATTATTATTTGGCAGGCTTAAGGGATGGAATCAAATATTTTTTTCAGATTTATAATATAAATAGGACAAATATTATAAAATGGGCAAGTGTAAGGGTTAAAAGAATTAAATATTTGTACCTAGACATGTTTAATAGAAAAGGAGTTAATATTGTTACGCAGGTTTTTGGTATCTCAATTTATTTCAACTCAACTTTTACAAGAACTATAACTGATAACATTAACCTATAACGTCGATCATAAAAACTGAAAACTGACGTCAAGATCATCATAGCTTGACCCTTCTTGAACCTTCTCGAACTGTCGTCTATAATTTTCTTGACAGATAATGACATTTCCAGACATTTCTGGACTATTCTATCTTCTTTTAATTGTACTTTTACTTATGACGACCGCAGCACACTATAGGGCGATGAGTAACATTCCACTTCTTTTTCCATTCGTACTATTCCTATAATAGCCGCAGGCTACTGCAGGGTGCTGCGTAACAATATGTTTACTAATCAAAAGGCGACATGGAATGGTTTTTAATTCATATCATATTTCTGATTATTAAATATTTGGTTTGTGTGATCTTTTGTGTATAATAGCAATGGTCTATGGGGAAACAAAAGATATATTATATTTTAACGTTGATGAGGGTAGAAAGTTTATTAGTTATGTGAGAATGAATATATAACATGGACAGGTAGTCGCCTGTATTTATTTAGATTTTAACTCTCGGATTACGAAACAATGCATTGACTTTACTCCTCAACAATAAGGAAATATTTGGGATAACTAATTAAAAGAGTTATGTAACCATATATCTCGTTCGCTTTAGTATTAAAACAGAGTTTTGGAAGACGATTTTAATCGATATATCGTATTTATAATTAATTTAATAAAACTAAAAAGTAAAAAATACTGAAGAAAAAAACTTATTTACTCAATACGATGTCCATCAATTATGAGTAAAGATTATTTGTATATACCTACAAATTAATTTGTATAGCTATTCAAATAAAAACCTTTCGTATATTCTGAGGCACAAAAATACCGCAATACTGCAATAATTATACCGAATATTAAAATTTGCGAAACTTCATTGAAATTTCCAATTAATCGAAAATTTCAAGTTCTCATTAAAACTGAGTTTTTAGAAGTATATTTATAGGGTAGGCATTACATTCAAACTCAATCTAAACTCTCAATCAGTTGATAATTAAGAAAGAAAAATCATAATTGCGTCTTCTTTAATTATATATCTATGTCTGCCAGGTGAAGTTGATTTGGGTTCAGAATTTCATCATCCTCCTCTTATCTTTTTTCAATAATGAAAGAAATTGCTTCCAAGGAAAAACTGAATTAATTTATTTTTATGAGCATCTTTTCTCTGAAAAACTAAAAATATCGGTGGAAACAAAAAAGGTAGAGTAATTTTCCTTCCTCATCTACTTACATTGGAGTGTTAAGGGCGAAATGCGTGTAATTCTTGGAATAAAGCAGTCGTTTAAAGTTTTGGGTTCAGACCAGACCGTCAGAATGTTTTTGAAACAACCTTCCTTGAGATACCTAGTTTTTATTCCCGTGCTTAAAGTAAAGATATTCGCCTTGCGTGAAACATAGTCTTACAAGAATTAGAATTATTATATGTATTTTAGAGAAAAATATACAAACTATTAAATTAGAAAAAAAATACATCTAAGTAAAATAGTGAAGTTTAAAAATATATGTAAATAAATAATAATAATAATAATTATGGAATTTTTTTACATGGGAATATAAAAATAGAATACTGGTGCAATCAGTGGCGAAGTCTAGCTATTATAGCTACTCCTGCTTAACCACTGAAACACCAATGTATAAAAAAAAACGAACAAAACAAAAACAAAACAAAATGTATTTGCAATGGAGCAAAAATTCCAATAATTAATTTGTATGTTTTCTTTTTCTATATAAAGTTAACCCTTAACTCGTGATGTGGTGCCACTGGCAACCCCAGAGAATATCCGAGACCGCATTACTCCTAGACGCATGCGCGAATCTAGACCGCCGCTTCAGTACCTTCGGCTTCAAGTTGATCACTTGTGAGTGTGATGCTAACAAACAAATTCACGTCGGTTGTCTGCATAATATTCGCAATATAGATAAGTAAAGCCAACGTGGGGTCTCTCGCGACCCCGTGTCACCAGTTGCGTATTTGTTTTGCTAATGTGGGTGGTATCTTTTTCTCAGAATAATGTTGAGTAAACCTAAAGTAGTTCGGTATGGAGACTCGAATTTTGAAAATACACTACTAAGGTGGTCCGAGGAAATCGAAAATGAAGATGACGCAAATGAAGAGGACCCCGGTCAACAAAGTGATTGCTTGGACGAAGAAAGAAACTTAGAAGATATCGTACAGAGTGAAGATACAACTACTGACACAAGTTACTCTAGCGATGATGATGATGAGCTACCAGAAGAAACTACGGATTCAGAATATAACCGAGTTTATTATGGGAAAAATAGATTCAAGTGGTCTCAAACTGAGCCTACGCGGAACAGAAGAACAGAAGCCCACAATATTGTTAGGTTTCTTCCAGGACTGAGGGGGACCCATGAGAAATTTGAACAATGCAGATCCATATAATATTTGGAAGCATTTGTTTAATGATGAAATGATAGAGGAGATCGTAAATAGGACAAATGAAAAATTTAGCAGGGAACGGACAAAATACAAGAGAGAAAATAAACCTGAAATGAACGACATAGATATAATTGAACTGAAAGCTTTCTTCGGCCTACTTTATTACTGCGGGGCCTTCAAATCAAATCACGAGCACTTAGATGCTCTGTTTGCGACGGATGGAACTAGTCGCGACATATTCAGAAACACAATGTCGCTCAAAAAATGTTTGACCATTTTATCTCATTTGAGATTTGACAGTGCTGATGACAGAATCATGAGAGTACTTGGAGACAAAGCTGCAGCGATATCCGGCCTATTTGACAAATTCGTTAGTAATTCACAGCAGTGTTACTGTGTAGGCCATTATGTGTGTATTGATGAGATGCTGGTAGGTTCCAGGGGCAGATGCCCCTTTCGTATGTATATGCCCAATAAACCGAATAAGTACGGGTTGAAAATTATGATCTTAGCTAACGCACGAACATCATATTTGTATAATGCATACATATATACTGGAAAAAACAGTGATGGCCGCGGACTTCCTGATGCCGAGAGAAAATTAGCTGTGACAACGCAATCAGTGTTGCGATTATGCAAACCAATTTACGGAACTAATATAAACATTACTGCCGATAATTGGTTTTCACCCTATGAATTGGTTCAGTCTCTAAAAACACACAATTTGACATACGTTGGGACAGTCAGAAAAAACAAGCGAATGATACCCCCAGAGTTTCAACCCAATTTAGCTAGAACAGAAAAGTCTGCTTTTTATGGATTTACTGCTGATATGACCTTATTGTCGTACGTTTCAAAAAAACGAAAAGCAACTATCATGATATCGTCTATGCACCACACCATCAATACTGATCAAGAAATCCAAAAACTAGAGATTATAGCATTCTATAATTTGACTAAGGGTGGCGTTGATAGTCTAGACCAGCGCTGTTCCAACTACAGCACTAGTAGAAGGACAAGAAGGTGGCCAATGGCAGTGTTTCATACCATACTTGACATCGCGAGTGTAAACGCATATATACTATATGGTTGTTTTAGAAGTAATGACAACATGTCTAGACTAAATTTTATAAAAAGGCTGTCGTTTCAATTGGTTGAAGAACATCTCAATAGAAGACTTCGAACCTTATATCTACCGCGAGAATTAAGACTCTCTGCTAGCAGAATATTACAGAAACCTCTAACTGAAATTAGAAACGTAGCTGAGGAAGTCAACAATAAAAGAAGACGTTGCGGAAAATGTCCTAGAGGAGCTGATAAAAAGACATTGTGTAAATTATGTAATGTAGCAATATGTGCAAATTACACAGAAAAAATTTGCAAAGATTGCGTTAATAATTAGAATGTTCATATGTTGTGATTTTTTCATTAAATATTTTTCTGCCATCTTTTTTTTACTTTTTATTAAAGTAAGGTGTTTATTTTAATTTTTGGTATGTTTTATATTTCTATGAATGTTTTTTAATTGCTTTTTAAACATTTACAAAATACTTATCTTTTTTCTTAGCATAACACTTTAAGCACAAAACAAATTATTGTTTTATAAAATATTAATAAAGGACCACGCACTTTTCTTATGCAAACGGGAGTACCGTCAAAATGTCTGAATTTTTGATATGTTAAATAACTTGATGTCCCCATCAAAAGTATCCATGGGCCCAATAGTATCCTATGACTAGATTTTGAGATACAGGGTGTTGAAGTTAGAAATCCCTAATTCTTTAAAATGGACACCATAAATCACCCTTAAATATTTTTGAAATTTTTGTGCTCATTCTGTGTAGTCAAAATACATACTTAACTACTATAATTAAAATATTGTACCTTACAGGGTGAATAATGATTCGGCAAATCTTTTTTTTTCAAAGTAGGTATTCCCACCTAGAGATGCATCAAATCAAGCTAGTTTGATTTGACAAGTCAAGTTTGATTTGACTTGAAAAATCATTTTTTTTTATAAAAGAGTTTGATTTGATTTGAAAATCAATTCGGAAGCTTGATTTGAAATCAAACTTTTTCAAACTGTTTGAAATACGAAAAGTGTTACGTACCGCCACCGGCCGTATCGCATTTTTAATTTCTCAACGTTACGCAATGAGACGTAGCAGGGATACAGTATCCCGGCCAGTTATCTCTGATCCCGTCTGACGAGACGTCGTCGTAAGATTATTTGTTTCAGTTTTATATTTTGCCAAGCGCCGGAGGTACAAAACACAGCCAAAGGCTTACGCTGCGGTTCAGAATTTATCCCTGATAAAAATGAATATGATTCTGAAGACGATGATGCGGCTATTCAACAAAACGATTTATTAACAAAATCAGCCCTCCAAAGCCAATGTAAAGATTCCGAAAATTTTGATATAGATGTTATAGCTTTCTTTCAAACATCTTGTATTAAAAACCCAGACCCAGTCGATAAAAATTTCTGGAAATATGAAATTACAAAATATTTATCTGAAGGCAGAGCTGGCTAATAGTTCAGAAAATGTATTGAATTGGTGGAAGTGGCACGAGACTGTATTTCCAATATTATCTAAAATGGCTAGAAATTTTTTATCCGTACCTGCTACATCGGCATTAATAGAGAGGATTTTTTCAAGAACTTCTCTAACAATTAACTAACGAAGGAATAGACTAAATGATGAATCTGTTAGATGTTTAATGTCTTTAAATTCTTGGACGGCTAATAGAGTTTTAACAGACCTTATTTCAACATTAAAATGAAGAAAAAATAAAAATGTAAATCAACATTTTGATATCCAACGGCCATAAAAAAATCAACATTTATAATTTGTGAATCAAGATTTCTGTTCTATTTTAATATCCAACAAACGAAGTATAAATACTTTTTTTTTCATGTATTAAGCAGCTTTTTTTTATATTCAAAAGGAAAGACTTTTTAAATAATAAATGCAAAGCGCTTTCGACATTGTGCCAACATCAGTGCTTATTGTCCACAAACAAGCATATCCACCAACAGACTGTTTCAATGTGACAGTGGTGACAAGCGACACTTAAAGACGTTGAAATGTCGCTTGTCACAACTGTCACATTGAAACAGTCGGTTAAACAATATTAAAATGAATGTATAAATCAATTTAAATTTGAAAATATTACCAATAGTAATAATTAGGATTTAGCAAGTTGTGAATTTCCAGAAATATTTAATTTTGGGAGCGAGGATGACTAAGAATTTGGTGGATATGCTTGTTTGTGGACAATACGCCCTGATGATGGCACAATGCCAAAAGCGCTTTGCATTTATTAATTAAAAAGTTTTGCACGAAATACAAGTCTTTCCTTTTGAATCTAAACTACGTCAACCTGTCAACCTTTTTTGGTTATTTTAATTTTTTATATTCATACTAATAAAATACTTGCAAACCGCACCGATTTAATTATTCAAACTTTCAAACTAGTTTGATCAAAGGTTTGATATTTCAAACTTTAAAATTTTATGGTTTGATTTGATTTGATTCACAGCATTGCTAGGTTTGATTTGAGTTTGATTTGAATTCAAATCAAATTCAAGTCAAACTCTTAAAATCAAATCAAACTCATGCATCTGTATTCCCACCGAACAAAAATAGCTAAAATACAGAAAAAAAAATCACCGTCAAAGTCTCTCAATATTTGATATCATATAGTACTCGATGTACTCGTTTAAAATTCTTATTGGTAAAATTAGATCCTATGACTAGTATGTATTTTGACTACACAGAATGAGTAAAAAACTTCCAAAAATATTTAAGGGTGATTTATGGTGTCCATTTTAAAGAACTAGGGATTTCTAACTTCAACACCCTGTATCTCAAAATCTAGTCATAGGATAACGATTGGGTCCATAGACACTTTTGATGGGGACATAAGTTATTTAACATATCAAAAATTTAGACATTTTGACGATACCTACTCCCGTTTGCATAAGAAAAGTGCGTGGTCCTTTATACTATCTTGACACATGACTGACACATAATAAATAATGAGAAAGTCTCAAAAAATTACGAATTACGTGTTTTTTTCTTCTTTTTTGAGGATTTTTTCTTGGGTACTCAGGGCCCCCACGTCACTAGCTACGTAACAAATAAACCGCGTTACCAGTTAAGGGTTAAAAAATAGTAATTTAAAATGAAATAAAAAAGTAAAAAAAAACTAAAAAGGTCAATTAAATCCAACCCATCAAACACTGATGGCGGAAACTTGTCGGCCGATGATTAAAATTATGGTACAAATATATGGCAATCAAACAATGCATAATAAACAGTTTAGATTAACGTTTAGAGCCATATTTACAATCATTTGCACATTTTTACTGCATATTAAGTGGCAATTAATGTTATTTCAATCATACTTTTCTCAAGCGTGTTTTAAGTACATTTTTTCACCTGAGCGAACAGTAACATTTTAAATTACATTATGTTTGCCGGGCCAGCACTACTATGTATATGGACTATGCGATTCGATTAATTTCACAATGTTGGTGCTGGTATATCTGCCGGAAAAAAATGTTACACAACCTGCGTGGGCTGTGTCTTGTCAAATCAAAAATTTATTTGGGTGTGGCGGCTGTGGCGAGTTGTGACTTTCCGATGATTTGTTTGGCTTTATGAGAAAACTTTGTAAGAGCTAATAATATATAAAATGGAAGAGAAACCGTAAGTAGAACATATTATTATTTATTATGCTAACTGACGCATATCTCGCCGAATATTGCACGAGGGTAAAGTTACTATTTAGAGGTTAGTTTTAAAATAACCGGTATAAGCTGATTTAACCTTAAACATTATTAGAAATTGCATCTGAAAATTAAAAATTAAAAACTCTGTTTTAGTCGATTATGGTAAACATAAAAATCAGATGTTTAAGTAGAAGACCCAAAAACAAAAAAGATAAAACTTGTACCAATAAGTGTATGCACATATTGTGATAAATTTAATGGTAAATAATTTTTGCCAATAAAATTAATATTTTATTGAAACTCTTAAAACAATGTACAAACTTATTTATTTTTTAAAACTACCTCTCAAAGTGAAGAGTCAAATAGATAACCTTAAATATTTAGTACTTTTGTCACGTCACAAAAAAGTGCCGATGTTGAATAAGGAACCATTTAACCCTTTCAGTTCCAATGAGTCATATATGTCCCAGAAGATGTTTACAGAAGCCTAGAGGAAATTTTGCGCTATTAATTCATTCCGCGTTGTGTCCCACTGGTAATATACCTTATTTCTTTTATTTCTACCCGAAAATAGCAGCGTGAATATTCGGTTCCAGCGGTTCAGTGCAATTATTTACTCTATAAGGAGAGCACCTGTTGCGCGTTTTAGCTTGTTTGTATCGTGTTTTTTTTTGTATATTCTAAAATGTGGAGGTAAGTTAACTTAATAAATTATTAAATATTTTTTGTATGTAAAGTTGGTGTAAAATCCGTTAATGGGACATATATGTCTCAGTGATATTACCATGTGGGATGTATCTGTCCCAGTCTTATAAGTAAAATGCGTTTTTTTTTTTCAGAAATAAACTTTTGTCTAAGATTGAGTTGATGGAACTGGCCAAAAATTTCTCTGATATGGAAGACGAACCGTTTGTTGATAGTTGTTCAGAGTATGCCCAGTCATCTTCAAGGGCCTGAAGTGATGAGTTTTTGGGACTATCTACAAGTAAAAAGAAAGAAAGGAAAATCCCAGCGAAATTCGAACCAAATAAAAAATTATATTCCGCAAAAAGTTCTTCCACATCAAAAGGTTCTTCATCAGACGCTTTTGTTGTAGACAACAATTTTGTTCCAAGATTACGTCTTCCAAATAAGAAACCTACTGCAGTTCTGGCAAAACTTGATAGGTCTTCTTCAAACTGTTTCCTAAGAGCCTTTTCCTGAAAAAACCAACGGAAGGTTAGAAATATTGCAAGACAAAAAGAAAAAGCCGAAACAGAAAACTGATCAGTATGAAACAATGATAGTATTTGGCTGTTGCTTCATAATGTCGTACAATAAAGTACCTGAACAACGTCACTATTGGTTTACTAATACTTCACTTGGCAACACAACAATCAAACAAGCCACTTCTAGAAATAGATTTCAATTTCTTTCTTCAAAACTATATTTTAAATCCCCAAAAAAGCCAGATAGTAGCAAAAAAAGTAATTATATGGAAGAAGTACTTTCGTGTTTGAAACAAACTTTTCTAGCAGCAAGAAGTGAAAGTACTTTTCAAAGTATCGACGAGGCTATGTCAAAGTTCAAAGGAAGAAGCAGCCTGAAGCAATACCTTCCCCTAAAGCTTATCAAAAGAGGCGTGAAATCAGTTAGATATCATTCAAAAACTGGCTACATATATGATTTGAACATATATTCGGAAAAAATAAAAATAGAAATCAAAATTCAACTCTAGGAGAAGATATTGTCCTGAAGTTAGCAAGTACCATTCGAGATACGGATGTCAGCCTACGTTTTGACAGATTTTTTACAAGTACTAAACTTATCAATACGTTGTCTTTTGTGGCAACTGGTACATCAGAAAAAATATGCCAAAATAGACAAACAAGAGAACAGGGTGAATCTCAGTTCATGTTCAATCAGTAAGGCATTATGTGCAGTTTCATGAAAAGAGACTAAAGATGTCATAGTGCTTTCTAATTGTCATACGGCTGAAATGACTGAGGTGAAGAAAAAGGCCAAAGATGGTACTCGAAGAGAAATTCCTTATCCGAAGACGATTGAGTGTTATAATAAATACATGGGATGAATTGATCTTTCAGATCAACTTGTTGGCCTCTATGATATGGACAGAAAGACGAGTAAATAGTGGAAAAAAGTTTTCTATCGGCTATTGATGACAGCTGCTGTAAAAAAGTTTTTTGGATTATCTGGTTTCTCTGGCTGAATTTCTAATAAGTTATGATCGACAGCATGCAAAGGTGGTACGCCGATGACAATATAGTAGGCCATCAATCAAGTTTCAGGCTTATGACTATAGGGGATCACTTACCTATCAAAGGGCCCACTAGAAGGAGATATCATCACTGCACTAAGAGAAAGCAGGAAAAAAAACCACAACAATTTGTGCGGCTTATAATGTACCATTGTGCAAAAGCTGTTTTACTCCCTGTCACACCTAGTTTATGATAAATAAAAAAATCCATAGGTTTTGTTGCGTTGTTAGAATAATAATTATCAGTGGGATATCTATGTCCCCCCTTTTAAAACCATTGGGACAAATATGTCCCGAGCCCCCAAGACTCCCCCACTTCAAAATATAAATAGGAATTTTATAAGGAATGGTAAATATGTTAACTACATTATCGAAATCGAAATCTTTCATTTCCCTTCCTTTCTTCTTCTGTCTTACTTTCTCCTCTTCTTTTACCCTTAACCATTTCCAAAACAGTAATCTTGCTATCCTAATAAATTAATAAGTACTAATTTATTTATTTTTGCAGATGTTTAATGTACCCCATGTAAATGTTCGATCGCTAGTACCGCATTTTATTGATTTTCATAATTATGTTGTTGATACAGACTGTGACACTGACTAAACCCAGAAATAGATAGTAATTTGGTATATTTAAATGGTTATAAATTTATTAGACAAGATAGACTCACCAGAGGCGGATGTGTTGGTTTGTATATAAGGGAGCAACTAGGATGTAATTTAATCATTTCTGAATGTAATGATGTCATAGAATATTTATGGATTAAGGTTTGTGTGGCGGATTTAATAATAGCAATAAGTACTGTATAAAGGCAACGAAGAGGTAATAATTTATTGTTTTTGGATCAAGTTGCAACTTTGTTTTTCAACATTTTTTTTAAAATTTTGATTATATTATATGTGTAGAAGATTGGCTTGAAACTAGGTATGGTTATATTTATTGTTTTATTTTATATTTTATATATAGAAGGCACCACCACCTACATTCTGCTGGATGAAGAAAATTATTAATTTTTATTTCTTGGCATTTCCAAATTTTTTCAAGTTTTTATGGTAACGTAAACTTGTTTTAAGAACTAAAACTTAACCAATTTCGAAAAATTTTCATTTAACATTTTCTAGCCGCAGTATCTATTTAATTTATAATACAATAATATTTTAACAAAGTAGGCTTGATTAAATAAAAATATACTTACAGCTGTCAAATAATGAACTATACGTTTTTTGTTCAAATTTACAGGGTATACCATAAAGAAAAAAGTTTAGAAATTCCAAGAATAATAAAATTCAGTTTTCTTCATCCAATACGTTTCAAAATTGATAACATGCTTATGATTTACTAGCCTAAAAATATAACCATACTAAATTTCAAGTCAATCAATTAAATAATAACGACAATATAGCAAAACACGAAAAATTAATTTTAACTTAACACCCAGTGTTTTAAAAGTAGATAGCATTTGACCCAGTCTTATTTAGCGAAATATTAATATTTAGAGGTCTTGAGCACATGGTTAAAATATTTATCATTTTTTAGGAAACGCCCTGTATAGAGCAATTTTTTGTGTGGATTTGTTATATATATATTAATATGCACTTTTAAGCAATTCTACGGCATCTGTAAATGACAGGTAGACAGTACACTACAGGTTAGGGTGGCGCAAAAAAACCGACTATTTTTTTTTGAGTCGCGTACGAAAATATAATTTATCGTTTTTTAAGACCCCCCTGCAAAGGGCAGCTTAAAATAAGAATTTTTAGGGGTCGCTCAAGATTTTGCAAAATTTCAAAATTAGTCACAATTTGATTTTTTTTTATTTCTTTGCTCGTGAAGATAGATTTTTGTACCCCAAAAAAGAAAAAAATGTCTCAAATTAATAACGGTCGTTCATAATTTTTTATATACAACATTATTGCTTTTGATGTTTTCGAGCGACCTTTAAATCTTAATATTAAGAATTAATTTCAATTTTTGCTTTTAAGTAGCAAGGTAATAGATCAGAATTTATCACGAGACAGAAAAAAAAAACAATACAACAATGAAAGCATAATTTAATAAATCGAAATTTGACTAATTTTGAAATTTTTAAAAATCTTGAACGACCAATAAAAATTTTTGAACTGACCTTTTGGAGGGGGTCTTAAAACATGATAACATATTTTCGTACTGTAAATGAAAAATGGTTTTTCGAAAAAATGCTCGGACAGGTCAATTTTGTTTACTCAAAGCGCAATTTTTTAAATATAATTCAATTTTCCCCCACTTCCCATTTTTGGACAGTGACGTCATTGGCAATTTTTTTAAATAGTAACCCCAATTTTTTTTTCTTGATTTTGATAGATCTTGCAATTTTCTACTCGGAAACATAATATTTGAAATATCTGACATAATAATTTTTTTTGAAAAAAAGTCATTTAAAGATCAGATACATAAATTTTATTTTATTTTGAAACACAATAAATAAATAAAAGATTATTTGTAATTAAGTGCTTCATCTAAAAAAATAATAATAATAAAAAAATTTAATGACAATTTCACAAATTCTTTATTATTATTATTATTATTATTATTATTATTAATAATAATATTATTATTTTGTTTAATTAAGCACTTAATTACAAATAATTATCTTTTATTCATTTATTGTGTTCTCAAAATAAAATAAAATTTATGTGTCTGATCTTTAAATTACTTTTATTCAAAAAAAATTGTTATGTAAGATATTTCAAATATTATGTTTCCGAGTAGGAAATTGCAAGATCTAACAAAATCAAGAAAAAAAAATTGGGGTTACTACTTAAAAAAATTGCCAATGACGTCACTACCCAAAAATGGGAAGTGGGGGAAAATTGAATTCTACTTAAAAAATCGCGCTTTGAGTAAACAAAATTGACCTGTCCGAGCATTTTTTCGAAAAACCAAGTACTTCCATTATAATGAATTTATTCCTTTCATTTGAACCATACTGTATATAGTCCGGTACAAATCCGTTGCCGGCACTTCAAGTACTATTCACATGTATTGGGCCAGTGTTGGTCCATTAATGTGTGTTTGCTGGGAAGCTCTAACAAAATTTTGAACGTAATATTTTTTGAATAAATTTAAATTTTTTAATTCTAAAGGAAGTGAATTGTACAATTTAATAGAATTATATACAAAACTTCTTTTAAATAGGACTGTTCGATGACGGGATATTGTGTAAATAGTGACGTCGCGGAGGTTACGATCATGAATTTTTTTAAGAGTTATAAACTTTTTAATTAGTGAGGAAGAGCTGTCAATGCATTTTATTAATTTATGAAAATAGTTACCTAATAAACATGTATACATTCGCTGACAAACTTGCGCCTGTATGTGAGAATAATGTTTTAAATTTTGCGGGTAACATTGATTGGTATATGTATAAACATTGTAAGTTGTAGGTAACATCAACAAAATAATGCTTAATTAAGTGAAAACGTGGTATTTACTTATGTATGCAGAGAGTTCACGAAACTTCTCAACAACATACTATTGACTTTATCTACTAAATTAGAGGTTGTATGATAACTTCACTACCCGATTTAACACAAAATTAAGTGCAATTAGTCTATAGGTAGGTAGATACCGGATTAAACTTTATGTTTACACTATAAAATAGTGAATTCAAACAAAAAAAGCGAATAAAAAAGTAAATACACTATTAGTTCAGTAACTGAAGGGACCAACCTGTCATTAAGTCGGTCCAGATTTCCGTTGTGGCTCAACTCTTAGGTCTCGGCAGTCGCTTCCAAGGTCGAAAACTTTTACCAACTCTGCTGCGTCGGAAAGGGCCCAAAATGGACCCTAAAACTGGTTTCACGCCAATATCTTTCACAATATGCAAATTAGAGAATTTTTGTTTAGATAAAAAAGAAAGATCTTATCATTATCTACAATTTTTGTCGGGAATTCGAAAACAAAAATGGGATAAAAAACTATTAAAAAAAAAAATATGAATGAATTACTATAAAGTGATCCAAAATAGTGGGAAAACGCAACTTTGACCCCTTTTTCAATGTTCTTGACAGGAAATAACGGGCTTCAAGGCACATGGATCGATACATATGGGTTTTCCCATTGTAATGAACTTTGAATCATCGAAAAATATTAATTTTTGACCGAGTTCTGAAACAATTTGTCCACCCGTTTAAAAACTAATGAGCATTGCTATAGAGATAAAGCAGGGGCTGAACGAGGGGACTTTTGATTGCGGTTATCTCGAAACCTGTCGAATTCCCGACAAAAATGATAGGGACCATTTTTGTAGATAATGATAAGATCTTTCTTTTTTACCTAAACAAAAATTCTCTAATTTGCATATTATGGAAGATATTGGCGGGAAACCACTTTTAGGGTCCATTTTGGGCCCTTTCCGACGCAGCAGAGTTAATAAAAGTTTTCGCCCTTGAAAGCAACCGTCAAGACCTAAGAATTGAGTCACAAAGGAAATCTGGACCGACTTAATGACAGCTTTGCATATTTTCAGGTCTTCAGTTACTGGACTATATTAAATATATAAAAAAATAGAGGTAACGTGAAACTTTTCATTTTATCTCAACTTTTCTGGTCGAAAAAAGCCGAAAAACCCTTAATGTATTAATTTAATTTAAAAGCGCCGTTACTTTAAGATGTTATGAAAGATAGAGGTCGTAAAAAATCCGCGAATATGTCTGCAACGTATTTAAGCAAAGTATAAAAAACGGGAAAGAAAAAGCAACCGGGGCTCGAAGAAAACATGGAGGACGGGGGATGTATTCAATTATGTTTTGATGAATATGTGGCGCAATTTATTCCAAAACTGCTCGCGAAGAATAATAAGGTGAGGTGAGTTCGTGCTCGAGTTGGAAAGCCTTCTATTATGCCACCGCCATTAGGATGAAATAAGGACAAGATATCGTGGAAAAGCGGCGAGGTCCTTCTTTGCGCTGTATGTGCATTATAACCGTGTGGTGTTGTCGAGTATAAAAAAATAATAATAAAAAGAAAAAAAATTATTCGAGCTCACGGAGAAAAATCTGTATAGTATATACAGGGTGTATCAAAATTCATACCCACAAATCCAACCTGCTGGAGCCCGGGCAGTAACTCCATATTTTTTTTTAATAATAAATATGGCCAAGTAACATTATAACGAATGTTTTACTTGAAAATAGTTTAGTTATAATTAAATTACACAAATTTTTAATTAATTAATTTAGACTTAAACACTATTAAAATTTATTTAACAATTCACTTATAATAATTTATAATACATTTACTATATCGATGTTCTCACTGCTATAACTCGACTTCGACTGATTGATTTTCTGTGAAACACAGCCAATTTTTATACAGGGTGATTTTTTGAAAAGGATTTCACAACTGATTTTGTCGGATCAACTCCATGGCCCCACCAGCCCCCACCTCAAAAACCTTCAATAGCAAGGGGAGCCGAGTGACCCCTCGTTGGAAAGGTTTTTGCTTTTACAATACGACCATGTAAGAATTATTTCGTTTTGTACAGGGTGGTTCAAGAAAAAAGACAAATTGCAATAAATAGACTTAAATTGTATGCATTTTTATCACCAATTTTTTGCGCATCTTTACAAGCCGTTTTGACGGTTAAGATTTAATCCAAGTAGTTTACAGTCAGTTGGTATGTCAATTGATTTATTCCCTGTAAAATGGTTTACACTATTGCCGAGCGGGTAGAAGTTATTTTCATTTATGGTGAGGAGCAGAATTGTGCCCGAGCCACTGCCAGAGTTTTTAATGCGAGACATCCAGATAAGCGAATGGAGCACAAATATGTCACGCAGCTTGTGCGGAAGTTTCAAGCAACAGGATCGGTGAAAAATATGAAGAGAGAAGGTAACAGAATAGTTAATGAAATGGCTCAGATTGAAGTGGTGGGGAACTTTACTTTCGATCCAACCAGTTCTTTGCGTCAGATTGCTACGACCACTGGACTTTCGTATTCATCGGTACGCAAAGTGACAACACTTTTTAAATTCCATCCCTATAAAATGAAGATACTTCAGGAGCTTGTGGACGATGATCCTGAAAGGAGATGACAGTTTTGCGAAATTATGACGGAAATGATAAACGCAAACCCAAACATCATAAAAAAATTTGCTTTAGTGACGAATATAGTTTTTATCTGCATGGCGCAGTCAATAAACAGAATATCCGATATTGGAGTGATGAGAATTCTCACATTTTTAGAGAGGGACATACTCAAGCTCCTCAGAAATTAAATGTATGGGCAGGAATACTAGGCGATGCGGTAGTCGGTCCGATTTTCATTAATGAGACTTTGACTGGCGAGGTATATTTAGACCTGCTGGAGGATATCATAGATCCCTTGATAACGGTTGAAGTTGAAAATCAGCGGGATCAAGATGGAAATCTTGTACTTAAAGAAAATGAGCTTTTTTTTTCAGCAAGATGGAGCCCCACCTCACTTCGCTGTGAATGTTCGGAACTGGCTGAATCAGAGATTTCCGCATCATTGGATTGGCAGGCGGGGAGCAATAGAATGCCCTCCACGGTCACCAGATTTGACTGGACCAGATTTTTTTCCTCTGGGGGCACCTAAAATCTGTTGTCTTCAAAACTCAACCAGCAGATTTAGTGGAGTTGCGACAACGAATAACTGACGCATGCAGAAGAATCCCTAGAGAAACCTTTCAACGGGTGAGAGAGGAATTTGAAAACCGCCTTTACTACTGCATGGAGAATAACGGTGGTCATTTTGAACACTTGCTGTGATTTTGCTTCCTTTTACTCTAATCCGTTTCTTCTCGTTTTGTAAACAATTAATACGATTTTTATTCCAAAAATTAACCAATTAAAGCGAAATGTAAATCTATTTATTGCAATTTGTCTTTTTTCTTAAACCACCCTGTACAAAACGAAATAATTCTTACATGGTCGTATGGTAAATGCAAAAATCTTTCCAACGAGGGGTCACTCGGCCCCCCTTGCTATTGAAGGTTTTTGATGTGGGGGCTGGTGGGGCCATGGGGTTGATCCGACAAAATCAGTTGTGATCTAAACATGTGTCCCCCTAAGGATAAAAATTGACCTGTTTTTGAATTTTACCTGAATCAAGACGAGAACGAAGTTATCGAGGGTGGATCCTTTTCAAAAAATCACCCTGTATATAAATTGGTGTATGCGCTAGATTGTTCTCGCCATTTATTAGAGACAGGTGTGTCCGTTAGTTTCTCGAATTCTCAAATTAATGATTCATACCGGCTATCTGTCCCCTTTATCACATATTCCTTGTTTTAAGGACAAGTGGGGTCGTAACAAAGCCCAAACAAGGCAGAGGGGTCTAAAGGGTCATAGCATGACCAGATTGGTTGGAAATGGCTCACATTACAATATTGTGTGTTGCTTAATAATAATAAAATCATTTATTACCTAACAGTTTCCCATTTACAAGGCAAATTAATAATATAAAATTAACTAAGTAAATACAAGAAATAAGTAGGGGAAAGGGGGTCGCCTAAACATTTTTGTTTATTTATACTGTACATGACTTTAGATTTTTATAATATTAACGTATATAAAACTTTAAACAAATAAAAAATTAAAAGATTTTTTTCGACTACTGCAGATGCCCATATTTACTCACGATCGAGGAAAGGTGGCCATTTAAAAATAATTAATTACAAAAATCACAAATGTACATTTTGCCTTTAAAGCTAGTGCAGTCTTTGTGTGTCTATAAGCGATAAATGCTACATTGGATCCACAAGTTCTCTATTTTTATCAAATTCGCCACAAAAGCGCATATATTTTCATTAACGTCGCTATCACTATTATCCTCATCTTTAGTTAATGTATCTTCTGTGATTTTCTGTGTTTTTAAGCAATTTCTTTTTGGTACTATTCGAGAAGGACTGAATTTTACAAGGGTTAACTCTTCGATGCCAATTTTTCGTTTTATTCCTTTGTAGACTTTATTTCTCATTTGTTCTTCCTTCTTCCGCTGTTTTTTATTCTAGAAGTAATTTCATTGGTGTTTTTGTCATTATTTCGGAATGTTGCTTCCTGCTGCTATTGTGATTGGAATTTTTATTTCTGAGTAATCTTTTGAGCATCCGTGTAGTGGAATTATGTCAACTTTATAGGTAGATTTGAATGTACAAAAGCCTACTTTGGCTAGTGATCGTAGAAAAACTATATTATGGCAATAATGTGGGAAAGGATGGTACTCCAGCAGAAAAAGTACTAGATACATGGAAAGAAGCTTTAAAAGAAGCAACTGATATTTGGAGTGTTGAAAATTATTTGCTATTTTCCTTTTGATATAATGCAATGCCTGTTGCGGTATCGGCCAAAGGAGTAGTAATTTTCAGGAGAGAAACGCTGCACGAATATCACGTCGCATTCTATTATACAGTTTGTTCCAAAAAGTTTTATACGCATGAGAAAAGTTCTGTTTTTTCAAAAAAACAATTATTCCTGATAAAAAGTTTTGCATCACTTGGGAATTCATAATCGAGTATTATTACTTTGATCTTCCCTAATTTTCCCTAAATCTATTTTCCCTGTATACCACCAGTATTTTACAAAATAGGTTTGATTTTGAATTCCTAAGTGATGCAAAAATTTCTATCAAGAGCATTTAAAAAAACACTTTCTTATATGTATAACTTTTTTTGGGACACACTGTATAATAGATTGTCGTTGACAACAATTCTGAATACGCTTGGTAACGACGTGCTCGAAGAGCACGTCGCAGTCTATTATTTATTTTATTTATTTATGCATTGTTCAACAAGTTCAATCCAATTACAGAACATGTTTAACAAAAAGCATATAGATAATCAAACTACAATTACAGTAAATAATTTTTAAATTATTTTAAGCAATGTGTTTTTATGGTTTTAACACTGCAGTCAAATATATCCAACTGTTCACTAATATTATTATAATTATTACACATGTTATATACAGGTGAAAACTTCAGAACGTTTGTCCGAGGAGTTGATTTGTAAAATGATTCGGTGTTTCGAGAGGTTGCGCGGGGATTCTAAAATTAAGCAACAGAGCCTCACAATTTATTACGTCGAGTCAGTAAAGCATTTTGAGTAATACCAATCGGTGGATAAATTTGGTCTGCTCGAAATCTTAAATATTTAAGGAAACGCCTTTGTATGGACTCTATCCGACAATTGTGTATTTGATAATAAGGATCCCAAATAAACAGGAATATTCGAGTTTAGATCGAACAAATGAGAAATACAATGATATAATAGTATCTGCGTTTTTTAAATCACGGCCCACTCGTACTATGAACGCATACATACGGTTTGCTGCTGTTAAAATGTTATCCATGTGGTATTTGAAAGATAATTCTGGGTCAAATGTAACCCCTAAGTCCATAAAATTGTTGGGTCTAGAAAGAAAGCGTCCATTAAGGACACAATCGAATATAATTGGATGCGCTTTTAATATGTAAGCCATTCTATCTATCTAAATTAGGGCGTGGTTCAAAGCCCACTTGTACTGAAGCTCTAGGCTTATTGTACCCCTCACAGTTTCTATCCCATCAGATTGATTTTCTTGATGAATTCAAGAATATGTCTGATGGGCGCTTTCGCGATTTCTTCAGGTTCCGGAGTACCATTCCCGTTCCCATTTGAGGTTCCGACAGAGGCATAGTATGTGAATAGGAGTTTCGTCCTCCTCTTCACATATTCTACATAGGGAGTCATCAGATATCCCTTAGAGATTTAGGTGTCTTCTAAGGCCGCAGTGTCCCATAAGGATTCCTATTACAGCCTTGAGTTCGCTCCTGCTAAGGTTTAGCAGTTGATGTTGTCTGCTCGTGGATTGCCCCTCTATGAATCTTTTGGACTGTCTAAGTCTAGGAAGTTCCATCCAGAGCCTATGGTGTTCTCTTTTTATTTGTTCCTTTAACACCCATTTGTCATGTTGGTATGAGATATCACACGTGGGTTCTGGTCCAATAAGAGATTTTTTCGCTCCCTTCCTTTCTAGGAGGTCTGCTTTCCAAACATTCCCTCATGTCCTGGCACCCATTCAAAGGTGACCTTGTTATATTCTGCCAGGGCCTGGAGGGACTGTTGGCAATCAAATATTGATTTAGATTGTACTTCTACTCTTTTTAGTGCTTTAAGGGCTGCCTGACTGTCTGTCATGATAACGATCCTCTTATCTCTAAGAGAGTCATTTAGCATGACTTTGGCGCAGGCATTTATTGCTGTTACTTCAGCCCGGAAGACTGTTGTCAGTGACCCCAGGTTCAAACTAATTGTCCTCCCTGAGTTCACAAGGTAGATCCTCTTCTCGAAAGTTCCCATCCAAATCCATTAGTAAACAGCCTGTATGCCGCCGCCATAGCCTCCTTATCCACCAAAAGGTGTAGTGGAGAAAGACCTAGCAGTAGCTCCATTGCTGCTGTGGGCGTAGTTCTAAATGCCCCTGTTATTATTAGACAGGCTAGTCTTTGTACCTTGTCTAATTTTCTTTTAGCTGTTATGCTTTTAGTCTTGTGCCACCATATGACTGATGAGTAAGTTATAACAGGTACTACAATCATAGTGTAAAGCCAGTGCATCATACTTGGTTTAAGCCCCCATACGTTCCCTACCATCCGTCTGCAGGCCCATAGTATTCTTACAGCTTCTTCTGTTGTTTTTTCTATATAGCTACAGAAGCTAAGCTTGTCATCAAGAGTGATTCCAAGGTATTTAACCACATTTGCCATTTTTAGATGTTGTCCCCACATATAAAGCTCCTTCATTCCTTGAAGGTTACTTTTTCTTGTGAATGCCACACCAGAGATTTTTGTCGGGTTTGTGGACAATCCTTCTTTTAGACACCATCTTTCGACGATATTTAGTGCCCGCTGCATCCTTTTGGATACAACAGTCCTAAATTTACCGTTTACTACGATACTTATGTACAAATGCTTATGTGTACAAGTTTTCTCTCTCTAACTCCCATAAGAGGTCCTCAACCACCAAGGTCCACATAAGAGGAGATAACACTCCTCCCTGCGGGCATCCCTTGTTAACTGAGACATCTCTTGTTGTGTTAAGGAGATTACTGGTAATGGTTCTATGATTAAGCATGAACTCTACCCACTTCGTAATGCAGTGGGCTACTCCACGCCTTTGCATAGATCCCAGTATTAAATTGTATGAAGCCGAGTCAAAGGCTCCTTCTATATCTAGGAGTGTATGACATTATGTTACATTTAACGGGATTCAGTGCAAGGCCATTTTTATTGCACCATTCAATAACTTTGTGAAAATTTTCCAACAACTGTTTACAGTCAGAAATATTTTCAATAGCTGAATATATTTTTAAGTCATCAGCATACAACAAATAATCAACATTTATAGCGTCACCAATGTCGTTGATAAAAATATTAAATAACAGCGGACCCAAAGTTGAACCTTGCGGTATACCACAGGTAGCGCAATATTTATATACAATATTATACAGTCTGTTTTTTTTTTAAAACATTTCTTCTTGATAAAAAGTTCTGCATCACTTGGGAATCCATAATCGAGTATTGTCACAAATCCCAAAAATATTAATAACAATTTTTCTTAGTTTTTTAAAGTAAATTAAACAAAATCATTTTATTTTTAATTCAGCATTTTATTTAGTCAAAACATACCTAATTAAACAAATTTAAAAACGATTACAAAATACTGCCGAGTTGCTAATATACATAGGAAATAATAACGAAATTATATTGCTTAATTAAAATGAGGAAAAAAGAATGTCAGGTCATCAGCCACGTAATTTTGCAAATCGGCAATATTCAAAAAATTGGGTATGGAAAGAAAACAAGGAGATTAGTTGTATACTCGGCAGCGGAGAAAGTGGACTCAAAAAAGCAATTTTTTGTATAATTTAAAATTCCGCAAAAACAACAAAGTTTTCGTTGTGTCTTTTGGGAAGAGTGTGACGTGCCCCGAGTCTACGAAATGTGGTAAGTGTACCAAAACATTTGAACAATATTGTCAAGTTAATAAGGTGTGGTTGATTTTAAATAAATTATATATTTTTTATATTTCGTATTTTATTTCAAAGACAAAACTGGTACGAAAACACGACTTCGCGACAGTATTATGACTTTCATCTTAATTTTATATTCAATAACTTCCAAAAGAAAATACTTCTATTTCTATTTTCCCTGCACCATCTAAATTTTACAAAATATGTTTGGTTTTGAATTTCTAAGTGATGCAGAAGTTTTTAGCAAGAATAATCATTTTTTGTTAAATATACTTTTTCTCCTTTTTGGAACACACTGTGTAATGGATGGATTGCGACCGACGTGCTCTTTGAGCACGTTGTTAACTAACAACAATTTGTATTAAGCGTTATATCTAATCTATACAGTGTATCCTAAAATGTTTTATACACATTTGAAATACTATTTTGTTTTATTTTTTTAAACATTGTGTAATTAAGAAAAGTTTAAAATCCAACAATTTTATACTCGTAAATTGCAATAAACAACAAACAAAACTCTCTATTTATCTTCTTTTATTGAAAATTATTTACCTTACCCTCTGCTTTAGATTTACAGAGACGTTATTAACATAATTTATCCGAGGGGTGGCGTAGTCGGCGCCTTCGGATAAGAATAATTTATGAGTTACAGCGTTTCTTATTTCGGATTACTTGATAATTCAGTTTCAATATTTTTATTATGTTCAGCGAAATATCATCATCATATGCTTTGATTTAGATTTGATGAGATTTTGATGGTGATCTGGTTTTGTGGTATACAATTTTTTTTTCTACTATAAACTATAGATAAATCTTAGATAGATAAATAAGAAACAATTGAAGAGCTAATAAGACACGTTCCATCATAGTTCAATAGTGAGTTACGAAATTCTTTGTTAGATCAAAGCTATTAAAATAACCAAAAAAGGTTGACAGCTGTGTGCTCGTAGTTTAGATTCAAAAGGAAAAACTTGTATTTCGTGCAAAACTTTTTTATTAATCAATGCAAAGCGCTTTCGGCTTATTTGCCATCATCAGTGCTCATCTACAAAAATTGTGGATGTAAACTTACAATTTAAAAAGATTTTAAAAAATATATTATAAAATCTGAATTAGACTTTTAAGTCAAGAGTTAAAATAGTATATATACAATTGTTTGAACAAATTAAAAATTACAAAAAACAAAGTGACAAAAAACTGGTATTGGGAATAGTGAGTGTGGGATAAGCCCTTACAAATCAAATCTGATCTCCAGAAGCAAGTTAGCTTGTGTGGAATTAAGGAATCATGCCACCCTCACTATTCACAAAATTGAAAAAAGGTTAACAAATTAGTTAAAATTTAAAGAAATTTACAATTAGAGGGTGACTGTGGAAGATATATTGAAATTTGAATCTAGAATACAATATTTGATATGAAGAAAGTAAAACGCAGAAGGCCAAAGTAAAAAAACTAAAGGTTTTTTTATATATTTTATATACATTATAATTATGAAAAAGTCTACCTACTGTCCACAACGTATCCAACAAGTTCCTGGTCATCCTCACTCCCAAAATTATATATTTCGGGATATTTACAACTTGCTAAATCATAATTTTATTAATATTGATATTTTCAAATTCAAAGCTATTATTTTCACTTGTCAAACTCACGTGTCAAAAATATCTATTATTCCGTAACGCATTTGAATATTCAGTTTTGTCGTTACCGAATAACCTCATTAGACAGATTGTGTAGAAAACGAAGAAAATAGTTATCACGTGTTTTCCGAGCACGTGCATTATTATTTTCCGCCGATTGGCAACAGAAGGCTGATTTAGATTCAAGCACGAGGAAGAAAGAATTTTGATAAGTTCATCCGAGTAGGAAAGCTGAACTCGACAGGCAGGATCGTCTTTAAGGAAATTTCATCAATGAAAATTATATTGTATTTCTGAAATGTCAACAATGGTTAACTATTTAAATAACAACTATTTTAGCTATTTAATAATAATATATAAAAGTAAGTAATCATTCTTTAAAGCTTATATAATGTACCAAGCAAGGCATTATTTAGTTTAATTAAAAACAAACTAATCTTCATGAGAGACAACGATATATTTTGTTAACAAATGAACTTGGAGAACTTGAAAATAAATCAAGAAATACCTAATGATGGAACAACTGGAAAGGACAGAAGAATGTAGAAACACTTACTCCTTTTGGGGAGACCGGGGTAGGTTGTAACATTTTTAGGATTTTGATTTTTTTTTCAATTATTTTTTATTTTTCAAAATGTCTACTCTTCATATTATATTGTGTAAACAATTGATATCTTGTTTTAAAATATATTTGAAACTCTTTGGTTGTTCAAGAAATTATGAAGCTTTGCATTTGTTACAAAGTACCCGGTTCATGGGGTAAATTGTAACAGTGTCCGGGGAAAGTTGTACCATTGCGTAATCGGTAGACAAAATGTTACAAATAAATGTGATATTTCTAATAAAATACAACATACAGAACTGCATTATTACTGGCTCTATTAAAAAATCTAATAAAAACATTAGGCAAAAAAGTAAACAAAATTCATCTTCTAAATAGAACAAAACTGATTTAAGAAATATAAACAAATCTAATGGATAAATTAAGAAACAAATAACAGATATACTCATTTGCAAAAAAAAATTATTGCGATTTTAAATGTTTTGACTGTCATTAAGTCATTATCAAAATCGCAGTGGTGACACGTTTATTCTGAAGATATACACGATCTGCATTCTTCGTGTGCCGACTCCTTGCATTTACGGCACTGAATCCACACTTCCCCTGGTTTATTGTTGTCGTAATTATCGCAGCAAACAATATAAATGTTGTCATCTTCGTCAGATGATTCTATTAGCGGTTTCCTCTTTGCTGATTTTAACTTATTTTTTGCTGCTATTGGCATTTTAACCACTTTTGAAAGTTTTGTGGCAGCTTTACATTTTAAATCGTCTAGTTCAGGTGTATCAGTTAGAACCGCAGCCTTTCTTTTTCCGATCTCTAGTTGTTTGTTTCTTAGGTGCAGCTTTGGGAAATTATTTATCTAACTGCTACAGGAGAAAAGTGTGATGGTGACAAACTTAACTTTGGAGAAAAATCAGTGCTCTGCGAAGTAGAAGGAACTTTGTTAACATATCCAGAAGTAGTAGCCCGATAAAGTCGGGACGTAGTAGGTCGATTTAATTAATCAGCTGTTGAAGAAGTTGGCTGGTTATCATTTGTTTATGAAGCCCATCATGAGGAGTAGTTAGAAGGTTCTTTTCAGGTTCTACTGACACTAGTTGAAGAGTTCCAACAGAGGAAGATGGCTGATTATCTACTTGTTCTACTAGAACTTCAGGTGCGAGGGGCGGTGGCCGATCTGCAACACTTGCCTATAAAAAATCGTCTTCACTGAATATGTTTCTGTTGATAGGTTCTAGGCCGGTACACTGAAAGCCTTTAGTAATATTTCTGGGTGTAAGAGCCAAAGGCAAAGCTTCTTGGGCCAGTCCAGGTATGTCGTAGATGGTCATTGATTTACCCGGATTATTTCGCATCCAAATGTCATGTTCAGAAGACATATATTTTTTAAAAGACCCGTACACAGATCTGTCGAATGGTTGCAGACGGTGAAAACAATTGACATATTGACAATCGACATATTTAACGGTCTTACAAGACGTGTGAGATTGAGTCGTGGTTGTCTAATAATATTAGGACTGGCTTTTCTTTAGAGGGTCAAACAAAGTGCTGCATAAACGTGAAAAACTCCTTAGTTGTCATCTAACCGGACCCATTGCCAGCACCAATGCAACCTGGAGGACCATCTCGGATGAAATAATCTTGGAAGCACTTCCAAGGAAACAAAAACATTGGAGAAACATTATTTTTAATAGCACTTACTGTAATGCACATTGTTACTAGGACTCCTCGCTCGCTAGAAGTTATGCCTCCAACTTGTTTGGTTTCTTTTTTCGCTTTAACTTTTCCTATTCTTTGTACAGTCGACAAGCCAGTCTCATCTAAATTCCATATATCGGATGGCGCAAAGTTAAATATGTCGCGCACATCAGCTAACTTGTCAAAAAAAAACAACTAAAATCGTAGCCTTGACGTATCATTCTGATGGTTGCTACTGGTAACGTTACTACCTGCTCCGTGTTACAACTTGTCCCGGTTTCCCCTACTCTTTTTTGTTTTTTAATTGTGCCGCAATTTGGCAAATATAATTTGAAAACATTTAAAAGTCAATGAAGATCTTTAGACTGGGCTGGTACATATAAAGCGAATATAAAGTAATAAATTGAACTTATATTAATTCAAAACATATAGTTAATGTTTTAAATGACGTTTTTTAGAGGCTGTTCCCCATTCCTATTCTGAAATAACTGAAGATTTTGTTTTTAAATCAGTTGTGGTTTGTTTACATCAGGCTAAGGTTTGCATTCGAGAAGGGATAACTGATTAAAACAAACTATATTCATTCACTTTTTGATTGAAATTATGGTTACCACTTTGTGTGTTTTTCTTTTGATATTAGAGGTGAATATTTTTAGTGCCCGATGTCACAAGGGCAGAAAATGAGCTTTTGCAGCCCACAGCCATTAGCTGCTAAAGCATTTTCTGCATGTGTGACACACAATTATTTTTCGCCTACCAAAAGAAAACAAAGAAAAGAAAAATATAACAAAAATCTTTAATATTACAAACACAAGAAACTTAAGTAGTAAAATGTACGAATTTATTTATTGTAGTAATACCTGCATTTAAAATCTTTGATCTTTCAGAAAGATAAGCAAGTACTACATTTTCAGTTAGGTTTTTTGGTTTTTTACTCTTTTTTCAGTTGTTAAACAATTCATAGAACTTTTCGTACCGTTCTCTTGACTTAGTAGGTAGTAAATTTAGAGAAACATTGTTGGCTTCCTCTTGCAAGTTTGGTAGAGTATTTGCAAATTCTTCGTCACTGTCTGAATGACTATTTATGTTCACTAATAGACTTACACTGACGTTTAATCAAAATTTATGTGAAATGTCAAAGTACGCAAGTGACAGTCAAAGGTATCTAAATATCTAGTGAAAAACTACAAAATCGGGCTGTTAAAGTTTAGCAATCCATAGGACGATATACGTTACTTTGGGTCATAGTTTTAGGGTTGATATAATTCATTTTCACATATGGTAGGCGAAAAAAGGTATATCAATTTTCTTAATGTGGTTTTATCAAATTGCTAAGTTTTATTACTTTGATCCATATATATGTATATTTATGTAAGTTTTTCTGTTATACAAGGTGTTTAATTTGTACATATATTATTAATGAAACATTCTATAGGTACTTTAATTATAATAGAATATTTTTATTGTTTCCATTTATGATCAAACCTTTCTAGAAATTCCTGATATATCGAGTGTCCTGTTATACTTTAACTCTTTTTAAACTTATGTAACATTTAAACTAGTTTAGATAATGAAATACAGTTATCATCACTCTTCTTCTAATTTTCTAATTTTAATATTTATTTTCCGAGTATTCATCTGTATTTGGCTTATTTCCGATCTAACCGAATATGACACTCCATATTTTCGAGGATAGGAAAACTATGTTGTTTCAAATAGAATACCTTGTATATTTTTCTCAATTTGAAATTCCATTATTTCCATTTTCCGAAAGTGCCATAGTTCGTAGCTTATTTATACTAGGTGACGATTTTATTCGCCTTAAAAAAAATTGTCATACAATTGCTATTATTCAAGATGTACTTATGAAACTCGATCTAACAGTGGCACTTTATTGAACCATGAAAATAACATGTAGTGTTTATTTTACGAGCTTATAAAATCATAACAATGATGAGATTATGGCCCTTTAAGAAGGCGAAAACAGTGGGCTATTGATTTGAGAAAAATAATTCGAAATACCAGTTTTCCTATCTCCAAAAATAAATTTTTTTATTTTTGGTTCAGCCGAATGTTAGCAAAAAACGATTCATACACAAAAAACTTAAAAGAAGAATGGTGAAAACCGCATTTCGTTATTTCAACTACTTCAAAAGTTACGAGGTTTTAGAAAGGTACAAAACATAATAAATCACCTGGTATAAAGACAATGAAATATAGAGATTTTAAAGAGTATTTATAATGGTAAGTTTGATAGAAGTTTAAATTTAACACTGCTAGGAAACTTGCATTTATATATTGCAGCGAATGTATTTTTCTTAGCTTTGTTTCATTCTATTCAATTCAACATTTTCCTAGAATATTTTTGCAGGCTAGTTAAATCAATAAAAAAAAACGAGTTGTACATGAATTATAATAATTTATGATATTAAAAAATATTATTTGTAGAACTTATATCATACGAAATAATTTGGGAATTCAAGAAAGGCTAAAGCCTGTTCTGCATATAGAATATGTTACGTAGTTTATCGATTCAAAACGCCTCCAGCTGCGCGCAATGCAGTTTCTGACAGGTCTCACTCTCTTATTCCATTGCAATCCCATTTTATTGGTCATTTGTTGTGTTTCATTATGATTCAATCAGATTCAATATTCTCCAAATACTTTTTTAACTTTGCTTAACTTTCTGATATTGTAATAACGCATACTCTATCTATGAAGAAATAAAAATTTAAATGAAGCATTTATTGTCCTTAAACATATAGAAAATAAACATTTCCAATGTTAAATAGAGAGTTAATTTAACACGAAACCTGATGGAAAAACGAGTCATCAATTAATTTTCAACTAGCACGAAAATGCGTTGGCGTTGTCGTTTTCTAATTGCCGCATCAGACATAATTACCCTACGGTAATTAATCGGACCTTAGACCTTTTGTTTAGGAAAACAACAGAAGGATCTCTACGGATTCTCCGTTTGGGTATTGTGCTATCCTATGTACATCCAGTAAACTCAATAACCTATAGGTTTGCATACAGTCGAATCATTTCTGCTCGAAGTTCATTGTCCATATTGGGTCCATTATGACAGATTATCGAGAAAATACGAAAAAAAAAGAATACTTACTATATATTTTAACTCATAAAATAACGGTTATTATCTATTTATATTTTTATATTTTAATTATTTTGTTTTTTGCATCAGCTAGCCCAAACTATGATGTATCATATTTTCATCATACTATTTTCATATAACAAAAATTTATTTTATATGGAAATGACGATTCTTGACATAATGTTGAAGGTTTGAATTGTTCCATAAGTTCCCCAAAATATGCCAAAAGCACATTCTCAGAAAATTAGTTTACATTGTTTTTTTATATGTCAGTCTGTAAACTTTTGGTATACTATTTCATACCTTGCCCTTGATTTTGAAGGCAGTAACTTGTTAGTAGTATTAGCAGTATTTTCATGAATATCAGGAGGAGTTCCTTGAAATTCATTTTTACTATCCAACGAACTTATTTCATTCTTTAAAAAAATAATATTGTAACTACAAAAATGGCGATTTTTCTATTTATCATAACCATAGCACTTGTCCCGATTTAACATGTGTCCTGATTTTGTTCCGCTTTCGTTCCTTTTTAAATTGATTTTCAATCAACCAAACAACCGTCACTACTACAAATAGAATTCGTCGAAAAATCTCCATGTTTTCGATTTGTTCCGCTTTTTAATTTTTTTAAATCTGGTCACTTTATCATAAATAAATGTTTTCGGATTCCATTTTTTCAATTGACAACCGAATTAATTTCACATTTGGCATGGCCATAGTTCGTAAAAACCACTGAACTGTAACTGTTACTGGAACGCTAGTAACAATACAAGCGCGTGGAAATTTTAAGCTATCCATGTTTCGTCGAATGGATGATATTTATTTGAAAATGCTGTACCACCGGGTTCTGGCGCTTGCGTACCACTACATAGTAGCCATGATGTGGTCATCGTGAACAAATAAAACTTAAACTAATAAGCCAAACTTCAAATTTAGCGTTTTGTTTTTGGTTCTACCTTAAAATACCTAGTCAAGATCATTTAGTTTTTGTTTTTTGTTGTGTGAGAGTGTGAGGCACATACTTTGATTACTATACGAGGCAAGAGAGAGGTCCGACACGCCCAACATAGGGCGCGGCCATTTTGAACCCTGTGACACAGTTTACAGCTAAAGAATCAGATCGCTCACTCTGCGTCGGCACTTTGGATCTCAATGTTTAAGTTTATACACTGTGCAACTCGGATAATACAATATATGACAACCGCCTATAATAAAACAGCAGTCTTCTGCATATCCTGAATTTGTATCCCTGGAGTGGATGTTATTTTGGAACTTTCAACTGGTCCGAGTAAGCTAACTTATTCTTTAGCAATAAACTGTGACTCCAAAAATAATATTCACTGACACTGACAGCAGCAAGCAAAATATCAGGTGCGTTTTAATCATCCGCTCCTGCTTCCGTAATTAGGCATTCCAAACTTAATGGCTACCAGTGGGTTCTGACGGGTTATGATATGGCAAAATTATGGCAACCCTGTAGGCCTGGTGATTTAACAAGGTCAATAAAATAGATAGTTACATAGATTGATCATCCATATTTTTCAAAATAAACATAAGCTTATGCCTTGAAGTAAAAATGTAAGCAATTATTTTTTTTTAAATATCTAAAGGCTAAAAATTGGTTTTAAAACACATTTTTGCTAAACCGATTCAAATTAATAAATATTTGCTAGGCAATATGGCCGCTCGTAAACGACCAGCTTTGAGCAATCTATATAACTATATATGCATCATTGACCCTGTCAATGACAACATGACAACAGGGTTGCCATATCTAAACTGTCATTACCCACTGGTAGCCATTTGGACAGGTCGTTGGAATGCCTAATTGTCGGTTTAGTCGTTTTAACCTGTCAGATTAAAACAAGAAAACCGACAATTCCGAAGCAGAAGCGGATGATTAAAACGCACCTATTAAAAATATTGCGCCAAGATGTAGGCAACACGTAATAAGGGTTCAAAATGGCGGAGTTTTCTATCTCCTTTTAAAAGGCACTCAGAAAGCTGCGCAGTGCGACCTTTCTCCGTATAGTAAAAGAAAATCAAAGTATGTGGTGTGAGGTAAATACATTTTTGTTTATTTATATATTGATTACTTCATTTGTTACGAAATGTATCCTACATTTCACTTTTAATCTAGTATAAAAGATGTTACTTTTAGAACTCTAAAAATGGTTGGAACAATATCCCCATTACTTTTCACTTTTACCACACATTTAAGAGAGTGGCTATGAAACTTGATTTAAAAGGAATAAATGGAAATTGTATCGTCTGAATTAGATATGGACAATCCACTCGAGTTGTATAGTAAATTTTTTCTACGACACACGAAAATCTACAAATTTAAAAAAAATATTTTAGGCTATTAAGACAAAATAACTAATTTTTAAATAATTTAAGAATTTTACTAATTTATAAAATAAATTTAACATGAAAAAAAGATTTAATTTAATTAGTCCTCAGCCTAGATTCGAACCCGATCTTCTTGCATGGAAAGCACAAGCTCTGTACTCACCTCCATCGCCACTTTTACGATTTTAGTTTTACCAAAATTAAAAAAAATACTAGTAATTAAATTAGTTTCGTATAGTTTGAATAAAATTTATTTTTTTTTTCAAAATATGGACCAAATAAAAATTAAAATTCAATTATTTATCGATTCTACACAAAAATAACTCATTTTAATGTATATTTAATCTCAATAACTAAAAAATATACTGACAATTAGTTTGATAGAATTGTCACTTATTTAAAATTTTAAAAATAATAGTAATTGGATGTCAAAAATATGAACTGTCATTAGTTGATCTTATTTTGTGCAGTGTTCTCACTACCTAGAATTGATATGATATATATTCGTTCATTTGACCGCAATAGCATACTTTTTGTTTTGTAGTCTGCGCGTTGAATAGCCATAATATCCATGTGGGTGTAGGATAAATATCTTCTCATCTAGTAATAAGAGATTTTTATTTGACCAATCATTGTCGACAAAACAAATGATGCCACAATTTTATATTTACCAATTCTAATGCAAGTAAGTTTATTTAAAATCTTATTTCTATTAAATTTCAAAATTAAAATTTATCTATTATCAAGTGTCATAATCAAATTTAAATTGCCCAATTTTTAATTATTCAGTCTTTTAATATACTCAAATTCAATTTAGTAATACTGACTTTGCAAATATTTATTCTTCTCAGAGTTTATGAATCTTTTTAACCGACTGCTAAAAAGGAGGAGGGCCTCAATTTGTCGGAACATTTTTTTTATGTATGTTCAGCGATTATTCTTTACTACGTTGTCCGATTTCTTTTTTGTTAGAAAGAGAGCACCTCAGGGGTGGTTCTATATTAATTTGGTCAAGATCTATTGGGGTCCATATGAAAATCATCCAACTTCTTCATTTTTTTGTATTTTCAACAATAATTCTTTACCACGTTTTTGTTAGAAAGCGGAACTACCTCAGGGGTAGTTCAATACACAATTGGTCAGGATCTGATGATCTTTGAGGAAATAAAAAAAAAACAATTTTTAAGAACATCTGCACGATTTTGAAGTCGGTTTTTCAAAATTACTTTTATAACTTGTTCATAATAATATACAGTATGTACATATTATTAGAGAAATGTTATATTTTCTGTTGTAATGATATTTTTTTTTATTGATTAATTTTTAAAACGATTAACATTTCATTACAATGTACTTTATATGTACCTTCTTTGTTTTTCTTTTTTTGCCTGGCGTTATATAGCCTAAAAATATGTTGGCGTCCATTTAACTTATTTGCGTTAAATAACTTTTCCTATTTTGAGTTTATCTTATTTTCCCTAAATTCAGACAGTGTTAGATATAAAATTGGTCAAGGTCTCTGCTGTTGCTTGAGAGTATTTCACTTTCCAACTTGTATTATTAACTTGGAATACTTTATATATATTTTGGTGAATTTTATTCTTAATTAATTATATACACTTTTTACAGCTTTAAATTGTCTGAACTGTAAACGCTAAAAGTAAGTAAACTGAATTTTATGCCAACCACAAGCCAAGTAATTGTCTTCTTGGTTAGATGCTGTCGCTTCGATGTTTGATAGTTGAGCGTTCGAAAATGGACGGGGAAGATTAATAATTTGCTGGTTAATAATTTGTATTAGATATAAATAGATTCCAGCTCTAACTATTAATCCTGTAAATTTACCAGAATTTACCAGAAGAGTAACTCAAAGGGCAGCAGTAATAGTTACTAAAAGTTATAGTCAATTAAGGAAAGGTAAGTCAATATTTACACTAATTCTGTATTGATGTTGACCGAGAGAATTGTACTATCATTAGGTAGAATCAACATACTCAGTAACCGTAGTCGTAAATGTACCTGTAACCGTGGAATACGTAAGCCGTAATACATATGCATATTATAGAATCAACACGTAATTCGTAATTCCGGATTCCAAACTGCACGTGGTTAAGAGCCATGTCATTTTACCATTCTTGTTTCTGGACTGCAGCAGTCTATTTCAAATTCTGAGTGCTTACAATCAGTGCCGCATCCAGGATACGTTTTCTGTAGTAATTGGACCGTTGCTAATAATCTAAGGTAAACAACAAGTTTTGGTATAGCAAGCTGTGTTATATTTATCGTGAATTATAAATCGTTTACTAAGAATTTACATATTAATTTGAGATGAATGGATGAAAAGTGGTTTGTGAAATCAGACAGAAGTTATAATCCTACCACGTTATTGAAAGTAGTATGTTATTAAAGCATTAAAGAGCTTGTCAAATCAGAATGTTTAGAACTTGGCTTAATTTTTACTACAGAATCTAATACATTTGAAATTTAATATTTAGGCAACCGTTTGAGCTATGAATATGCGGTTTGTGGCATTGAACTTTTTCTTGGTAAATATTGCGAAAACGCCCTTTTCTTAAAAATACAATTTTTGTTACAAAACTTACATTTCAGGCTAGGAAGGAGAGTATTTTTCAAATATACCACCAATTAATATGAAACAAAAAGAAATAATAAAAAAATACCTTATTTTTGACATAACATTTACATACTCTTTATAAAGCAGTTCTATTAATTTATTTCCGGTCACACCCGATTATTTATTTATCCAATTTGATTGAATTGTTGAAGTACATAATTTTTAAATATTAATATTGTCATCTATAAAGTAATAAACAATGTACTTTTCGAAAACTTTAAAAAATAAATACTTTGTGTTATACAGAAGTTTATAAAACTTTTTTGAACCAAGCGAATTTATTTGTTTGACTAAAGAGTACTATCAACAAGAGGATAGCTGAATTAGTTCAATTTGTGCTGGGTTAACTGTGACGTCACTCGGTGGATACCTTTAAGGCATTTCTTTATAAGCTTACCACAACATACTTGGTTACAGTATTGTGGTTACTGTGGTGACGTCACACATACCGTGATAACGTCATAGATACCGTGGTAACCTTTTACTTAATGTCATATGTCAAATTTAATTTAAGTTTGGGGATTTCTAAACGGAATTAAGAGTTTTAAGAAATTTTTTTGGTGTAGTTATTGAATATTTCGGCACAATACAATATTTATACCGGATATTTGAACAGACATTTCAAACAACAATAAAGGCGTATTAATATTTACACCATAAACCTAACTCCCTAGAAAGCGATCGGCGCCGATGACGTAGATTACCGACCTCGCCGCTACAAGAAAAACAGGGGACGTGGTCTATTTATTCTAACTTTGATAATTAATTGAGAAGTAACTATAAATGCCAGAGAGACCAACTAAATTGCTAAATTTAAGTCGGAAACTGCCCTTTTTATAAAACATAATCCAAATGTCACTTTCAAGCTCATTGGCTCTATTTTAATCTAAATATAATGCTACAATATATTCATTCTTGTCTAATTTAGTTTAAATGTTACAAAGTGTATTTTTATGTATATTTGCTTTATTTTATTTGTTTTTTATTTAAGGTTTATTTTGTTTTTTTTTTTAAATGAATTTCTATTATTTTACACCCATTCAGCACATAATTTTAATAACCTACCTAAAAAGCAATATTAAAAACTAAAAAAACTATAATGAATGGTTATCTGTACGTAGTTTTCTAGAGACTTCGTGAAGCTTTTCTTTATGAACTGGAACAATTTTGTTTACTTTCAGCATATTTGTACATTTTCTAATAGTTTAAAGAGAGGTTGATTAAAAAAGGGGCATGCTAATGATTATTACAATTTTTTTTAAGATAAACAATTATCAATTATTCAATTTGTTGTCTTCGTGACTATGCTGATTTTTCCTTTGGGTCCTTTATATTCTGTTGTTAACAATCAAACGTGCAAATCTATAATATAAAAATGAATCGCAAAATGTGTTGGTAAGCGCATAACTCAACAACGCCGGGACCAATTTTACCAATTCCTTTTTTTAAATGTTCGTTGAAGTCCAAGGATGGTTTTTACGGCGAGAAAAATTCGAATAATTTCCGGGAAAACCCTAAAAACAGCCCTTTTCTTTTTCCCATATCTTTCTATCTTTCTATATCTATTCTATAATATAAAAATGAATCGCAAAATGTGTTGGTAAGCGCATAACTCAACAACGCCTGGACCGATTTCGTTAATTCTTTTTTTATTGTGTTTGTTATTGTAAGGAGAAGGTTCTTATAAAAGAAAAAATTAAGAAAATCGCGCGGAAAATTAGAAAATTTCTATATATATATATAAAAATGAATCCCTATTTCCCTTGGCAACGGCATCACGCGTAAACGGCTGGACCGATTTCGCTAATTCTTTTCTTTTTTGTGTTTGCTATTGTCAGCAGAAGGTTCTAATGAAAGAAAAAATTAAGAAAATTGCGCGGAAAATTAGAAAATTTCTATATATATAAAAATAAGCCCGTATTTCCCTTGGTCCCGGCATCACGCGTGAACGGCTGGACCGATTTCGCTAATTCTTTTTTGTTGTGTTTGTTATTCTCAGGAGAAGGTTCTTATGAAAGAAAAAATTAAGAAAATTGCGCGAAAAATTAGAAAATCGTCAAATATATATAAAAATGAATCCCTATTTCCCATGGTCACGGCATCACGCGTGAACGGCTGGACCGATATCGCTAATTCTTTTTTGTTGTTTGTTATTGTCAGGAGAAGGTTCTCATGAAAGAAAAAATTAAGAAAATTGCGCGAAAAATTAGAAAATTGTCAAATATATACCGGGTGTTCAAATTAAAGTGTTACAGTTAAATACCGCCGAAAATATGCGTTTTAGAAAAAAAAGTTTCAGACAAAAGTTTTATAGTTTTTTGGGGGAAACATTTTGGCTAAATTCATTTTTTTTATAGCTGACCATAATATGGCCATATCGAGGTGAACTTTGTTTTTTTAAATGGGAATCCCATTTTTTTCTTACATATTCTTAAAGTACATAAAAAAATAAGAAACTTTTGAGAGAAATATTTTTTTTATTGGACTTTTACTTTTTGAGTAACAGCTACTTGAAAATGTTGCTGCGCGAAAAAAAGTTGGCCATATTATGGTTAGCCATAAAAAACGATTTTAGCCAAAAGTTTTTCCCCAGAAAACTATAAAACTTTCGTCTGAAACGTTTTTTTTTATAAAAAGCTGTATATAGCTGTAACGCTTTAATTTAGAACATCCGGTATAAAAATGAATCCCTATTTCCCTTGGTCACGGCATCACGCGTGAACGGCTGGACCGATTTCGCTAATTCTTTTTTTGTTGTGTTTGTTATTGTCAGGAGAAGGTTCTTATGAAAGCAAAAATTAAGAAAATTGCGCGAAAATTTAGAAAATCGTCAAATATATATAAAAATGAATCCCTATTTCCCTTGGTCACGGCATTACGCGTGAACGGCTAGACCGATTTCGCTAATTCTTTTTTTTGTTGCATTTGTTATTGTCAGAAGAAGGTTCTTATGAAAGAAAAGATTTAGAAAATTGCGCGGAAAATTAGAAAATTTAAGAATACTTAACCACCATATTAAATTGAACTTTTTTGATGTAACCTTATGGCGTTTGACATAACATTGACAGAATGCGTGCTGCAAATATCGTCAAAGATGAATATCGTTTAAAACAGATGCTTCGATCGGAGTAGTATATCATAAAGCATTAGACTAATAAACACTTTATTTCTGAAATATTTTTTTAGTTAATTATACCAATTCGAAATCAATATTCATAGTTGGAATAGTTCTGTGTCTTTGGTTAGTTTTAATAGGTTCCCTACCAAGTGTTCCTGGGGTGTTCTTTCCGGTTCTAGGCCGAAAAGGATGAAACGTCGCCCAGTAAGAGCTTCGCATTCGAAGATCACATAGTATGAGGTTTCTTTCTCTTCCATGCAAGGTCTACACGTAGTGGGATCATTGTGTAATATCATTACATGAAGGTATTTCAGCAAGCAGTGCCCCGTTAGTAATCCCACAATGGTGGATATCTGAGGCCTTGCGAGTTGTAGTCCCTCAGTAGCCATGCGTGGGTTTGGTCCCCTTAGCATGAGCTTACTGATTCTGTGCCTTCTTATCTGTTGCCAGTGAATTTGATGTTTTGTGGTTATTCACCTGTTCACTGCCTATCGAGCAGAGGTTTTGCTTATCCCAAATACAGGTTAGGGTCTGTGAATGGTAGATCTGATCCCTCTTTGGCAAGTTCATCAGCCTTTTCATTTCCTTGGATACCTTTGTGCCCTGGTACCCACGCTAGTTTTACCTTGTTGTGGGTTGCCAGATCATGTAGTATTCCAAGGCAGTTCCAGACAAGCTTTGAGTTGATTTTGTTTGAATCAAGAGCCTTTAAAGCTGCTCTCGTACACACAATTTGATTGCATGTATTTCAGCCTGAAATACAGTGGCATGTTTTACCAGTGAGACGATGATGTCGCATTTGGGTTTAACTCCATGTACGCCAGAGCCTGTTCCCTTGATAGTTTTAGATCCATCCGTATACCATACGAGACCGCTAAGCAAGTATTTATCTATCTCCTTATTTAACTCGTTCCAGTTACAGTTGACCTGGAAGAGTCTGTTAAAGGTTAGGAGGGGTGTCATGTGATCTGATCCCTTATTTAATATAGAATCATTTACTTCATGTGTTATTCTGGTACCTATGTTTTATATGTCCCAGTGGGTTCCAGTTGTTTGGAGATTTCCAGTCTGTATGTACTCATTCTGGCCTCCCCCTTTATGACTAGGTCAAGGGGTCGGAGGTTTAGAATGATTTCCATAGAGGCTGTCGGTGTACTTCTCAGTGCTCCTGTAATACAAAGGCATGCCAGCCTCTGTACTCCTGAGAGGGTATTAAGGGCCGTTTTCTGGTTTACTTTTGGCCACCAAACAACCGCTCCATAAGTTATCATGGGTCTTGTTATTTCCAATGGAGCATTTTTGGTTTTAATCATTACTAACATAGCTATTCAGCCATGTTTCACATATTAAAACAACCTCAAATGAGTGTTCACTGAATAAATTTTTAAAATTTTGTAGCGATAGTAAACAAGCTATATTAAAATAATCCATATGTTTCGACTTAAAAAAAAAGAAATAAAGGAAAAAAAAATGTAAAAGTTCAACTATCCTCTCTAAAGCAATTCAGAATAATAATATAAAATCTATTTCTAAATAATAAAATAAATACTATAGTCAGACAAAATATTGAAGAAGGTGATTCCTTCCTGTTCACGTATAACAATCATACTATATCAGAGAGTTTCGTAATCCATTGATTCTGCAGAACTATCACTGGAATCGTCTTTATCGTCAGAACTTAAAGTTATGACTAAAGGTTCAACTACCGTTTCGATCATACCGTCCAAGCGCCACATATTATTTTATTCCTTAATTACATGGGAAATATCATTCTGCCAATCTTCAGGTTTTATACGTTCTATACCGGTTTTTAATAAACTGAACGTCGGCTATTTTAAAAGTTTTATTTTCTCGAGCTACAAACCTTTTCACTTGCACCCAAATTAGTTCAATAGGACTGAATTCGCAGTGATAAGGAGGAAGTCTTAATACCATAATACCACGATCACGAGCCATTGTGTCGACAACATATTGAATATATTTATGGCGGTGTTCCTTTATTAGGTCCATTAATTCCACTTTAAGCATCTCCTCACTAAATGTTATTGCTTTATCCCGCAGCCAGGTTTGAATATCCGCTTTCATACTGGACGTTATCGGAATGCGTTTAACTCGTCGACTGTGATAAGAAGCGTTATCTAGTACAATAACTGAATTTCGTTCTACACGCTGTAATACTTCAGTAAACCATTTTTCAAAGCATTTCGCATTCATGTCCTCGTGGTAGTGTCCTGTTTTTTCGATATAAACACAAGAGCGCTATTTTCCAAAAATCCACTGTTACTTCCGATATGGGTAACAATTAGGCGCTGTCCTTTACCTGATGGTGATTTCAAACCTGTAGATAATCCCTCTATAAAAGCTCCCTCTATAAAAGGCGATGACTAGTTACAGAAGTGTCTTGCCATATCTTAGATACCGTGTGTCCAGCATTCGCCCACGTTTTATCGAGATAGTATATCTTTTTTTTAGCGGCTCTAAACTCTTTAATATTTCGTAAATAAGGCCGTCGCCAGGACACTATATCTGACCTCTCAATTAAAATTGATTTCCTACACCGTTTGACCAAACAAAATTTTAGGCCCCATAAAATTTTTCGTAAAGTTTCACGGCTCATTAATGGAATTTCTTCGGTTTCTCTTAATTTCGTAAGAATAACTTTAAGTGTTGGGGCTTTGGGGCTTCTAAGGAGCCTTTTTTTGTCTTTTCGCGTACAATACGTTCAATTGTTATATATTTAATATAATAATTTAATAAAGTTTACTAACAAATACCTAATAAATAATAAATAATTATTTGGTATTTGATACGCGGCCTATGCTGACTCTGTCGGAATTTTTATTCATAGACAACAGTGTTGATCATGCATATGACTCAACTTCTCTAATATTTTGTCCAAGTATAAGCTGAGAATATCGATTTCTGATATACAAGATAAGTCCAAAAACTAGTTAGAAATGGAAGCAACTAACTGCACAAATGTAGTTTTATTTAAACCGAACTCTTTTGTGCTAACTTAAAATCTATATTTGAAGGAACTAAACCAATATTTGATCATTAATTTAAACAATAAAAAACAATATAATTATAAATTTTAGAGATTAGGCAGATACAATTTAATTCTAGAATTTAATAATTAAAAGAATAACATTACTTTTTTTTTAAATTGTCAATATCCTTCAATTCACTGATTTTGGTAAAATCTTTGCGGCCGTTAAATTTAACGAAGATGTTTCCTTTATTTGTCCATACTAAACCATTCTCGCTAACTTTCCTTATTGTAGCTTTGAGTAACTTTAATGTTTCAATTGACAAATCTTCTCTCTTCAATTTTCTGACTAATCCGATGATTCTAAAGTTTGATTGCCTGTAGCTTTATGCTATCATATCACGGCATATTTTATTGCGTTGAACATTTAATTACTTTTAAAAAGATAAAGTTTTTCTTTTTAATAACCATTTGTTACGTTTTAAACGAAACACCATCACTATTTATAAAAAAAGTTCAAAATGAAATGAACATTTCTGAGCGTTTTTATATTTATATAAGTGCTGGAAATAAAAAGATGCTCCACACTCAAGTGATTAATCTTTTGTAATGCCGTTTTAAAGTAAACGAGAACGTGAATGATGTTTATTTTAGAAGATGTGATTAAAGGAAAGAATTACTTTTTTGTACCGAGGAAATGAACGAATTATAACGTTAGACCATTTTTAAAATTTGTGTAATTAATACGAGGAGAAAATTATTTTATTGAAAGGTACTTTTAAAATCTAAAGGACGAAAGTTTTCTACCTAACGAAAAGAAATCTTAAGCCTTGTAGCATCGAGAAAAAATCTGGAGTGAAAATCCTTGCTAAAAGTTGGGAAACGGATATTTAGAAGGTGTAGAAGTGTAAGAGATGCTTGTACCCATCCTCAGGCATCTATCGACTAGAAAGTGAAAAACATCCCCGGACAAGGATTAGCCAGGGGCGGAAAACGCTGCTTTTCAACAAACATGAAAAACCCAAAGCGGCTTTCCCGACTTTCCTTTTCCAAATAAGATCCCGGCTTCGATATTGGTGCGCTGGCATACTAGGTACACATTTCGGAAAGAAAGAGGGGCTTATAACGTACAGTTGACGTCAAAAAAAATAAGTAAAAATTATAATCTAAGACTAATAAATATCTAATTTGTTGTGCTATGTTTAGTTAATTTTGCAAGGGAAAGTTCACTGGAAAGGTAGTAGTGTAGAATTACTGTAGCACATACCTATGTTATACAGGGTAAGTCGATAGGACCGGACCAAACTCTACGAATGTATTATGCACATGAAAATAGTGTAAAAAATCTTATCCGATTTTTATTTGTGAAAGTAGATAGTAATTCGTAGTATTCAAAATATTAAAGAAGACAGACGGGAATCAATTAGGAGAGCAACAGGCACTCTTCGTAGATGCAGTAGAAAATGTTTAGAGGTCATTAGAAGAACGTGATAAATAAACAATCTTATTGTACGAACTTTTGTTTTACCCAAAGAGGTTATTCCCTATGTATGCATCTGTCTATGCTAACAAAACCTTACAAATGAAATTACCGCATAACATTCTTATTACAAATATTTTGGCACACTACACATTTCCTCACCATCCTAAATGGTCCCTATTAAACAATTCAATGTTTAAATTGTTCTGGAAAATCTCAAAAAACCACAATAAAACTTAAGCTGTCACTTGACGCCGTCTAAGGATGCCAAACTTAAAGGTTTTCAACCAGAATGTTCAATATCCACATACGATACACGTGTAAAAGACGATAAATAAAAATCTCAAGTGATTATAATGAATAAAAAACTCATATTGATGTTTTCAATTTTTTATTTTTCTTTTTTCTAATAGATCATATTAAATTGAATAGTCAATTTTTTAATAAAAATTTAATGCAGGCTATTTGATGAAAGAAATATGACAACATAGGAAGAGCGTACTGTCAGAAAGATATCGCGGACAAATTAAATTTAAACAATGCGTATCTATTCTATCCGATATCAAAGATCATATTTATTACTAAACTATATTGACTCTATAAACTTAAGTGCTACATAATAGAGATTAATTGAACTATGCACGCTCAATTGAAGAGATCTTCAAGATTAAAGGGTAGACGCATAATAATATAAAGGGGTCTGAATATCATTGTAAATTCTAAACGTCTTGGAGAAACCACTAGTTTGTAAAGTTAGCTGCATACATTAGCATTGGATGCGTCGGATGTCTCGCCTTCACCGCTGATTAATGACCTCTCCCATTTATAATTATTCAACTTTGGCGTTTCCATTAGAGTCATAACGTTGGTTGCAGACATGTAAATAGAAGGAGAAAAATTATACCTATTTCTGACAAATTTGTTTATTTTTAAACTAGAATTTTTCGTATCTAAATGCTATAAGTTTCAAAATGTTTTGCTTCAAATAGTGCAAACCTCAGAATCATATAAACCTTCCAATACGGTTAGCTAGCGTCGAATCGAAAACTACAGAGAGTTAGCATTAGTGCAAGCAGGACACTAAAATAACAACGTTGCCAGTAAACGTTCTTCTGGCTTCGTGGAGAGATAATTCTCGGTGCACGATATAGGCTATTGATTATGTCCTAAAAAAGGGGACAATAAGGGACTAACTATAACCTTCGTGGGTTTTAATTACACGAATCATTCAAATGGTCAATAAAGATGAAAAAACCGCGGAGTGCTATTGAATTAGAGGGTGACAATTGGAAATAGGGGGAAAATGCAACCTTTACATTTTTTTTTAATTATATCTTGAAAACGAAGCAAATTTTAAGTATAGTTAATATGAAATGTTTTGTAGAGAATGCGATTTCCAATCAAAATAATTTATTTAAAACATTTAAAAAATATAAAAAAAAGAATTTAATAAATGCAAAAAATCTATTTTTTTTTTCATTTTTGCTTATTGCTTATTTGTTTTTACGAGCAGAGATACGTATAGTTATTGCTTCATATAAATTTCCTTTAGAATGATGAGTTTAAAAAGTTTTATAGCCCTGGGACTGTTGGCAATGAAGTATTAATTTAGATTGTACTTCTACCCTTTTCAGCTGCATGACTGTCTGCCATGATAAAGACCCTCTTATATCTAAAATAGTCACTTGACATATCTTTGGTGCAGGCATTTATTGCTGTTACTTCAGCTTGGAAGACTATTGTCAGTGACCCCAGGTTCAGACTAATGGTCCTCCCTGAGTTCACATGGTAAATCCCAGCTCCTGTGCTGTTTTTAATTTTCGAACCTCTGTGTACCAGATTAATTCGTTTTGTTTTTTTCTATTTTCCAGGCTTTTGGCCCTTTCTGATATTTGAATATCGAAAGGTTTCCTGAAGTCATGAATAATGGGCGTTCTATCCGATAATAATAATAATAATAATAATGTTTATTTAGTTAAAGAACATTACAATAATTATATAAGACAGTATAGACAAAAAAAAAATACATTTAACTAAACAAACCTAAATGATATAATGACAGTAAACTTACTACAAAGGGTATATAATGTACATATAATATAAAATAATACACATTTTTTTTGATCCGTGCAACCCATTAAGACCTTCAAGGTTGAGCATGGGGTACACTGACCAGTAAAAAAGGTTTACACTTCGTATACATATTTTTTTCTTATTATTTTTTTTTTTTTACATTTTTTTTGTTAGATACATATTATTATTCTTAGATCTCAAGAATTTTTTCAATGTCATCGGCCTTTAATGATTTTATGTATCTTTTAAAAATAGTTTTTAGAGATGATATTGAGTTTAATTTTCTTAAATACATTTTATATATTTCTGGGAGAAAGTTAAATAATCGTGGTGCTAAAAATTGGAAATACCTAGTTCCTATTGTTTTTTTAGCTGTTTTTGTTTGTACAAAATCTTTAGACTTATTTCTTGTTTGATAATGATGGTCAAGTGTTTTTAAGTCAGCACGGTTTTTAAAAAGGTAAATTACCAAACTAAAAATATACAGTTGTCTCAAACTCATTACATTTACTTCTTTAAATAGGAGCTCTGTGCTATATTTCATTTTCTTAAAAGTAATTACTTTTAATATTTTTCTTTGGAGTATTTCTACTTGTTCCAAATGACCAGGCATGGTTCCTCCCCAACTGGCAATACCGTAGTAAACTGTTTTCAGATGTGATAAATCCAGTATTTTTCTTAATTGTTTAAATTTATACAATAAAAATCTTAACGTCTTAGCAACGTCTGACAAATGAGAAATCCATCTTAAGTGCGAATCTAGTTTTATTCCAAGATATTTTATTTCGTTTTTCAGATAGATATCGATATTGTTGACAATTATTTTCTTATAATCAGGTAAATTATTTTTATAGCTAGTAAACGGTACAATATATGTTTTTTTATGATTAACTGTTAGTAATTTGTGATTAAAAATATCGAATATATTTTTTAAATCATTTTCAATTTTATTTTTTAAATCTCCCCATGTTTTTGCATTATATATTACAGCCGTGTCGTCTGCGAAACCAATTAATTTGCCTGTATAATTGTAAGAAAATATATTATTTAAATATAAATTAAATAGTATTGGCCCCAGAACAGTTCCTTGAGGCACGCCAAATGACACCAGTTTTTCAGTACTACGTTCATTTTCTATTTTTACAACTTGTTTTCTATGTGATAAGTAACTTTCAAAGAATTTAAGTGGCAACCCTCGTATACCTGCGTCTTCCAAGACATCAAACAACTGCGAATGGCTCACAGTGTCAAACGCCTTTGCCAAATCAAGAAATACTACTGCCACTGGTTCTGTCTTATCAATAGATTTGTAGACTGAAGAAACTAGACACTGAAGGCCGTCGTTAGTTGAGAGTCCTTTCTGAAAACCGAATTGCCGCTCCGAAATTAGACTATACTTATCAATAAACTTTGTTAGCCTCTGCTTTACTGCTTTTTCCATTAATTTTGCCAAAGTTGGAATTAGGGATATTGGCCTGTAATTACATACATTTTCTTTTTTGTCTTTTTTGTAGATTGGAGCAACTAGAGCTATTTTAAAGTGAGAAGGACATATTCCACTAGTGAAAATTAAGTTTATTAGATTAGCAATAGGTTTACATAATTGACTCTCTAATTTTTTAAATATTTCGGCTTTTAAATTATCTACGCCAGGTGCTTTATTTAACTTTAGTGATCTCACAAACTCTCTAGTTTCTTCAACAGTCACAGGTATCCAATAGAAGGTGTGAGGATTTTTATCTCGGGTTATAGGAAGATTGGATGGTTGTGATATCTTGCGAGCTAGATTTTCGCCCACCTGTGTAAAGTAGTTGTTAAATTCTTCTGCAATTTCTTTTTTACACGTTATCTTTTCTCCTGATTCTGAAATTATTTCATTTATGTTTTGATCGGTTTTGTCTTTGTAATTTACTAAGTTCCAGATATCTTTTGCATTGTTTCCATTTTTTCCTATTTGTGTTTGATAATATTTTCGTTTAGTAATTTTTATAAGATCGTTTACATGCTTACGGTAATTAAAGTACGTTTGTTTTTTTCTTTCGTCATTTAAGTTACTTTGCCATTCTTTATAAAGTTCGTTTTTATGATTTATTGACTGTAATAGAGCCGCGGTAATCCATTTTTTACGTTTAATTTTGTTTTTATTTAGTTTTATGGTTTTTGTATTTTTGTTGATAAAATGATGTAATATATTTAGCAGTTCTTGAGTTTTTATATTTACATCATTTGTATTATAGTACTTTTCCCAGTTGTAATTTTCTAAATCGTTTTTTATTTGATCATAATTTATGTATGTTTTATACTTGTCAGCTTTAGGAATTCTAGTAATATTTTTTACTTGAAAACTCATTAGCGTAGCTCGATGATCCGTGATATTATTTTCATAGACAGCAGCAACAGCTGTGTCAACAGAAGACTGGGTTACTGCCTTAAAAAATATATGGTCTAGGCAACTTCGCGAATCTTTTTGTACGCGCGTATACTTGTTTATCATGGATTGTAAATTATATTCATATAATACATTCAGATAGTTTGAAACAATGTCGTTTTCTTCTTTAATATTTATGTTTATGTCTCCAACCAGTAGATGAAATTCAATATCAGAGTATTTAATTTGTTCCAAATAATTTTCTAAGCCCAAAATAAAATCTGTGGGTGCACTAGACGGTGATCGATATATAGATGTTATTAAAATGTGTTTATTTTTTGACAAATTAATTTTAATATGTAATGCTTTTGAGTCTCCAATATCAATAGTTGTGCTATTTACACTTAATTCATTTTTAACATAAACAATTACACCATCATTCTTATTTAACCGCCCATAATTATAAAATACTTTATATCCTTCCAAATTAAAGAGACTAATATCATCAATTTGAAAAGTTTCAGTCAGTACAATACAGTCAAAAGTACATTCAAGTTGGTCTAACATTATTTTAAATTCATCAAGGTGTGCATTAAGGCTGCATATATTTTGGTGCATTATACTCACATTCTTCTTATTATTTTTAAAATACCTATTTATTTCCTTTGTTTTAAAACATTCAAGAGTAGCATAAGGCACATAATTGATGTCACGTATGTATTGATCCATATGTAAGTAAAATTAATAATAAAAGAAAAACAGAATATTTATACCAATACAAAAACAAAGAAAACGAAATAGAATAAATAAAAGAAACAAGATATAAAAAGATAGTATATAGAGAACGAAATTAATATAAGAAATCTAGGATCTGCTTCCGAAACGAGTTCTTGACTTTATTTCTTCCGTCTTTGGTTGTTGCTTGCTGTCTTTGTAGTTCTGGGAAGAGAGTGTATTTTTTGATGTAGTTGGTTTTATGGCAAGAGTTTCGTTCTTTTCAAATGTTTTCTTAGGTGTATCAGTTTCTTGGAAGTTGGAGGACTTGTCGATATTTTCTTCTTCTGATAGATTTCTTATAGTTGGTGTCGGAGGTGCACTATTGCTGGCTTCTTCGTTACTTACTTCCAGATCATTAGCTGTATAGGATTTATTATCGACGTAGAGTTTATTGCCTTTGATGTATGATCGCAAATTAGGATTTTCTCTGGCCTTTCTTAGGTGCTTCCTTAAGATAAAATTTTCTTCTCGCTGTATTTCTGTTAGATCACTAGAAATGCTTACGTTGGTTCCTCTCAATTGTTTGCAGTTTTTGAGAATTTCAATTTTTTTTAAATATGAAACAAATTCTATTTTTACTGGTTTATATTTGGACTGACCTATTTGATAAAAATTGTTAATATCTTTCGTATCAATGTTTATTTTTAATAAATTTTTAAGTGTACTTTTTTTATATCGTCTAGGGTAATTTGATCGTAATTCAATCCTAAAATTAATAAATTATTTTTTTTATTTCCTCTTTCTAAACTCTCTATTTTTGTTTTCAGGTAATCGTTTTCTTTCTCAAGATTGGATACTCTACGGTTAACTTCCTCTAATTTCATTAAGAGTCTAGTCTCACTAGTTTCTATTGAATTTTTAATTTCTTTCCTGTTTAATAAAATATCTTGCCGTAAAATTTCAATTGATTTTGAGAGACTTTGACCGTCTTTATCATTTTTATCATTTTTGTTAGTCATTATCAAATTAATTATAGTACCCTGCTGTGACGACTATGGATTAAGTTTATTCGTTCTTATCACCATGTGTTTACTGTTAGGTTAAGTTAGGAAATTTCAATATTTTTGTAGCACTAACCTGATTTTAGCAGCAAACTTCACAAACTGTGGCTTTTGTAGAAGTCTAACTGACAGGTTTTTCACAAAACTACTTTTAATTTTCACGCTTTATTTTAAAATACATTCTTAATACCGGATTTTGTTTTAATTTCTCTAATATCAGTATGTGGTGCCCTTTCCTCGAAAGTTTCCATCCAAATCCACCACAAGCTGTAATGGCGGAAGACTTAGCAGTAACTCCATTGGTGCAGTAGGCGTAGTTCTAAATTCCCATGTTATTATTAGATGGGGGATAGTCTTGTGCCACCATATGACAATTGAGTAAGTTATAATAGGTACTACAACCATAGTTTAAAGCTAGTGCATCATCCTTGGTTTAAGCCCCCATGCATTCTCTACCATCTGTCTACAGGCCTATAGTATTCTTACAGCTTTTTCTGTTGTTTTTTCTATTTTTTCTTTTTTTACCATTTTTAGATGTTGTCCCCATATATAAAGCTCCTTCATTCCTTGAAGGGTCCTTTTTCTTGTGAATGCAATAACAGATATTTTTGTAGGGTTTGTGGACAATCCCTCTTTTAGGTACCATCTTTCGACGATATTTAGTGCCCGCTGCATCCTTTCGGAAACAGCAGACCTAAATTTGCCATTTACTACGATGCTTATGTCGTCTGCAAATGCTTGCGTGTATAGATTTTATCTCTCTAACTCCCATAAGAGGTCATTAACCACCAAGGTCAACATAAGAGGAGATAAAACTCTTCCATGTGGACATCCCTTATTAACTGAGACCTCTATTGTTGTGTTAAAGAGATTACTGGTAATGGTTCTATGATTAGGCATGAACTCAACCCACTTCGTAATGCAGTGGGCTATGCAGATCCCAGTATTGAATTTTATATCTAGGAAAACTCCTAGTGCTATTTCTTTGCTTTCCAGTGGTTGTTCAGCCTGTTGAGTTAGCCCATGTATGGCTGCAACGCAAGACTTTCCAGATTGATAGGCAAACTAGTATCGATGTATCGGTTTATCCCGTAGAACATCGTCCCGTATATATCTATCGATCAATGTTTTTAAGAGAAACGATGTTAGGCTGATTGATCTAAAAGATTTGGTCTCCACGTAAGACGCTTTCCCGTGTTTGAGAATGAAGACAACTCTTGCTCAAGTAAGTGGCAAATTGCCACGGGGGCCGTGGTTGTAGGAAGTTGGGAATAGCTTGTTCAATATTTTGCAAATAATGCATGGATGTCAATTGAGAAAATGTACAATTTAATAACATTATTGAAGAGATATAAAACAATGAAAATAATATTAATACTTTACAAAGGAAGTCAAGTATTATTTCTTGCACCTTAATTTATAATTTTTTTGGTAGGTTCTTAGAATTTTAGGTGCCTGTAGAATGTATCTTCTATATTTATATATTAAATCAAAGTCATGTGTTTTTGGTTTAGAGTTTTCGGCACTTGTCAGTGTCTTCTTCAGTAATGGTATTTATTTAATTGATTTTTTTCCTTTAATATTGTTGTTCTTTGCTAGTATATTTTGCATCTGTTTTAATTTTATTTTTGGTTTAAGTTTTAACGTTACCTACAAGAAATTTGTTTTTTTTAGTTATGAGTTCATGTTTACTATTATTTTTTTTAGCTTACCTTGGGTACAATTGGGTTGCCTTTTCTTAAGATTTATTATTTTTTTATCATTATTAGCGGTGTCGACTGTAGTGACTGTTAAACGTATCATGGCGTGTGTCAGAGCTCTGCGCTGTGTGATGTAAATTGCGAATAGGCACACAATGACAGGTATCTCCATAATCCCCCACGCACGGGCCGTTGACAACGTTGATATTATTTGTTTCCTTCTCGAACTAATGCGAAATCTCTGTAGTTTTCTTTTCGACACTAGCAAACTGTATTTATTGGAAGGTTTTCAGTTGCCGATAATATACTGGATAACTTTCACTGTGTGGATCGTTACGATCCTATATAATATCTATTTATTTTTATTCTTTATTTTAATTGTATCCAAATAGGTTATTCGCGTCAAAATTGTTTTCACTTTACTCTTTATAAGTATATATTTGATGAACCTATTCCTAAACCTTATGACCCGCCTCTGGTTTTGCTTTTTCCGTTTTTATCATTTTTATCCAAAATCGTGCCTTCGAATATCTTGATGGAAATAGCCGAAGGACAGTACGAGTTTTGCGACAATTGATACCACGTCAAATACCGAATATCACCAATTGTGTTGGTTGCATGGAAGTTTTTTCTATTTTCCAAAGAATCCGAACTATACCTTGGTAAGTCAATGAAATATTAATTTAATAATACGAAATACATACAAAAAAAAACAATTAAATAAATTCGCCCCATGAATAAATTTCGCCTAACATAAAAAGCAGTCCACTTTCAATTTTTTACTTGGTAACGAACCACTGCGTAAATGCGACTTTTCAATTTACTCCTCCCAGTATAGAAATATTGAAAAATGCATTGGGCAAACATTCCGTTTAAAATATATAAAATTCAGCGACGACCCTTACTGAAAAAAACTTTTCTTAAATTTGAAAACTTGTCGAATTTCTACCGCTCAAGGTAAGTAATTCGTCTGAGATGGCTGGAGCGCTCCTTTTTATTTCGAAATAAATAACACTCGAACAAAAGAATTTACAGAGATTGGTTTTGATTCCCTTAAGATCAGTTTTTACTTTCCAGCTGCCTGGCTGTTCCTTGGCAGCGAATGACAATGGCAAGTAAGATGGAAGATGGGATTTTCATGGAATGATATTGAATACTGGTTATATTCAAAAAAGAAAAATTATAATCAACCTAATGTTGAAAAAGAAAATATAAACTTTACCTCTAACAACAGAATTATTTAATAGAAACCGAGATTATTTATTCCAGTAATAAATTAAAAAACAAATTATCTCAAGTTGTGATAAAATATCCCTGTTTGTATTAAAGGATTGAGCGAGAACTTTAATGCATCCTCTTCAAACACTTTTCAATTCAATACTGAAAACACTAGTTTCTCCTGATTTTTAAAAAAGTACTAAGGTTTGTCCTATTTATAAATCATAACTACATTTTATTCTTAATCATCTGAAATATATAGTATACAGGGTGGACCAGATTTAATTTGCGTATACAGAGATCTCGTAAACCGTAAGATATACATTGTCGGTTAAATAGGGAAAAAGTTTCGTATTTTGAAATATAATACAATACTCCATAGAAGTTCCAGATTTTCTGACTGGTTCCGGAGATATTCGATAAAATCCGAAAAACCTCATTTTCGTTTTTTAAGTCGTGCGTTATTATAAAAGATAAAAAATAATTATACGAAGTTTTTATTATAAATCAAGTTCTCTATAATCTGCCATGTAAAAATTTCTATTACGACGTTTCGTATTTGCAGGGCCACCTTCAACTTATCTTTTTAAATACGGACTTGGATTTTTAACAGTAATTTTTTATAGCTTTTGTATAGCTAAATACAACGATATGTTACACTTTACCATTTACCGTCTATGAAAATATCAGCTATGTAGCTTCTGATGATACCGTTTCTTACTTGATTAAAACAAGATAGCTAATTAAATAATTAAAAAACAAAAAATGCTTAAAATGTAAAATTTTAAATATAATTTGAAACATAATACAAGAATTATTTAATTACAAAATAAGTTACAATTTTTTATCAAACATGATTAAGTACAACCAGCAAACAAGACTAATGAAGAACAAATTATGGTTGTACACATTCTACAAATAATAAAGCTAATAACAAAAACATAAAATGAAAAACAAAACGGTCAAGCAATCTATAAATTCCTATCACCTGATTTTCTGTAAAATCTTTCGCTTAGGTTTCTCACACCATATTTTTCTATCGTTAATGTTTTCATTTTTGCATACATAAGATCTTAACAAAATCATGTTTGCCATGCATGTCAGTTGTAACTTGTCACCAATATTTTTGTTATAATCTGTAACATTTAATATTACAGTACTTTTTTAGCTTTAAATACTTTAGAATTAAATAAATATTATGGTTCGTTATACTGAAGAAGAGAAGAATGATATGTATGATGTGTACATAAGATGCTATAGGAATGAAACCCGGTCAGCTCAGACTTATTTAGATTTATATCCTGATAGACAACAGCCATCTAAGAGGATGTTTTCTTATATTTCAAAAAATATGGCAGAGCATAGCAGTGTGAAAAACAGGAGAACTAGATATCAGGTTCGACATACTGATAATGAAATTAATGTTTTTGCCCAAATACATATTAACCCTAAAAATTCTACTAGGCGAATAGCTAAAGAAGTAGGAACCTCCATGGTTAAAAGAATTTTAAAGAAACATAAATACCACTGGTATAAAATTCAAAAAGTCCAGAAATTACACGCTGGAGACTCTGATAGAAGACTGATGTTGGTATAGTAGAAAACTGCGCAATGACCGTTCTTTCAAAAAAAAGATATTATGTATGCTACTTCTAATCCCCATTTAATAAGAGAAGTTAGACCACAGTTCCGTTTACCTAAAATGTGTGGTGTGGACTAATCAATAATCAGATTATTGGGCCGATTTTTTTGGATGGTAATTTAAATCAGTTACGAAACCTACATTTATTGGAGGAAGTATTCGATGAGATGCCCTTACAAAAAATACAAAATCTTTAGTACTTTATGCAAGACGGTTGTAGTGCACACAATGCTAGGAGGGTTGCAGAGTATCTTGATCAATATTTTAGAGGTAATTGGATTGGTACCAATGGACCAATAAGATAGCCTCCTCGATCTCCGTGTCTTAACCCCATGGATGATTTTGTATAAGGCTTCGTAAAGAACCTAATCTACGACAAAAATATGCCAAATAATCTACAAGAACTTCGTCAACGAAAAGTAGATGCATTTGAAAAAATTACACCAGAAATGGTTGATAAAACTACATCCCAAATGTCTAGGAGAATTGCCCTCTGTATCCAACAGAATGGACTACATTTTGAGCAACTATTGTGACTGTTTCTGTTTTTGAATTTTGTTTTTGTTATTAGCTTTATTATTTGTAGACTGTGTACAACCATAATTCGTTCTTCATTAGTCTTGTTTACTGGTTGTACTTAATCATGTTTGATAAACATGTAACCCATTTTGTAATTAAATCATTCTTGTATTAAGTTTCAAATAATATTTAAAATTTCAATTTTAAGTATTTTTTTTTAATTATTATTTAATTAGCTATCTTGTTTTAATCAAGTAAGAAACGGTATCATCAGAAGCTACATAGCTGATGATATTTTCATTGACGAAACGTAGTAAAATGGTAACGTGTAACATATCGTTGTATTTAGCTATACAAAAGCTATGAAAAATTACAGTTAAAAATCCAGGTCCGTATTTAAAAAATAAGTTGAAGGTGGCCCTGGAAATACGAAACGTCGTAATAAAAATTTTGATATGGCAGATTATAGGGAACTTGACTTACAACAAAAAGTTCGTATAATTTTTTTTATCTTTTATAATAACAACGCACGACCTAAAAAACAAAAATGAGGTTTTTCGGATTTATCGAATATCTTCGGAACCAGTCAGAAAATCTGGAACTTCTACGGACCATTGTATTATCAGTCAAAATACGAAACTTTTTCCCTATTTAACCGACAATGTATATCTTACGGTTTACGAGATCTCTGTATACGCAAATTAAATCCGGTCCACCCATATATCCCATTTTGCAAATGCAAGCATGCAGTGGATGTGGTCTAATAAAAAAGGCTTCTGCTGATGAAGCAAATGTTTACGCCATTGAATCTCGACACAATACATTTTTTTATATATTTTTTTTTTTTGGTATATATTTGAATTTATCATTATAATATTCACATTTACAGTGGAGAGATAAAAATACTATTTTTAATACCTACATTTAAAATGGACATGTAAAAATCTTTATTAATTTGAATACCACTACTAGTTATGAGACTATATCTTTCGTAAATATGATTACTATTATTAATTGCTTTGTTTTGGCCCGTGGTCCAAACCCAATTTTTCTACAAAAAAAATTACATAGACCAATCATCATATTAATATTAAATTACGTATCAACTGCAGCGTAGAGATATTTACCACGAAAATATAACGAGCAAAGTAAAGTCGTTATAGGGCAATTTGTGGAGGTTCTTCTATTCCGAAACTAAACAGTAATTGTAAGTAATCATTTAAAGGAGCAACAACATGGCCTTAGCAGAGATACAGTCGTTTACATAAGCTTTTACAGCGATATTAACTGCTAGCTGTTCCCTATAAATCAAGAGATAAGCTCGAGAATGCTTCGGTATGCCGTATTTCGGTTCGGATCGAACCACTTTGCACTTTTGTCGAATAATTCAATCTGATGCTTATTCGAATTATATCTGTTTTTGTTCGGTAATGTCCGTACGTTCTAAAATAGGGATTTTTTACTTATCATAAAAATGAAAAACACCGAATGATAAAGTTGTTTTTTTAATTAAATCATCGTTTCTTAAAAAAGGTTGTAAGAATGATTTTATTTTCTACACAAATTTAATAAGTTTTATTTTACGAAACACCCGGTTTTTAAACGCACGAAATATTTGTCTCCCAAAACAGTTACAGCCTATGTTTATGTTAACACTATTAAGGGGGCGTCCATTAATTACGTGAGGTATTTTTGAGGATTTTTTGAGGATTTTTTGACCCCCTCTCCCCCCCTGGTAAGATTTCGTAAGATTTTCCTCAACTCCCTCCCCCTCCCCTAATCTCTCGTGAGATTTTTCAAATTTTGTGTTTTGGGTGTAAATGCGTTGGATTATTAAAAAAACAAACACAATATGTTTTATTACTTTTATTTAAGACTAAAAATTTCTAGAAACATTCTTTACTTTAATTTAATTTTCACGCAATTTTACACCGTTTTCTACTAGAAAAAAAAATACGTCTGATTTACAAAGACCCCCCTCTCCCCCAAGTGAGATTTGGAAAGATTTAGCTTGATCCCCTTCCCCCCCTTGAACACCTCACGTAATTAATGGACGCCCCCTAAGATACGGAAGTATCGGATTACGAATATTGGAACTAAGGGTAAATTATCAAGCAGGCATAAAATACAGATCATTTTAAATTTGGGTTAGTTGCTTTGCGGAACAAAATTAAACTTCGTTCCAATAATAATAAACTGGTGAATAATTATAAATTTTTGTGAATGGCTGTTTGCTGAACAGGGTGAGTTTTTCTCACTGAGTAATTATGTTTTATCAATTAGTTTTGTTTTAATTTGTAATCAAGTTATTTTGCAACCCATAGTTAATTTGTCAATTCTGACGTAAAGATATTTGTCAAGTATTGAGAAAACCTTTTATCCTAAATTAACGGGGTTATATTAATTAATTAAAACTTATTTGAATTTGACTATTTACTTATATTTTGTTTTCCTCTAAGAGGTGTAATCAAAAGTAAAGTGAGTTAGATTGTCTGTTCTGGCGTAGTACATTGCGGTCAGTGTATGCGTTTATTTTGGAATTACTGTGGTCAGTTTTCCAGAGTCGTTGCATCATGGTTGGTGCGGGCTAGTGACATTGCGGTCAGTGTGCTAGTAATGGTGTGTTTTATATATCGATCGATGTTTGGGCATTGCGGTCAGTGCCAACAGAATTGAGAATATAACTTTCTGTCAATTATGGAAAATTTAAAGTTCTGTCAATTATATTTTTTTACAATCAATATTTTGACATAAATAGTTATCAGTATAATTTTCTTGTTAATTAAAAGGATAATAAGTATTTTGTTTATGGATATCACCTTTTTATGACTTTCTTTAATATAAAGCTGCTTTTGGTAAAATTGATTGCTCATACTTGTTTTTCTTTTATTTCAGGTACGACATCTCATACGTGCATTAATTAAGTATTTTATCTATTTTATTTTACTATTACTTTATTTACGTTTTATTATTTTTAATCATTTAGTACTTATTTCTAACTAATTTTATTTTGTTCTAAATTTTACCTACCTTTCAATTTAAAGTTATTAAATCGTTTATTGATTTAATTTCTAGTTTTTTCTGACATTGATTAAATAACTAAATATTATCGCCCAAGTTTATAATAGATATTTTTAAATTACAAAATATCGTCCTATAAGGTGCAAGACATCTAGACGATTTAATACTAACTTTATAAAGAAACATGAAAAAAGCCTAATTGGAGTGACATTTATGTTTTGTGTTTTGGGTTGGTACTTTAGCCATTTCCACAAAATGATATTTATTACTTGACATTTTAACATAGTTTATTACCTCAAAAAGATACGGTAACACAAAAACAGAAACAAATAATTCATTTAAGGCCATTTGCACCACCAGTCATTAACAAATAAGCCAAGCTTGAAATGTTTAATGAAAAAATGGCCAAGTAGTTTTCCCAAAAGGGGAACGATATATAAAATTGATAATTTTAGGGCAAAAGTCTATGAATGGGCATCTCACGTGAACGAGTGGAGAATATATTGCACGAATATTTGGGAACGACGAAGCTCGCTGCCAGATGGGTGTCGCGTTTGCTCAATGCCGACAACAAGCGAAACCGTGTGACAACTTCAAATGAGTGTTTGGCAATGTTTAACCACAATAAGAAGGACTTTTTGCGCCGTTTTGTAACCATGGATGAAACATGGATTCATCACAATACGCCAGAAATGAAGAAACAGCCAAAGCAGTGGGTTTCTCAGTGCGAGTCAAAGCCAACGAATGCCAAGGTGGGTCTGTCTGCCAACGAGGTCATGGCCACAGCTTTTTGGGATGCGCACGGTATTATTGATATCGATTACCTTGAGAAGAGCAAAACCATCACCGGCGATTATTATTACTCAAAGCTGTTGGACCGATTCGACGACAATTTGAAACAAAATCGACCGCATTTAGCGAAGAAGAAAGTGCTCTTCCACCAGGACAACGCACTCGCGCACAAATGTGCAGTCGCAATGGCAAAACTGTATGAATTGCGTTACGAATTGGTTCCTCATCCGCCATACTCCCCAGACTTGGCGAAATCGTATTATTCGAAGGGCATCGAAAAATTGGAGAATCGTTGGACAAAGTGTATAGAGCTTAAAGGGGACTATATTGAGAAATAAATTGAGTTTTGCCAAAAAAAGTTCTGTTTTCTTGCCTAGGCCGATTATTTTTCAGCCCAGCCTCGTACATTAACTGCTTCTGATGCATTTTCGCTTATGTAATTTTTGGTCTCTGAAATATTTTAGAAGCGAATATTGACATATCTTCTTTTACTTTGATAATAATCTGACTTTTGTTTCAGATTAGCAACTTGCTCATTAATAATCTTTTAATATATTTTTAAAATTTTTCGAACTCTCAATTTTTTAATCATCTTGAAAATAGTAAAATGTCAAATTAAAGAATAAAACGAGCTCGCAAGGGACATCGTTTTTTACATAACAGAAAAGCTTGAATTTGAATACTCATATTTAATTTTCTTAATAATGTTTAGACAAATTTGACAGAAACATTCAGTTTTAATTTCAAGGTGAAATTTTCTTTGGATGGCTCTGGATAAATAACGAGAAATTATCTATGACCAAAACTATACCTCAAACAACAAATAATATTTTTCTATAAATTTATTATTGGTTTTATATTCAATTTACCTTCAATTTCCAATTGATCAATTCGCTTCGAAAAGTCAAACCCTACAGACTAAGAATCACTGGAATAAATAAACATTTCCTGGACAAACTGAGTGATTCGAAGTGGTAGTAATTTCGGAGATGCCTTTCAAGGGGTTTATTTCTCTGTGCGAGACGTGCTCAGCATGTTGGATTTATGGCAATGCAGATTATGTAACTTCTACAGTCTGTGTCCTGTACATTGCATCGTTTACATTGTTGTCACCAAATATACTATTTGTCATCGTCTTCTCGTTCTCACGTAACTTTTATGTCGATTGATATGTAATAGGGATACAGGGTGTGCCCATATGTAGGACTGTGGCAGACATACATTGATATGTGGAAAAATGAAACTACTACTAAAAATTACAAGTATAAAGTAAACGTAGCCAAGAATAGCTACTTTAAACAATTTAAAAATGTTTAAACATAAATTTAAGAATTCAAATTCTTTTATTCTTGTAACTTCTGACAATTCTTTAGTATGTGAGCATCCAACGCTTCCTATTTTATTTGTTTACATCTTTCGAAAATTAACAATCGGTTGCAAGTACGGTTGTTAAATATTTATAGACTCATAAATGGTTATTGATCTTTTAAAAAATCATTCCGATCCCTGATAGTTATTGAGTATCGTAGATCTGGCAACAAGGCGCGTTTGCCGTAATATGACCAATGAAGATGTTCCAAAAGAGCTTCGTGTTTTATTAGGAAAATCTAAGGTTCTAAAAACCAAAGGTTATAAATATGTGTGGCTAAAATATGGGAAAGTATTCTGCAGAAAAACTGATGATGGACCTATCATAAGAATAACAAGTGAAAATAAGATAAGTGAACTGACAGCTATGTAAGGACATATGAAACAACAATAAATAAGGTAATAACTAAGATTTTTTTTTAATGGCTTCTACAGTTGATGTAGGTACTATGGTTAATAAATATAGCAATATTAAAGAATTTAATAACAAATTTCAGAAATTGGGTAATTTAACTATATTATATTTAAATGCTCAGTCTATAAAAAACAAAATCGATGAACTAGAAGTTACACTTAAAACCATTAATACAAATATAGATATTATTGTAGCGACAGAAACCTGGGTAAAAAAAGATGAAGAGAAGTTTTTCAATATACCCTCTTATACCAGTGTATATTCTTCTAGAATAAAAAGAAGGGGTGGCTGTGGTATATACATTAAAAATGGCCTAAACCATAATGTTGAAAAAATAATAGAAAAAGGCAATGTCACCTATGCTAGAGTATATATAGAATCAGCTAAAATACATCTTGCTGCCATATATAACCCAAGTAGTTCAAATGAAGACATTGAGGTTACACTTGATTTACTGGAAGATGATCTCAATGCTTTGGGCAACACCAAAGCAATAGTAATAGGAGATCTAAACATTGATTTATTGGTAAACAGTCAGAATACTGAATTATATAAAAGTGTATGTTCTCACAATGGTTTTGACTTTTGCAATAAAAGTATTCCTACACGAAATTCAAAAACTCTAATAGATCATGTGCTAACAAATACTCCGGGAGTTGTTGAATCTTTGGGAATTATAACCAACTGTCTCGTTGACCATGATTTTCAAATTTTAACCATTGCAAATGAGTCAAACAGTAAAATACTACGTACATTTCACAAACGTTATGTAAATTATGGCGAAGTCAAAACGGCGCTTCGTGAGCTTGAACACAATCGACCCCTAGATGTTGATGAAGCATATAATACTTTCATAAACTGTTTTAATAATTCAACTACCTACACGACTAAAACCATAAGAATCAGAGAAAACTCACAACCTTGGTTTGATGACACTGTATCGCATGCGATAACTACAAGAGACTGCTATTTTAGAAAAATGAAAAAGTGCCCAACTGTTGAATATTTTAAAGTTAAACACCGGGAGTGTATAAAAGAGGTAAAGATAAAAATAAAAAAAGCAAAAAACTCTTACTATGAAAATCAATTCAATCAAGCAAACGGTAATGGTAAAAAAACATGGAAGATAATAAATCAAATATTAACCAATAAATCGAGAGCTAAAGACCAAATCTCCTCAATTAAGGTGAATAATATAGACATAAAAAATAAAAGTCAAATTGGCGAACATTTTAATAACTTTTTTGTCAATGTTGGAACGAACTTGGCAAAAAATATTCCATTTTCTTCTATAGATGCTGCAAATGAAACAATACCCGAAACATTTTCATTTGTTCCTACTACTCTATCTGAAGTCAATAACATCATTAGTGAGATGAACTCCAACAAAGCTACAGGTGTTGATGATGTGGATGTGAAAACCGTAAAAGAGTGTAAAAGTGAAATTGCAAGTGTCTTGCACAAAATCATTAACATGTCCCTAAACAGTGGAGTGGTTCCAAGTGCGGTTAAAGTGGCAAGGGTAACACCCCTATTTAAAGGAGGTAACAAAGGTTTGCTTAACAATTATAGACCTATATCTGTTTTATCTATAATATCTAAAATTTTTGAAAAGATTGTGAATTCTCAACTCAGTGATTTCTTAACTAATGTAAACTATCTTTATAAATATCAATATGGCTTCCGTAAGTCAAGTGACACTTCCTCAGCTGCAATAGATATGATAACTAACATTCAAGAAAATATAGATAAAAATAAAAAATGTGTCATTGTGTCACTTGACCTATGCAAGGCATTTGATACAGTAAACCATAATATTCTCTTAGAAAAGCTTAAGAGAATAGGAATTAAAGATAATTGTTTGGAGTGGTTTAGAAATTACTTAAATGACCGTAGACAGTGTGTTTCTATGGATGGGATAAAAAGTTCTGAACAACACATCTCATGTGGGGTACCTCAACGTTCAATTTTGGGCCCAACTTTGTTTCTCATCTATATTAACTCACTGTCCAATGTTAAATTTAAAGGACAGATGATAGTACCGTGCTTTATTTTGGTGAATCGTTAGAAGAGATGATTGCGGAGATAAGGGATGATTTGTCTTTGTTATCTCAGTGGATGATTGCTCACAAATTAACACTAAATGTAGTTAAATCTTCATATATTATAATCTCTAAACCAACAAATGATTATAATCATCCACTGTACTTTGGCAAAGACTTTTTAAAATCTTCCGAATAAATAAAGTACCTTGGTTCGTATATTGATCAAACGCTTTGTTGGCAAACACACATAAACAAATTAAAAAACAAACTTGCGGCACCCGCAGGAATATTAAGGAGACTGAATAATAATGTTCCAAAGTATTTGCTACGTTCTATGTATTTCTCACTCATTCATTGTCACTTACAATATCTAAACCTTATTTGGTTTGCAACTTGTGAAAAGTATGTCAGACCCCTTAAAGTTCTTCAAAATAAAGCTATAAAAAATATTTATTCACTTCCTAAACTATATAGTAGTCAAAAATTATATAAAGACTTTGAAATATTTAATCTGGAACAATTATATACATTTCAAGTATGTACTTATATTCACAGTATTATACATCAAAAGAAACATTCTCGTATTGTACTTAACTCTAAAAAAGACATTCATACATATAATACACGTAACAATAATGACATACAACTCCCAACAATAAGATCAAATACTTTAAAGAACTCGATTTGTTACAAAGGAGTGACACTTTATAATAATCTTCCAAACGAATTAAAAACCCATCCTGTATTAACCTTTAAAAAAAAATTAAAACAATATATTTTACTATAAGAACACCTCTATATTTACCCCATTATTATTATTATTATTATTATTAATATTATTATTATTATTATTATTGTTATGATTGTATAAAATATGTTTTCACTTGACTAAATTATTTTTATTTTATGTTATTTTATTTTTTTATTGTATATTTGTTAAGTAATTTTTTATTTTAAATTATATTTTGACGTGTCTCTGTTTTGAGACGTATATGTATACATTTTTCTATAGCATAATATTTGTGAAGAGGCAAAACCTCTATGGAATTTTGTATTCTTTTGGTTTTTTAAATAAATATTTCATTCATTCATTCATACATATCGTTATAGAGATTGCTCACCCATATTAAAATAGGACTACGAAAACCTGCTCTAGCCTTTCCAAGTGTTCACTGAATAGAACCGTTTTGGTCCAAATGTGTTTTAAAATAAAATTTCAGAATTTGAATATTTAGAAACAAAAAAAAAAGAAAAATCTATTTTACTTCAAGACACGGTATTATGTTAGGTGTTTTAAAAACATAGTTTTTTGTGTTATAAAGTTGAGTTTCTATATAGTCAAATACTATTAAAAGATCTAAATAATTTTATAAGTAGGAAACAGTAACAAAGCCTTCACAAAACATATATTAATAAAAATTAAATCACAAACTGAAACTGGCATATTAGGTGAATACCTAAGCCATAAAAGATAAAAAACATCGATGCTTATTATAATTATTATTGTTAATTATACAGAACAAAGTTTTCTTGATTACTGAATAAAATTAATTTTATAAATTGCTGCCTTATTATTAGTTATTATAAATAGGACCATGAATTTTTTTTTTAAATAGAGCTTCTAATATCCTATACTAGTTTCAATTAACAATATAAAATATCTATCTGTGGGGAAGGTGGGTTCCTCCACAGCACTTAGGCTTCATAATGCCCATTGTGCATTCTCAACTAGTCAAAACCTGCTGGTTGTCGCTGAGAGGTGTCTAGAAACAGCCGCATCTTCCCAGCTCATCAAAGTTCTGCAGGTTATCAACTCGTCAAAAACCTGCTGGTTGACGTTGAGGGGTGTCTACAAACAGCCATCTTTTCAACTCATCAAAGTTCTGCAGATTAATAACTCCTCAAAAACCTGCAGGTTGACGCTGAGTGGTGTCTACAGACATCCATCTTCTCAGATCGTCAAAGTCTTGCAGGCCATTTGAAGGGCTTCACGTCGGTAAATGTCTGGGTGAAGTCATTTTATTCGCCCGCTCTACAGGACAAGCCATATAAAATATTAATTACTATCAATAAAATGTACTTTAAACCTGTAAAAATCTTAATGACAAGAAAACACTATGCAGAGCTATGCAGTACAATTGTAAAGTGTACTCCAAATCAGAGGTCCTCACTAGAATTTTTTAGTGAGCCATTATGCTGATAGTAAATTATTGTGAGGGCCGCAACTTCAACTTAAATTATTAATTAATCAGAAATTAAATATAAACGTTTTTAATAACTTTGCAATACAATACAACTGTTTTTTTCACTTAAAGAGTTTTTTTACTAGTAAAATTTATTTTTCTTTTATTTTTGTTTTTTAATTATATTACTGAATTAAACTAATACTTGTTTACCTTTTTTTACTGCAGGTACTATGGTAAAATAGGTAAATTATAAACATTAAAAATTAAGAATATATGTTTATTACATTTAAAAAATCCAGAAATATACATAATAGAAAAGTAAACAGCAAGATTTTTATTTGTCATTTATACACAATAACGTCTTTGAGATGGATGGCCGGAATCTCTCGGCGTTCTGCAAAATGGCTTTAATGTTGGCAGGTGGTGAGGCAGTCGTATCTCTTAAAATGTTGTCAACATTCTCATTGGTAAGCATGGATCTGTACTTGTTTTTATGAACTTTAACTTGCTGAACGTAGATTCAAACACATATGTTGATGCAAAAATACATAAAAGTTTTTGTGCACAGTCAACTAAGTCAACTCAAAATAACTTTTATCCTTATTTTTATCAAACATGGTTTTCAGCTCTGTATCTTGCTGAAGATCAATTAGCTCGTTTTTAAGTCTCTGGCTTCGTATCCAAAAATAGCGAGTTTTGCAACATAGGCAATTGTTAATGCCCATGGATTTTCTATTAAACGAAATGGTTCTTGATACATTCTGAAGTCACTAAACCTCTCAGACATTTCGTGTTTCAGATCGGTAAGGAGTTTTATCAAAGCAGAAACATATTTCCTTTCATTAGGGTTTTCTTCAAAAAGAGATTGAACAGAAGAAAAACTAGAAAAATCATTGTTTGATAGTTCTTCAATGTACATACTGAATTTTTCTTCTTGAGAAAATACAATACTCATCATTTTCGTAACAATTTTGTTCTGATCTCCTTGCAATTGGTTCAGTGTTTCATTTACAATGGCCATTGTATCAGTAAGGAACGCTACTTTTAACCACCAATCAAAGTCATAAACTTCAAGGTAAGTACTCTATTTTCTTAGTAGCCGAAAATAGAGTGATCTCATGACGTATTTTGAAGAATCTTTCCAAAACTTTACCTTTGCTTAATCACCTTACTTCTGTATGGTAAAGTACATCTTCGTATTGAGATATGAGTTCTTTCAAAAACTCCTGAAAGATTCTGTGGTTCAATTCATTTGACTTTATAAAGTTCACAATATTTACAACTACTTTCGACGTTGCCAAAGCTTGTAAAAATAATTTAAAGGTATTACATTTTAGAAACATATTCCATATTTGGCTATTCTCCTATTATAATTAATGGGAAACTTTTAAAAGAAGTTACTACATATCTGGCAAAAGTGATATTGTTGCTAAGGGCCAGATATTTTCCAATTGCTATTCATGTTCCTTGATCAGTTTTTAATTTGGAATTATTAATTTTTGAAAAAGAAACAAAAACTGCCAAAAAGAAACATCTTGAATATTTTAAAAGTTTCTTTTAGCACCGTCTCATCGATTTCTATCGGGAAATATTCACAAATTTGGAGGGTCGTGTTAATATACAAAAAAAAACTGTTTTCTGCTGTGTTAAAATATTCATCATATCCTTTTAAAATAGTCTCCCAGGACAAAATAAATGTTAACTTAGAAAATTGCGTTAACACCTTTTCCAAATTTACGTTGGTCGGTATCAATAGTGGAAATTGCTCTTCAGGCGGTCAGCTACAGGCATTAAATTTTCAACAAAATTCGCCAACGGCTAACCTACTCTTCCAAGGCCTTTCATAAATGATTTACTCTTAATAGAACCGACCTTTAGGATTCCCTTTGAAGGGCGAAACAATTTTTACAGTTGCTATACCACGCCGTTCTTCTTTACAGCACGTTTAAAAGCATATCCTACATTATTAAATTAATATTTGATAAAATTTTGTATGATTCTTTTTATGATTATAAATCTATATATTCAAAAAATTCTTGCGAGAAAAGAAATTCTGTGAGATTTAAAGGACTTTTTTTCTTTACTTCACCTGTACCCTTCACTACCAACAGATGGCTGTTCCCAGTACAAATATTATAATTAATTAATTTAAAATTATCTCCATGCAGTCTTAACTAAATTTAAATAATTTTGACATTGAAAATCAATTTAAAAAGATATTTTTACGACACAGCGAACCAAAGCTTGAAAAAAACAAACAAGGAAAATCGAAGCTCCTTTTTTTCACTCCATTTTTAGGAAATTCTTTAGATATCTGCATAAGTCAAATGCAAACAGCCCGTTGATCACAACCCTCTTTGAAAAAATGTTGACCTATGTACGCTCGGTCTCCTTCGTCGGATATCTAAAAGCTGTCTTTGCTCTTTGCTTCGTTCATTTTGTCATCTAAACCTCCTAGTTTGACAAAGTCTGTGTTTTTCGTTATCATATTAAGAATTTTTAAAATATTATTTAAATGCATAATATTAATGTAGCATTTGATATTTATGATAATTATAATAAGAAATGTAGAATGTGATGATTTTCTTGAAGGTTATGAATCTAAAATTTTTACAATATTGCATTATAATATTTAGACATTTTAGAGTAAATTTTGATGATTTTTTTGTAATACTTGGGAAACTTAATAAACTGAAACGTGGATGGTCTTTCTTATTTTAAAATTAAGGATTTATCAGTCTATTATAATGAGGCAACATATAATAAATATGATGGGATGGTGAGAACATTAGAGAAGAAATAGCGCTAGACGTAAAAAACGTATCTTTAGATGAAGTGAACATGCTAGAATGTAAATTAGAGTTTAATAAAACTAAAATAAATATGACAGGAATCTAAAGACCTAAACCAACTAATGAAAAATTATCCATAAACGATTTTGAAAATGATCTTACAACTTTAGTTTACAATGACATTTCAATAGTGTATAAACATTAATATTAATCCCAAAAATTATACCACCATAGAACCAATAATCTCTAAAAATGGGATAAGTGAATATGGTTTTCTTCATTAAATAAATGTACACACAAGTAGTGATGCCGCGAGACAAGACGAGACGAGAAAGTGGCCTCTCTCGTCTCGTAGGGCGAGAGAAAACTGTTCTCTCGTCTCGACGAGAAGGCGCTTCTCTCTCTCTCAAGAGGGCCTTTCCCTCGTCTTGTCTCGTCTCGTCTCGTCTCGTCTCGTCTCGTCTCGTCTCGTCTCGTCTCGTCTCGTCTCGTCTCGTCTCGTCTCGTCTCGTCTCGTCTCGTCTCGTCTCGTCTCGTCTCGTCTCGTCTCGTCTCGTCTCGTCTCGTCTCGTCTCGTCTCGTCTCGTCTCGTCTCGTCTCGTCTCGTCTCGTCTCGTCTCGTCTCGTCTCGTCTCGTCTCGTCTCGTTTCTCTCGTGATAAAACAATATCAAAATTTGTAAGACAAAAACAAAGAATGTTTCAAGTAATTTGCGCATTAGTACCCAAATTTGGCAATAAGAAACACTTATGTCTCTCTGTCTGTTCGTCTGTCACAGTCGTTTTACAATTGAAATTTGAAGTATTAAGTGGCCCAGATTAGACATTAACTAATAACGAAAATACTTTGTCTTGTAAGTCAGTTGGGGAGGGGGGAAGGGGTTAAATTGGAAGTTAGAATATTTTTAATGCAATCCTGCGATGTCAAATGAAAGCATTTTGTAGTATTTTTTCAAAATACAAGAAGATAGAAACATAAAACAAAAACGAAGTGAAATTGGAGAAACATTATGATATTTTTGTTATAATGAGATGCACTTTACTTGAGACGTAAAATAGAGGGCGTTACTATCTTTAAATTTTCTAATGGAAAGTAGAGTCATGAAAGATATTTTAAATATATTAACGTCGAAGCAAACAGTTTTAATTTTTTTTTGTTTTTACAAAAATTACTTTCTTGATAATCCTTGTGTGTCGCAATAATCCTAGAAATGTTAGATAATGTTAGAAGATAATTTTTTAATAAGCTTTTTTTTGCCAAGAAATTATGAAAAATTTAATACGTCAAGTGGTTTTTAAATCACCTTTGATATTCTTAATTTATTTATTTTAGTAAATACAAGAAGCGTTTCCTTAGTAATAAACAATAATTGTTAATACGAGAGTTATCAAGAATCTAACTTATTAGTAAAGGCCCAGAACATGTTTGTATAAGAAGAAAGTACCAGCTACAAAAAATTGTCATTTGTGCAGTGTTAAATCCCTCTAACAGTAAAAAATTACTTAAATTTATAAAAGATACTGTTATTTACTCTGTACTAACCAAAATGTTAATTATCCATTGTATACTATTGTAAAAAACATCATTTATAAGGTTTTATACCTCCGGTAATGATCCTTAGAGGTTCAAGCGGTGAATAAAAAAAAGAATTTAACCTACTTTATGAATTTATTTAATGTAATTTCTGTAAAAACATAAAAACCTAAATCTGTTTACATGAACGTAAAAATATACAAAATATCTTTCAAATGAGGTATCACATGACCCTACTTTCCATTAGAAAATTTAAAGCTAGTAACTCCCTTACATGTCTCAAGTAAAGTGCATCTCGTTATAGCAAAAATATAATATCTTTTGAGTTTTACCTCGTTTTTTTGTCATTATCCTTTTTCATATAGAAGTTAAAATATAGGAGGGTACCATTTGTATATAATACATTTGTTTGTATTACCTTTTCTTTGGCAGTTTTTTGAAAAACGCTTTAAAATTTTCAACTTATCTTCAAAAGTAACCTCAGAAAAGCAGAATAGATTAAATATAAGAAATGATTGTATACATTTTAAATAAATGAAATGAGAAATATTTTTTCTTATAAATCACTATTTATAAAATCCTAATAACACAAGTACCATTTAATATATATAGAATAGGTGTGTTATAGTTAACTTTTTGACTATCTCGAAATCTAATATGTTAAAATGTTAAGTTACGATAAGCAATTGAAAATTTCAAATAAGCAAAGAGAAAATTATTCGAGAGAGCCCGAGAGAGATCGAGAGAAACGACAAATTCTCGCCGAGAGATGACACTTTCTCGTCTCGTCTCGAATCTGTTTTCGAGAGAAAATGTCTTTCTCGTCTCGTTCGAGACGAGACAAGACGAGACGAGAGACGAGAATCTCTCGTCTCGCGGCATCACTACCCACAAAGAACAAGGGGACTCGTCAACTACGGTTGATCACATCTCAACATACAGATAATAAATAATACAGGGTGTCCCAATGAAAAGTAGCCCGTTTCCAGAGCTTATATCTTTTTACGGTGAATTAAAAAGAGGAGATTTTTAAAAAACACCCTGTATAGGTAATACATAATTGCTGTGTCACTGAAGGAAAACTTATAGTAAAACAACAGATATCAGCAAGTTTCTACGATTAGGTGTTTAAAAGTTATAAGCTCTGGAAATGGGCTACTTTTCATTGGGACACCCTGCAATAGCTGCTCTGCTAAAAAAACTCGTTATATAGAAATTATTAAAATAAATGAAATACTAGTTAACGATAAAATGAAAAACGTAAATTGGGATGAGTTGTATGAGTGTCAAGATCCACAAAAAGCGACTAACTTATTTTTTGAAAAATTCAATAAAATTCTTGAAGATGCTATATTCGAAAGAAGATTCAACAATAAAAACAAAAATAAAACCGTGGGTAGGGGTGGGTTGGCTCAGTGGTTAGAGTCATGACTTTGAGATCGGAAGGTCTCAGGTTCGAATCCCACCGTTGGCCGGGATTTTTTCATTTAATTTAATTATTTAAAATTAATTCTGATGCCTTGGTAGGATTCCCCACTCGACCATTCACTGTTGGGTTCTAATTAACAGTGCTGTTCCTAAAGTGGCGCTGGGAAACAGTAACAAAGCCTACACATAACACGAGGCGAAATAACCTTAGCAGTTGAAGCCGATGACACACAAAAAAAAAACCGTGAGTGATCGCAGGACTACTAACATCAATTAGAAAACGGGATTTATTAAAAAAGAAGGTGTTAAATAATAAAAACAATATTTCCACTAAAGAAGAATATAATAGCTATAAAAAATTTGTAAATAATATCAATAAAATCGACAAAAAATTATTATTATATAAATAAACTAAATGAAGACAGTCTTAACTATAAAAAAACATGGTAAATAATAAATAAGGTAACAAATAATCCTCAAAAAAAAGAAGATATCGTACACTAAATTCAAATAGAAGGGAATATTATAAATGATCAAAAACAAATAGCAAATTATATCCATAATTTTTTTATAGAAATAGGTGAAAAAATAGCAAATAAAATCAAAAACCTTAACCTAAAGTGATATTTTTTTTTAAATGAGTTAAATGCACTTAAATCGTCTTGCCCAGAACAAACTAAATGTTTTCAATAACATGCTTTTTCTACCAGCTGATAGATGTTAAGATATCAAAAATCACTTGTATCGTTTTACGACCAACAAAATAATAGTTTTAAATAACAAAATAAATACTTAACTCATTTAAAAAAAAAATATCACTTGAACCCTTTTGCTTCTAACCCCTTCAAATGGAACAACAAGTCAATTCAGGTTCCAAGAATAAATTTTAACAGAACTACCATTACTTATATCAGATATACTATCTAACTTTAATGAAAGTAGAAAGAATATTGCGGTTTTTCTTGATCTTCGGAAAGCATTTGATACGCTTTCACACTAACAATTACTTGGAAAATTAGAAAATTAGTTATCATAGGTATTCGCGGTAATATTTTAAAACTTTTTTGTAACTACTTGACAGATAGACCACAACATGTACGTTTTGGTTGTGAATTAAGTGGAAGAAGAACAGTTATAACAGGTGTTCCACAAAGTACTATCTTTGGACCTACTTTATTTTTAATTTTTATAAATGATCTGCTCTCTTATAAAGGATGTAGCCTTATTTTTTATGCAAATGATACGGTCTTAAATTGTACAGGAACTACATGGGATGAGGCTTGAGAAAACTCTCAACAAGCACTAAATGATTTCAAAAATTGGTAGGATGCAAAAAGTTTGAACATCTTGAAAATAAAATTTATTGCTTTTTCATCAACAATTACAGGACATAAAAATCTATCTTCAATTAAAATTAATGGAGTTCACGAAGAAATAAAACAAACTGATTCAATCAAATATCTAGGTATCTATATCGACAAGCATCTTAAATGGTCAATACACACGGTTAGAAATTATTTTGAAATATTAAAAAATAAGACTGCTAATTAAAAAGTTACGAACTTCTATTAAGTGTGTCTCCTAGTATTAATATTTTATTAAATTATTCCCCTTCACCTAAATAATGGATCTAGGGCCCGCCAACGATCAAGAGCATTCTTTGCTTCTGTCATTTCATCTGTAAGCTTTCGAATCTGAAGAGGGTGTGTTTGAAGCATTATGCTACTGATCACTGTATATCCCTTTTTATCAATTCTATTTATTCCATAGACGATAAATTGAAATTGGAATAATTAAAATTTACTAAACGAAAAATTTAACTTTGCAGTTTTAAAAGCTAATTCGACTTTATTTGATGTAGGAATTCCACAAGGGAAGAAGAAATATCTGTGGTTACATAAAAGAAAAATAAATCTTCAATCTACAAAGATACTATACTATTTTAAGTATTTAAATTATCATTTCGATATATCGGCAAGAATATACAAATGAACCGAAGTTCATTTTTTTCTTCTAAGTCGTCTATATTAGTGATTAGGTCAGAATCCTGAAAATATTCCTTAATATATATGCAACCTCGCCTTCGCTTTCGCCATCTATGGAGTTTAAAATTTATTCAACTTTCTATCTATTTGAATAAGTGCGTGGTTTAAAGCCCACTTGTACTGAAGCTCTAGGCTTAGTGTACCCCTCACAGTTTCTATCCCATCAGATTGATTTTCTTGATGAATTCAAGAATATGTCCGATGGGCGCTTCCGTGATTTCTTCAGGTTCCGGATATTGTTCCCGTTCCCATTTAAGGTTCCGACAGTGGTATAGTATGTGAATAGGAGTTTCGTCCTTCTCTTCACATATTCTACATAGGGAGTCATCAAGATATCCCTAAGAGGTTTAGGTGTCTTCTAAGGCCGCAGTGTCCCGTAAGGAGTTCTATTACGGCCTTGAGTTTGCTTCTGCTAAGGATTAGCAGTTGATTTTGTCTGCTCGTGGATGGCCCCTTTATGAATCTTTTGGACTGTCTAAGTCCAGGAAGTTCTCTATTTATTTGTTCCTTTAACACCCATTTAACATGTTGGTATGAGATACAATATGTGGGTTCTGGTCCAATAAAAGTTTTTTCCGCTCCCTTCCTCGCTAGGAGGTCTGCTTCCTTGTTTCCAAACACTTCCTCATGTCTTGGCACCCATTCAAGGGTGACCTTGTTATGTTCTGCCAGGGCCTGGAGGGACTGTTGGCAATGAAGTATTGCTTTAGATGGTACTTCTACCCTTTTCAGTGCTTTAAGGGCTGCCTGACTGTTTGTCATGATAAAGACCCTCTTATCTCTAAGAGTCATTTAGCACGACTTTGGCGCAGGCATTTATTGCTGTTACTTCAGCCTGGAAGACTGTTGTCAGTGACCCCAGGTTCAGACTAATTGTCGTCCCTGAATTCACATGATAGATCTCAGCTCCTGTGCTGTTTTTTATTTTCGAACCGTCTGTATACCAGATTCGATTCATTTTGTTTTTCCCTATTTTCCCGCCTTTTGTTCCTTTTTGGTATTTGAATATCGAAAGGTTTCCTGAAGTCGAGAGTAACGGGCGTTCTATCCGATGGCATTTTTAGTACCGGATTTTGTTTTAATTTCTCTAATATCATCGTGTGGCGCCCTTTTCTCGAAAGTTCCCATACAAATCCATTAGTAAACAGCCTCTATGCCGCCGCCATAGCCTCCTTCTCCACCACAAGGTGTAGTGGAGGAAGACCTAGCAGTAGCTCCATTTCTGTTGTGGACGTAGTTCTAAATGCCCCTGTTATTATTAGACATGCTAGTCTTTGTACCTTGTCTAATTTTCTGTTAGCTCATATGTTTTAGTCTTGTCACCATATGATTGATGAGTAAGTTATAACAGGTACTACAACCATAGTGTAAAGCCAGTACATCATACTTGGTTTAAGCCCCCATATGTTCCCTACCATCCGTCTACAGGCCCATAGTATTCTTACAGCTTTTTGTTTTTTGTTTTGTTTTTTCTATATGGCTGCAGAAGCTATTAGGAGTAATTCCAAGATATTTAACCTCTTTTGCCATTTTTAGATGTTGCCCCCACATATAAAGCTCCTTTATTCCTTGAAGGTTTCTTTTTCTTGTGAATGTAACAATGGAGGTTTTTGTCGGGTTTATTCAACTTTAGAACCTCAAATGAATTGAACCTTCTGCATCACATTTCTTTAAATTATATACTGTTTACCATGTACTCTGTTCAAATCGGATTCAGGAGACCCTAAAAAGTGAAGATCTGTCGAAAAAAAATTATGATTTCTTTACTTTCATTACTGGATACATTAAATTAAAAATAGCTGATAGTACTAAGAAAAAAATACAAAATATTTATACATTATTTAAAATTTTTAAAAGAAAAGAAAATAGTTGATTTGATGATATCACAGTTTATAAAAATATGGAAATTACACTTTTACGGCATAATATTTATAACTTCTAAATCTACTCCTGTATATGACTATTATTCTCATTTAAATAAATAACCAAGATATTAATAGTAAATAATATTAATGTTTATAATAGGTATTTTATAACTTAATTACATGATCAACTGAATTTTTCATCTCACAGTAAGAATATTATCGGTCATAGTTTTTTACTGAATAGGTAGCACCGGTACAGCGATCTGGGAAAACGATCACCAAGACCACATTTTTTAGATATTCATGAGAAATTTTGGTGACACTTGCAAAAAGGTTCAATATAGTAAAAATACAAATCTGAAATAGCTACTTGAACTTAAAAGATGATTTGAAATTAAGCAATTTTAGTACAAAAACATAAGTAAAATTTTCATTTTAAAACATTGAAACTGGGCCTCCCTGTATATTTAGAGTTGACCACTGAATTAAACATAGAATAGTTTGCCTTTGTGGAAAGGTCAGCTTTATTATATTGAAATAGGCGAAACGGGACGTACAGAACAATGGGGTTTATTTATATTACAATAATAGAGGGTTATGAAAAACAGAAAATGCCAGCAGATTACTTTGAAGTATAAATTCTATTTAGCTTCAAAAGGCTTTGTGAAAAATTTTAAATTGCAAACATTAAGTATAGAAATGCATTCAATTTTACAAACGCATCAATAAAAAAATAATTCTATTTAAATATAAACGACGAAACAAAATTGTACTAAGTAATAGTAAATAGGAAAATCTCAAGATATTGAACAATAAGGATTTTTTAAAATTGTTTTAATGAAAAAGTAGAACTTAAAGCGGGCATTTTAATTTAGGAGGATGCACAGTGGACCTAATGAGTCCTAAGTGAAGTGAGGCAACTCACCCTCCATACCTTACAGATACAAAATCAAGAACTTTTTTTTAATGTTGATTAGATAATTTATTCAAAAGTGAAAATTAATTTAAGTATTTGCTTTTAATTCAATTTTGAAAAGAAGAAAACCTAAAAGTAGCAGAAATCTCCAAAGTGGTAGCTAAGAAATTCAAAGAAAATATAAATTTTAAGAAGAAGAATATTCTACAGTTAAAGAAATTAAATCAGGGATACCACAAGGAAGTGTCATGGGCCAGTTTTATTACCTGTTGTTTACCTCCGAAGACACAGCCATCGGTAAAATCACAGAAGAATCGACCAAAAACCTGCAACAGGCAACTAAGGGGGCGTCCATTAATTACGAGTGGAGAGGGGGAGGGGATCAAGCTAAATCTTTCCAAATCTCACTTGGGGGAGAGGGGGTCTTTGTAAATCTGACGTAATTTTTTTCTATTAGAAAAAGGTGTAAAATTGCATGAAAGTGAAGTTAAATTAAAGTAAAGAATGTTTCTAGAAATTTTATATTACGGCAATATTCTCAAAAACTAGTCTGCTAGTCTTAAATAAAAGTCATAGAACATATTGTGTTTTTGTTTTTTTAATAATCCAACGCATTTACACACAAAACACAAATTTTAAAAGATCTCACGTGAGATTAGGGGAGGAAGTTGAGGAAAATCTTACGAAATCTCGCCAGGGGGAATGGAGTTAAAAAATCCTTAAAAATACCTCACGTAATTAATCGTCCAATCTGCCTAACATCCTTCCTTCTAAAAACACTAGAGAGGATTCTAGATAGGCATATTAGAGAAGGAGGTCTACGGGAAAACCCGTTAAACTCCTCTCAATATGCCTACCAAGCAGGCAAATCGACAGATCATGCCCTGCACAATCTAGTAGGCAAAATCGGCCATTCCCTAAATCACGGGGAGATTGTGCTAGGTGCCTTCCTAGATATAGAAGGCGCGTTCAACAACGCCATTCCTTAACTAACTTGTAATTGGAGCAAAAGCATGCTGGCAAACCGGAACATCACTTTATCACTGCAGGGAGAGACTGTCACTTTCAGGCCTGCCAGAGGATGTCCACAAGGCGGCGTACTTTCACCCCTACTGTGGACTATTCTGGTGGATAACCTGCTAGACGATCTCTCCCGACAGGGGGTGGATTTCCAATGCTATGCGGACGATCTGGTTATCATAATTAGGGGAAAGTTCGAAGAGGTGATCTCCAACATCCTTCAACAAGCCCTTCATACGATCAACAGATGGTGCAAGAGGGAGCAGATGTCTGTTAACCCCCGCAAAACTGTTATTGTCCTCTTCAATAAGAGAAGAAATCTCGACAAGCTTCGACAACCTACCTTGGCTGGAGAAACCATTCCTTTTGCGGAGAAGGTGAAATATCTGGGAATCACCCTAGATAAGAAACTCACCTGGAACCCCCAATTGGATAAAATTATTAACAAAGCCAGATTATCCCTCTAGACTCTCAGAAGGATATGCGGCAAAGCATGGGGGATCAACTGATCTATTGGATTTACAGTGGTAGAACCCATGGTTACGTACGGCTCTGTCGTCTGGTGGGACAAGGGACTCCAACAGACGGCCAGAGTTAAGCTGGCTGGAATACAGCGGCTTGCGTGCCTCGCCATAACTGGAGCAATGTCAACTACGCCAAGGAGACTATGCTGGACCTAACCCCTCTCCACATTCTGATGGAAAGGGAGGCCAGAATGGTCTCCTATAGGCTCCTGAAATTGAGTAGTCAATGTTACGAAGAACTGTGATGGGACAAGACGGGGCTGATGAGTGAAATTAATAACCACCTCATTCTCGGCATGGTCAACCCTCTTGCAGGCAGACTATGCTTTGTACACGGACGGCTTCAAAACTGAAAAAGGAGTAGGAGCGGGAGTTTTCGAATAGAGGCCTAGAGTTGACATATCAATAAACCTAGGCTCTCTGGCCACGATCTTCCAAGCAGAAATGATTGCTATAGAATTGGGAGCGAGAGAGCTGATCAATTTTCTCCCCGCAAACAAGACTATAAAGATCTTTTTAGATAGCCAGGCAGCCCTTAAGGCCCTGAGCTTCAATCGAATTGACTCAAAGCTGGTTTGAAACTGTATAAATACCCTAGAGTGTCTCGGTGACCGGAACAAAGTTACTTTGATCTGGGTTCCCGGATACAGTGGTGTGGAGGGCAACAAAAAGCCGATGCACTTGCTAAAAGAGGAACCGAATCTGTGTTCATAGGACCAGAACCATTCCTGGGCATTGCAAAAAGCACTGCCAAAGGAATTATCTCAAAATGGACGGAGGGTGTAACACTTACGAACTGGAGAGATACCCCAGGGATAACCCATTCGAAGGCGTTTATAATCAACCCTTCCATAAACGCCTCTGCTCAGATTCGAGAATGGATAGGTCTGCAACAAACATGGGACTGTCGATTCTGCAGCATGGAGGACGAGTCTGCAGAGCATATTTTATGTGCCTGCTCTGCTCTGGAAAGAACCAGGTTCCAGATCTTCGGATTTACCCGACTGGAGCCTACCGACTTTAAAGAAGTCTCACCCAATTCAACCATGATCTTTATCAAAAGGTGTGGCTTGTACGGTTAACTATAAGTTAGTCATGAGCCATAATAGACCCATCTGGGTCGCAGTGGAAGGCGATGAGATCATCCCACTCATTTTCAACCTAACCTAACCTAATGTACGCCCCCTATTCAAATCTAAGAGTGGACAAAAATATGGGTCATCAAAACTAAAACGGACCATCTTAACTTCACTACTGAAAGATCAGTAGAAGACCTGGCAGTGATATTAAACAGTTCTACTATAATACAAGAATACCACATTTTTAATTCTGCGAAATATTTAGTCATGAATCTAGACATAAAATTAAAGTGAGAAGAACTCATGAAGAAAAAAATAGAAAATTATATTGATTAATGAATAAAAAATGAAAATTTCAAACGAAACAAATTATTCACCCTTTTATAAAAAATACAAAAATAAGTCAAAAATCATATAAAGGAGGACCGTCTTTTTGCTCATGTATACTACTTGCTGTAATTTTTACCTCTTCCATGTTTTTTCAATTACTCAATATTTCTTTGTTCTACATTTTGATTAAATGTAACAAAATAAGGGCAAGGTTGAGTTGTCTCCCGTCTTGAGCATGTAGTTTTTTTATGGGTCGAATTGTCTCCCATCATTGATCAAGTTGTCTCTCAAGCTAATGTACATTAAAAGGTATTAATTTTCATAAATTACACCGTTGTTGCCAAATCAAAATTTTTATATTTAAAAGTACGTTGAACTATTGATACCTTTTCCTTTTTGTAAAATGTATCTCAGGATATAGGAACCATTTAACTACATTAAAATAGAAAAGTAAGAAAATAATCCTTAAATTAATTTATTTCTTACTACACCTTAAATATTCATTAATAAATACTTATGGTAATTGCATTTAAAGCTAGTTTTAATCTTAAACGTTAAAAGTAATTTATATTTACATTAAAATCATATTAATTTAATCCATCAACATTTTTCAAATCCAGAAATAGGTGCCTGCTTTCCCTCCTTCATCTTATAAAGGGAGGTATTAAAAATAGTAAACCGTATTTCATATATTCTTCACAAGTTTCAGAGATTGAGAGATTGTAAAGGTTGTTTAAACCGAAGTTGAAGAATAATTAAAAGTGTGTACAGTGACACTATACGTATAATAAAGGCTATAATAATTAAAAATAAAAAAGGCAAAGATTTTTTAGTGATCGATGGGTTTAAATTTTCATTCCACAAGTTATTAGCAAAATCTTTAAAAAGATGGCTTTTTGCGTCCAGGAAAACGCAGTGCATAGCTTTTGATAAAACAAAATTGGACCGTCTTGAAGTGATAGAATCTTGTTTAAACCACAACCCTGGGAAATTATCAGAAGAACTTCTAAATAGGCAGACTCTAAGCAATGCTGTAAAAATTAAAGCAATAGAAAATATGTCGGCAAAACCAATGATTAGAAAGGATGTAAGACAATCCCACTGTGAAACTATTATCACTCATGACGTTGAAAGGATGAGAAAAAATATGTATACTGCTAGGTCTAAAATTGCACCAAAACTTCCAACTGATATAGTTGAATTTCATAGTTTATTAAATTCTGTTACATTAAAAACTAATAGGGACGAATATTTACTTCTTAAAAATAATATAGTCATGTTTTCATGTAAAACTATTCTTTATGGTCTAGAAGAAATAAGTGAATTATATGTTGACGGCACTTTCGATTATTGCCCTAATTTTTTTTTTAAATTGTTTACCATTCATGGTTTTAAAAATAATCATCATATTCCTCTCGTTTTCTTTCTTTTGAAAAATAAAAATTAGCTATACAATATTTAAAAGAAATATACTATCTATAACAGGTCACGACTTTTTTTCCAAAAACTAAGTCAAAAATCATATAAAGGAGGACCGTCTGTTTGCTCATGTTTACTCGTTATAATTTTCACCTTCTCCATGTTTTTTCAATTACTCAATATTTCTTTGTTCTACATTTTAATTAAATATAACAAAATAATGCATCTAAAATGTATTTTCTTTCGTTATTTGTGTTATTTGATAACATTGGTAGTGAAAGATTTTATCTCTGCAAAATAAGGTAGATATAATACTTTTATTTTGATCTAAAATGATGTTGTTACGTGCCCAGAATACACTAATGAGTATACGAAGCTTCTCAGGTAACATATAATAATGAAGCATTTTTTATTTTTGGTTAAACCTAATATCCTTTCTTTTTTATACAAATTAAAGGTATCCATGGGTAGGGACGTATTAATATTTTAAAAGGGATCAAAAAAATGTTTTTTTTTTTTATACAGAATGTCGAACCTTTTTTATATATTTAAAAAAGCTACTTTTTATTGAAAGGTTCCTCTAAACCAGTATTTCCCAAACTGGTCCAGGTGGACCCCCAGGGGTCCACGGGAGACTCGACGGGGGTCTACGTTGGGCGTAATTAAAAATAGATGTCCACAGTCGTAAGCAGGGGTGCATGAAAATTAATTTGGTTTCGATAGTACAGCAATATACTATTAAACAATTGATTACTCATTTTTCCATGTGATGAAGAAATTCTTGTAAAAAACTTCAACTGTTTATAATATAAACAGTCAACATTTTAGTTACTAAAATGTTGACTTGACTTCTCTTATCAATGTAGGCAGATAATATTTTAAGAAGCTCAGCGACTGTTACTTGTAAAAAATTGCATATTTCATATTCAGTACAACGCGCCGAGACTTGTCGTTGCCGCGCCGGCCGCCCTCCCGTCCGCAACGCTTGTTCAGGCGTGCAAATTAATACGACTTGTGGTGTATGTGCTTGCAATCTTACATGAACGTGTTTGATTCTTCACCAATATAAATACGAATGTCAAGAATAATCTTTACATTTATTTCTGGAATTTCATAAAGAAAAGTGAATCGATATTAGTGTTGGCCAGTGACTGAATTTGTTTCCAGACTTTCGAAAAGAAAAGTAAAGTGAATCGATATTAGTGATTGCCAGTATCGGAAAAGTAAGTACCTACCTGCCTATTTGTTATATGCATTTAGTTTTAAGCCTAGAAAGATTGAATTTATCGTCCCTACATTATTTTTATTACCTATCTAATTCATTTAAATATTGCGGAGTGTTGATATCAAAATATTGTTTAAAAGTTTCTATAGAATTTTTAGAAATATATTAAAATATAATAAATGAAATAATAATTTTATATCACATTAAAATAAGTTCAGCCGTTTTCATAAAACTCTATTGTGGATCTTAGCGATTTATTGCTTTTAATAATTAGAAACAGTTTGCAGCCGGAATTTCGTTTATTTCATAATATTTATAATAATTGATTAATCATATTATGTTAAGTTTTTATTTATTTACTTTCACATTTACAGGTAGGTTATTGATACAAAACATGGCCGAATCTAAGAAGTGTCGTCAGTACAGTGTTTATTTAAAATTTGGTTTTCTTTCATCAAAGGCAGACAAACGATTGCCCACATGCCTTTTATGCAACAAAGTTTTGAGCAATGGCTCTATGAAACCATCAAAGCTGGAAAATCATCTAAGAAGGTGTCATCCTGATAAAATAGGTAAAGATTTGAAATATTTCCAAACATTAAAGGAAAAATATGAAAAGAGACCCATTGGGCACAGTATATTCTCTTCAACGTCTGAAAGCAACGATGATGGCATGCGGGCATCTTACAATATCTCATTACTTATCGCAAAATCTGGAAAACCGCACACCATTGGAGAACAGTTAATTTTACCTGCTGTTGAAGAGGTTTTAAAAACTGTTCTGCACAAATCTTCATTTGACATACTCAAAAGAATTCCTTTGAGTAACAACACTGTACAAAGACGTATTGATGAAATGAGCTCCGATGTTGAAAGTTTCTTGTGTGATTATCTACGAACAACTCATTTTTTTATTCAACTGGACGAGTCAACTTTACCTGGCAATGAAGCATTATTATTGGCATATGTTCGATTTATTATGGGCGAAGAAATTCATGAAGAGCTACTATTCGCGAAAACTGAAAACGGACACTAAAGGTGAATCAATATTTAATGTTTTGAGTGATTTTATTAAAGAAAAATCGATTCTATTCACAAACGTTATTTCAGTGGAAACAGATGGAGCTCCTGCCATGGTCGGGCGATATCGTGGGGTTACAAGCCATCTTAAAAGAATTATAACAGAGGTAATTGCGATTCACTGTCTTATCCACCGACAACATCTAGTAGCGAAAAATTTGAGTGATAGATTGCACCAATCGTTTCAATTTGTGATTAATGCAGTTAACAAAATAAGAAGCAATGTATTGAATTCGCGTTTATTTGCACAATTGTGCGATGAAAATGATGAAGACTTCCAACGATTGCTGTTACATACCGAAGTACGCTGGTTGTCGAAAGGTGCATGTTTATCAAGATTTTATTTACTTTTTGACTCAGTTTTAGAGTTTTTGGAAAGTAAAGATTCTGATTTAAAAAAAACTTGATCAATTTTAAAGCAGACATCGCGTATTTGACAGATTTGTTCAAAAAACTTAATGACCTCAACTTACAGTTACAAGGGGACAGCCTCAATTTAATAAAAACAAAAAGTGTAATTTCAGCTTCTCTTGGTAAATTGAAATTTATGAAGGAAAATATTGGTCGGCGCGAATTTTCACACTTTTCAAACTTGTCGCAGGTAGAATGCCTGGATAAAGATATTCAGATATACGTTCAACATTTGATTGCCCTGCATGATTATTTTAAATTCAGATTTGAAGATATTCTGTCGATGAAAATATCACCATGGATTATAAATACATTTGATAGAACGGGAGTGGAGAATGTGATATTACAAGAGAAGCTACTCGAGCTTAGCACTAATGAGGAGCTGAAAGTGACATTTAAAAGAGGGCTGCAGGCAAAAATATCCTGGACTGTGGGGAATTGTGCAAAAACCTCTGATAGCGTTTCCCTCGTCATATCTCGTCAAAAAAAGTTTTAGTGCCGTTACAAACTTATTAACAAAAAAAAAGGAGGAGATTGAATATCACAGAAAGGGAAGATTTACGGTTATTCCTTACAAAACTCAAGCCAAATATTGATAATTTGCTGTCAATCCATCAAGTACATCCCTCTCATTAAAATTATATATTTTTGTAATTACCATTGTAGAAATTACATTACGTTATAAGAGTTTAATTTTAATTATATTACGAAGGTTATAACAATAATAATTAACAGTGTAATAATTTATATATTTAAATTTAAATAAATACCTACAACACAAGGAAATATATTATATTTCTTTTTACCACTCCAAATGGGACGTTTTCTAAATAAAATTTGTGAGAATTGATTGGATCTTGTGCTGTGAGTCACTGTTGTAGATTTCAAAAAAGTAAAGTTGGATGGAGTCACTTTTTCGTTTGGCCAACTTTACTTTTTTGACATCCACTCACAGCACACTCAATTAAAATTTAATTGAAAATTTGTTTAGTCGACTTTATTATCAAATAATTAACCCTATCAAGGAATCAATTCTAACCTTTTTTTTCGAAAACTGTTAATTCGTCGTTAAAACTCAGCCACAACGCAAATTTCTATAGATAGATCTAATCCTAGATCGAGATTTAGAAATTGGTAGTGATTTAGCTACAGAGGGTCCACCAAATCCAGCAAAATTTTGAAAGTGGTCTATGAAACAAAAGAGTTTGGGAACCTCTGCTTTAAACACTTTATTCAAACCTGATAAAGTTTCTTTTTACATTTTTTAGACGTTTTTCGACCAATCGCCGCCTTCTACTTGACCTAACTTTTCTTCTACTCGTATTTTCCTGGTCTGTCACATTCGAAATAATTGTCAGAGTGGCCTCTTACTTGAAAACAAAAAAATGTTTACAGCAATTACACACAGCTCATAAAAATCTTTTAAATTCTAAAAAAATATTATTTACATAGATTATACTAGATTAAAAAATGACCTGGAGAAATATAACTGGAATGAATTTAATAACATTAACGATCCAACTACTTTAATAAAAGTCTTTAAAGTCTAAAAAATCCGCAGGGATTGATGGTATACAATCTGAAATCTTAAAAAATATTGCACCTGTTATTGCTTCTCCTCTAGTTCATTTAATTAATTCAATTTTCACAACTTCTTGTATTCCTCAAGAGTTCAAAACTGCAGATTGGTGTTATATCTATAAAAAATTAGAAAAACAAATGTTTCAAATTATCGGCCAATATCAGTAATATCATGCCTGTCTAAATTTCTTGCAAGTAATAAAATTATAAGCAACAACCAGTTTAGATTCCAAGAGGGATTTCGGAATTGTTACAGGAAGTTACAGACTCCCTAGAAATTAGCAAACCTACCTTGTGCGTGTTTCTGGATCTGGCTAAGGCCTTCGATACAATTTCTCATAAGCAATTGTTGGATGCACTGGATGATATAGGAATTCGAGGCGAACCAAATAAACTTTTTGCAAATTATTTATTAAATAGAACTCAAACGATAAAAATCAACATTTTAAGTGAAAGAAAATGTATTATATTTGGTGTACCACAAGGTACTGTGTTACAACATTTTAAGTGAAAGAAAGTGTATTATATTTGGTGTACCACAAGGTACTGTGTTAAGTCCTATCCTCTTCATTATTTATCTCAACAGTATTCTTACTTAATCAAGTGAGGGTAGATTGATAAGCTTTGCAGATGATACGGCAATTGTTTACTCTGATAATACCTAGACAAATAAAAAAAGAAAAACTGAAAATGATTTAAAAAATATACTTGATTTATTTAGGGTAACGGAAAGTACGCAACACTTTTTAATAATAAAAAATAACTCATTAGATTTAGTCCATGCTGCGATATTGTTGATATTTTTCTGGAGCACCACGCAATCTCTGACTTCTCACTCATCTAAAAAGCTTAAAATCATCAGCAAAAAGTAAACATTCAGAGTTTTCAACACAAGATACTAAATAATTTATTAAAACTGTAAACAATAAAGTACCCAGCTTTGAACCTTGTGGCATGCCTGAACTCTCATGATACTTTCCACGGAATCTTACAATCAATTTTCTAAACAGTTTTTTAACAAAGTAACAAAGCCCACAGAGAGCCCATAGTTTAGCAGTTTTTGTAATAATATGTCATGATGGATTTGATCAAATGCTTTCTTAAAATCAGTGTATACAACGTCTAAATGTAATTTTTCCTCTATAGCTCTACTAGCACTTTCGGTAAATATGAGTAAATTACTACTAATTGATTTGCCTCTATGATCTAGAAATTTGTTCGAAAAGTTTTGAGACATTTATTGCAATAGTTTTCATTTGCTGACGTTTTTCCTGCTTCATGAATAGGTGTATAGTAAGATATATTCCATCACGAAAGGAATACAAAACTTTTAACAATAAAATTATAAATATGCAACAATGGTATTTTTATGAGTCTCAAAAAATTTCTTGTCCTTTGACATGACTTTTTCTTCACTATCGTAATCAACGTGTTAATTTATGTAACGTCGGATTTTTTCTAACTACGAGGTTTAAACACCGATACTGATGAGCACGCTACCCCCAATTACTAAAAATTTAGCCGAATCATCTGCCAACGAGCCCAACATCCATGGACTCGGGAGCGACGGCTTTACATCGTCTCCAAAAAGATGGCATGCTAAGCCGGACTGCTGCCCAATAACTAGTATCGAACACAGGTTAAATCTAGATTAAAAATTGGTAATAAATTAAATTATTACAAAAATAAAATAAAATTAGTTGCATTCTCATATATTAAAAAAAATTATATTTGATCTCTTTGATTATTGATCCTAGAATAGTCCTACTTTTTTATTTAAAATACAATGAATAGCATATGCATGGAAAATTATTTTAGGACGCTTGTGCCTTATTTGGTACATACGAGTAAGTTGGGGGGAAAAGCATAGAGTTTCCAATATTTCGAGATTAGGGCCTTGTAACGGAGGTAATGATGCAGAATACCGAGCAAGTTTAACTCTTGGACGTTTTTCACCGCCTGTATCGAACCACGAACCGACGCTGCTGTTGAATTTCCAACAAGTTTTCCTGATCATGTCTACTGTAGGGTCCCGTCCAACTTGCGTTCCAAATTCCATTTAGCTGGACAATAATCTTATAGAAATTCACAGATGAACGAATTTAATATTTGTACAATAATAATTATACCAGAAATATTGCAGTGAAAAATAGATCGATTAGACATTTGATATATACGATTTGATATTATATAAAAGGTGAAATAATTCCAACTCAAATGTGACCAAGACGCAAAATAAAATTTATAAAACACAAAGCCATATGTCACAAAATAGGAGCGAACGTTTCCCTTCGGAAAACAACTACTCGCTTGGCTAAAATCTCAACAGGTATCAAATTACATCCAAAAGAAAGACAGGTGGAACAAAAAGCAAGGCCGGCAATTTTTAAAATTATATATTAGTAAATGTTTTGCCTTCGTTAATTCCGTTAGAGACGGAAATTGAAAACCATCTATTTCTTGCTGAAGAGCCCTAATAAGGACGAAACCAGTCAAAGAATAACATTTTTCTTAGTGAACAAAATCAAAGGTAGAGTTAAAATTTAATTTCTATCTCTGCTGTCTTTCATTTGAATGTAATTCAATACCTGTATTCAATATTAGCCAAGGGAGTAGTTGTTTTCCAAAGGGAAACTGTCGCTCGTATTTTGTGACATACAGCTTTGTGTTTTATTTATTTTATTTTATGTCTTAGTCATATTTGAGTTGGAACTATTTTCCTTTTCTAAAAATTGCAAGCCTGGCTTTTTAGTTCCACCTAGTTTTATAACTGGATACTACAAGCGACCTTTGATTTTGTTTACTAGGAACAGATGGCGACATCCTTTTTACTACTTGAATTCTTATTCTTTTCGTAACTAACTTTATTGTATACTATACTCTGTTTTTAAACTAAGAGGAGCGAATTGAAAAGTCCTATTTACACAGGGAAAAATAACTAAAAAAAGTAACTAGATATCATTTTAGCGGTAAATTTGAATTTGCCTCGTATCATTTCAAAACTTTGTTATGAATTCAAAGTTTTAGATAACCAACGAATAAAGATGACACTAAATTGTGCTCATTCCGTTTTTGATTTATAATTATTGTATTTAAAGTTGTACTTTTATTTTTTCCCTACTTCGTCTCATATCGCAGCTCGGACCAGTATATTGGGAAGAGAATCGGCCAAGCAGCGACCAAATTTCAGTAATTTGAGCAAAATGTCTCCCAACAAAATACAAAATAATTTACGTTTTGAGTTTAACATAGAGTTTTAATTCGATATTTTATTCATTGTTTTATAAGTAACTGTGATTAGAAAATTATATATCTATTATAATAACAGAAAAGAAAGTAAATAGTAGAATTTTCAATTTGATGGAAAAATTAGAAAAATAGGTATGCCAGTTATATTTGTTGAAATGAAATTAAGCACCTATCATTACCTATCTATTACAAAACATATTTAGGAGAAACTGAAAAATACGTAGTTGAAGAAAAGCTTATTTAAAATGAAGAATTTTGGCAGGTACAAAAAAAGAAAGTTTATTTTTATATTTCTTTATAGGTATAGTTTAATTTGTAATATTTTTTCTTGAAATTAAACTACAAGATTACCATTGTATGGATTTCCTAATTAAATAAGGATTCTTTCTTTAGGTAAAATGTAGCAAAGTTCTGAAGTACGATAGGATATGTTTGCAGACAAGTGTTTTGAAATGAAATAAATCAAATCTATACGAATTTTGTCTCCACTAACAAGATGTTATATTCAACAGTCGAAAGTGTAAACTTGTTGGCAACAGCTTATTAAATGTATGTAGAAGTCCAAGAAAGTGCAATGGTACCAGCTTTTATCATAATAATAATGGTTTTTATCATTCTCCTGTTTTTTTGTAGATATGATTTATAATTGTTGCTTAAATTCCACATTGTGCATCAGAATGTCTTTGGTCTTCTTGAAAACATATTTTTATACAATATAAAGCAGATGGTATATTTTTTTAAGACATCCTCCAAGCCTTTTGAAAATTAAATGTTTATTTGCAGGTAAGATAATATCTATCTTAATTTTGTATGATCATTTATTGTATAGACAAATAATTAAATAAAAATTATTAAGGCATAAAAAGGTAATTTGTAACTTTGTGTCAGCAGAAGGATTTCCTACACCCAATTTAATATATTTTTTACAAACAAATAAAAGGTCTTTAGTATGATCCGTAGATATTTTTAATAATTCAGCACTGCATATGTGTTTCGGAACATTCTGGTGCAGTCACAGCTTTTTAAAATTTAAAAAACATTTAGGAACATAAACACTTTAAAATGATCATGGACGAAACCCATATTTTGTGATAGTGTGTAGGTAGCTTACAACTAGTTGATTAAATTAAAATACATGTTTGACAAATCTTTTACACATTCGCAGAGTTTAATATGTGTAAGTGTAGTTATAATCTTTGCAGTCTATTTTATAAACTACATTTAGTTGAGTTGCTTTCTTGAGTTTGGGTTTAAAATTTGAAAATAAGGTTTCGTTGTATCATTTTGTTTATGAGCAGTTTTTACATTATATCTAGAGAACATTTTTGACACTTGTTTGGAAAGTCCTTTTACATATAGCAATTTAATGTTTAAAAAAGGGTGCCACACCAAATGTTACAGTGATAATACTTTATTTATGCTTTTGACTATTTAAGTACCAAGCTATTTATTTAAAATATTAAAACAAGGTATTTGTTTTAGGTTAAATAATGAAAGTTTTGGAGGCCACAAATTATGGACATATTCAGATGGCAATAGCACTTTTAAATATATCCAAAATATTTTGTAGTTTTAAATGTTAACAATTTTGTAAATGGTTTATTTTCAAATAAATAAAATTTACTTTAATATTTAGTTACATTTTAATCATTTTGATTAGAAATTCATCAATTTTTAGTTAAAAAAAAAATTAGTAATAAAGTTGTAATTTTTTTTAAGTAGAACACCAAAAAAGCAATATTTACCAATTTATAATATTGCGGAAAAAATGCTACCATATATTCCTGAGGCTTAAATGTAATGATTTAACCCAACTTATATCAGTCCAAAAGTAGATGATTTCAGAAATGTTCAGAGTGTTGAAAGTTCAATTTAATTTTTCATAAATAATTTTTTTAATAATTGATGTATTTTTAAAATATTTGGTTAAGAGGGGTTTGTGGGGTGAAAAATTTAAAGCTACTCCCATTTTTATTGTAAAATTTAAAGGACGCCTTTTCTATAAATCCAGATTTCTCAAAAACGGCTTCTCAAATCTACTCTTACCACTTATACCTTGCAGAACAAGAATTTTTTATTTAAGTTAATTACAGAGTGGCGCTTAAATGTGTGTAAGATACAACAATTTTACAATAAAAATGAGAGCAGTTATAATTTTTGTATACTACACTGTAGTTTTGTATTTTTTTTAATATGGGTTAGAAAAATAACACATGAATAGTAGTATCTTTATTTTGTAAATTTGTTATAATATTTTAATTAATAATAAAGTTTGAAAAATAAAACAAAAATACAGAAGGTACCTATACAACATAATAAGTGAAAAGACAAAGTACATCTTGACATTTACATTGAAACAGAAACAAAAAACACTAAGTACTCAATATGTTAATCTACAATTATCAATTCTATGGGATTTAACTCACAGTGATATGGGGCAGCCACTACACAACTTTATTGGTTTCTTTAGCCTTTACATTGACAACATTCAAATTATGTGCATCTTTATGTTGCCAAATTAGGTGTAAAAGATGATATCACTTCATATTTAAATAAATATAATATTTTTAGTATTGTAACCATTCCTGTCAGATTTTCTTGATGACAAAGGAATTTTTTCAACTTTTTGACTATGATATGATACATTTTCCATCACAATCATAGCATCATTAAAAAAATGTAGAAAACCAATTCTAAAATACTTCGGATTTCGTCTCGTCAAGGTAAATGCATTTTCTACAAAACCTTCAAAATTAGCATGTATATTAAGGCACCTGTTTTTGGCTTTCAGGCTTGTTGATAAACCTTATTATGATCTTCATCAAAGTAGAAGCTTAGCCTGTTTTCTTTTCTATATTGTTTGCTACGTATATAGTGTTCTATCAATACACTTTGACAATTTCTTTTCAAATATCTAAAAAAATATATACATAATAAATAAATAGTACATTTGACTGGTCAAAGTTACAAACTTACTTAGTTATTATATCTCAAGAAAGTATATAAAGATGAATAATATATTTGTGGCAAATCTAAATGTTTCAATTCTTGCAAAATTTTATTCAACTCAGATAACTCATTTTTGAAAAAGAAATCCTGTACTAATCTTCGAATAGCATTTATCATCATCAAATGTTTTTAGAACTCCTCGTCTTCCATAAATACTTTTTAGACTAGATATTGTTCCATTATTGCAGTATTATTTCAATAATCGGTAAGTAGTTGACTTTGACCTGTAAGAAAAATATTGAGTATTTAATATTATTTTTAATTTGAAAGTAATGAGTAAAACTTACCGGTAGCTTGAGAAATTTTGGATATAACATCAACAATTTTGGTTTTCGTATTATTATCCAATACGTATTTGTACATATTTATTATTTACTGCTTTTCTGAGAGACTTGAATAGCCTAAACTCATTCGTTTTCATTGTTTTGATGGACTCCGCGAGGAACTTTTATAATAGTATTCGATGTAGAAGGATCCATAATCGTAAAAATTCAATATAATCGCTTACTAAAGTTTTGAAGAGAACTGTTATTAAAGAAATAAAATAATTAACTATGTTATAATGATGAGATATCAAAGCAATAACAAAACTTAAATTATAAAATGTCAGAATAGAAAATAGAACTGTCAACAGTAGCTAAAAAGTGATGTGTGAAACTGACTTCAATCTGACCAATAAGAAGTCTACAGAATTGCCAACTTAAATTCAAATCGCTCCTCTTAGTTTAAAAACAGAGTATAGTAAATGTGTTGCTTTCGTTAATTTCATTAGAGACTGGAATTGAGACCCATTTATTTTTGCTGAAGAGTTCTAATAAGGACAAAACCGGTCCAAAAATGACATTCTTCTTAGTAAGCAAAATTAACTAGAGTGTTCAAATTTAATTTGTATTTCGGCTGTCCTTTCTTTGGATGTAATTCAATACCGGTTGAGGTATTAGTCAAGGAAGTAGTTGTTTTCCAAAGAGAAACCGTCGCTCCTATTTTGTGATATATAGCCTTGTGTTTTATTTATTTTATATAAAATATAAAAATATTTTATGCAAAAAATAATTTGTTAACTGATTTTGTTGTCAAAAAAATCTATTGATGCCACTTCACTTATTTCAGATTTTCCTGACTTTTCGGATTTCAATTTGCGATTTACGATTTACACAAATTCACAATTTTCACTCAGGTTTACGTCGCTTAATGTACATTGAAAACTTAACTCACGTAGACGAATATATGGACTTAGTATGCATAAATGCATTTCTCATATATACCGATGCTGTATAGAGGTATTTAAAGATTTAAGAATGAGCTCTACCGCCGTCTGGCCCGAACTGGCACATCAAATTTTTGTCCAGGAAGCTCGACAGTCAATTTCGTGATGGTCTAGAAGCAAGGGCGCTTGTCTAGTATACAAGGATGTCCAGGTTCAATTTCCGGCTAGGATAGGCTTTTCTGAAATCTCCAAGTATTTGTTTTCACCTTTAAGGTTCGGAGATGGTCTTAATAATTCTTAGGGCAATTATTGAAATTTTTATAATTGCTCAATTTTGGGTTTATGTTACATATTAAAATCATTAAAATTTTAATTTCCTAAATGTACCTGGTGAAAAGAAAACAGTAAATTTAACACACACTCTAGAATTTTTTGTACTCTTTGTCCATCTAAATCGGAAGATAGGTCCACTTATATTACGACAGGGATATTGATGAGATAAAGTTCAACTTGCCGCGTTAATATTTTCCATAAAATTGACGAGTATCCCTTTCCATTTTTTATTTTTATTTTCACGTCAAATTCTAGATCCATGCATCCATTCTCAATTGTCTGATATAATACAACGGTATTTTCTATATTAATTGGTATATTTCATCTTTTTCAGACCACGATACATAAAAAAACGGTTTTATGATTGTTCTTTTTTATTTATGATAAACATCAATATTGACATGATGCAGCATTTTTTCATGTTTTCTTTCCCCTACAAGTAAATATAAAAAACAACGATCTAAGACTGTAAAACAAATCAATTTGATTCCAATGTTTAATATTAGAAGTAGATGAAAAAACGTCTCCAAAAATAGCAAATGAAAAGCTTCCTCGGATTTTATTTTCCTCCTATTCATATTCTGTTTACGTCCTCTTAGCATAATCCACTTGGATCGATGCAGCATTACTGGTAAATATTTCGAGAGGATATTTTAAATTTAAATAAGAGTTCCTTAAAATCCGACGTCTCATGGAAATTTCAATAGACCTATCTGTCCCAACATTTAAGAAAATCTATGCCAAGTCAACAGGACTGGATTTATCAGGTCCTAAAAGCAGTATAGCTTGATGAAGATAATAAAAAATATATTTTAAAAAGACCGTAAACTATAGATCTTCTGCTGTATCTACATCTACATTTCGGCATTTCTTATCGATTTTACAAAACAGGAAGGGGGATTAGGATTCCCCACTTCATCAGAAATCAATTGTCTTTACTCCTCCGAATCCTCATAGCGCTCGCATTTAAATCCCTTTATCAATAATTCAGAAGCGAAAGTGATACCGCTTGTAACTTCCAACTCAATATTTCTAAATGTTCCTAATGTCATTAATTAATGGTCCTTCTTAACGGACTAGTCGTAATGCATTATTTATGACTGAGATCGCGCCTTCAATGAAAATAAGAAAATCCGCGGGATTTGATACTGTTATAGTCAATGGGCATACAGATTTTGATAGTTGAATACGTTAGGAGAAGTAGAACCTAGGTAATAAAAGTAAACTTTATGATTTCAATATGATCTTAATAGATATTTAAAGAATTTAATTTATATAGAGTAATTGATCTTTTGCTTACTAAAATACATATTTGAGTGGATGAATTGATAATTCAGTAATGGGTTCGTCCAATAGGTTTTATGTCTTTTTTTTCACCAATAATTAAAGTTTTACTATCTACAGTACTGGCAAAATTCTATCTTTGTTTGTTGGGAGTTTTTTTTCTGTCCTGGGCTCGTCTGACTATGTGTCTCCGAATAACACTGAAGCCTATTGGCTTATTGTGTTTTACCCCATGTTAGTTTATAGCACCCACTCTGTCACCTTTGTACCTTGTACAAGTTTGTACAGATCCTTGGGTGAGCGGGTTCTATACGTTGTTGGATCAACCTGGGGTTGTCCAAAAAGAGCCTGTCTTTTGCGATCTAGAGCTTCGCATTCGCACAGTATGTGTTTGGCTGTTTCTGGTTTCTTGTGACATAGTCGGCACATGAGTTCCCCATTGTACATGCCAATTTTGTTCAAGTGTCCCTTTACTGAGGCGTGCCCAGTCATGAACCCTGTTATCACTTTCAACTGGTTCCTATTCATTGAAAGTAGTTCTCCAGTTCTTTTGGGACATGGTCTGCCTATGAAGGCTTTTCTATGTGCCTGTTTTGGGGTGTTTCCCCAATAGTTGATATGTTGTTCCCGAATCCAGTCGTTTATGAAACTCCGGACTGTAATTTTTGGTACTCCTGGGTTTGTGTCTGGTTCCGGTGTTTCTTCTGACCCTCTTTTTGCAAGTTCGTCAGCCTATTCGTTGCCTTCGATCCCTTGGTGACCTGACACCCAAAATAGTTTTACTCTATTTCGGTCTGCCAGTGTTCTTAGTTCTTCGATGCATTCCCATACCAGCCTCGACATAACTTTCTGACACGATATGGCCTTAAGTGCCGCTTAACTGTCTGATATTATTTGAATATGCTGTTTTTGGACAGCTCTTTTTCATTGTTCGTTTTTGCACATTGCAAAATTGCATATACCTCGGCCTGAAATACCGAGGAATGTATTCCTATAGCATAGCTATGGTTAGTATCAGGGTTTTTGGAGAATACTCCTGTCCCAGTGCCTTCCGCAGTCTTAGACCCGTCTGTATAACAGGTTTGTTCTTGTCGTTGGGCATTGGGCTCCCTTATGGTGATCTCCGCTCTTTCCTGTATTAAAACCTCAAATGGAGTATTAAAAGAGTACCTCTTGGTTATGTGGTCTGATCTCATGTCTAGCACGTATCCTGTCCCTAACCTTGAGATACTCATGTGACCTGGCCTAATGTCAAGATTTCCCAGTATATTCCCTAATCTGTAAGCACCTAATCTTGCCTCCCCTTATATCACATAGTGAAGAGGTGGGAGTCCTATTAGTGCTTCCATTGCAGCAGAGGGGGTTGTTTTCATTGCCCCCGTTATTTCGAGGCAGGCAAGTCTTTGTACCTTGCTTAGCCTCGTTATTGCTTTCCTTTGCTGTGTCTTTGGCCACCACACCAAAGCTGCGTATGTTATTATCGGTCTCACCACCATGTTATAAAGCCAATATACCATGTCTGGTTTTAACCCCCATTTTATTCCAAAGGATCGCCTTGCCATCATTAACGAGGTTTCCGCTCTCCTTGTGGTCCTTTCTAGATGCTGGTTCCAGGTAAGTCTCGAGTCAATAATAACCCCGAGATATTTTACCTCCCCCTTAAGCTGGATACTTGCACCTCTTAGGTTTAGAGGCCCTAGCTCCTCCAATTTCCTCCTGCGGGTGAATGCAATTATGTCAGATTTGTTTGGGCTAATGTTTAGTCCTTCCGCCTCTGTCCATTTTGTTACTATATTTAGAGCCTCTTGCATTCGATCTCTTACTATAGTATTGTATTTTCCCTGTGCCATGATCACTAGATCATCGGCATATCCCAGGGTTCTATGTCCCTTATCTTTGAGAGCCCTAAGCAGCCCGTCCACTACAAGGTTGGAGTTAATTAGACATATGCCATAAATAGCGCAACTCAGATAAACAAAATAAACAGATAGGTCACGATGAATGAAAGTTTCTTCAAACTCTCTTTAAAATATGGCAAAATGTTGTATTTTTAAATAATAATATTAAAAAAAAAAAAGAATACCGATAGTGCTAAGAATTACACGAATCGCCCTGTATATTTATATTTTCATTCGGAGATCGTACAATTTAGTTTAAAACTAGAAATGTCCCAGCGTTTTTTTATAATTTTCTAAAATAAGACCAAACATAATTTTACGGCTCGGGACGCAAACGTCACCCTGCGTGAATAATGGCTACCATAAATTGCTCGTTTAATAATATACTATTATGCATGACCGGGCGATAAAGTCCAGATTATAAATTGGTTTAGTGGGCGTAAAGTGCCTCTTTATCGCCCGCGGACTACTTTACTGCCCGCCGGGCGGTAAAGTAAATTTATTTTATATCCTGCTCACAAAAGGCGAAAAAGATAAAATAATAGTTATTTATTAATAAACAATCATTAAAACGGTAGTACATAAAATTTTATATTGTGTCCCATTAGTGCGCAATTGTTCAGTATTTCAATTTGTGTTATAGACACGCAAAAAAGTTTTAAATAAAAATTATGTGGCTTTGAAAAATGTTTGAAAAATATTTTTGGATATACAGGGTGTGGCGTTTTTGCCTGGAAAATTAAAATATATGTATTTTAAATAGAACACAGTGTATTTTTTTTTAGAATGGTTTGATAATACTGCATTCAACCCTAGAAAGTTTCTAATAGTATTACAGTGTTGCCAAGCAATTAATTTTTTTTTAAATTAGAGAATGATGATGATCCCAAATTAAATTATCATAATTTACAAGATATTTACAAGATACTGAGCTAACGAATAGTGATGATAGAACTGGTTTATTTTATACAGAGTGTTTTGAAACATGTCTTAAATATGGCTAATTTTAAGTTTGATTTACTCAATTCTTTTCATTAAAAATTAATTACAATATTATGATATGTATTAACAAATAATAAAATTATACTTAAGCCTATTTTAAACTTAATAACTAAGGCCGGCATATCAGGATAGATGTTAATGTTAAAAACATTCTATGCTTTGCCTACATCATTAACTGTCAAAAGGGTACATCATTTATAAATATGTCGGCAATCTTTTTAGCCACGAAATTATAATTATAAAATTTATACGATATTCCTTTAAATTTTTTAAAATAGGCCCCATGGCAATTAAGATTTTCCCTCCCTGTATCACAAGCGTACCTATCATTCCAGACTTATAAGGGTATCGAAAATAAATACCAATCGAAATTTGATAAAAACGAAATAAAATTTGTCGGTGATTTTTAAGCCGACGTTACTTCTAAATCTGTCAATGTCGATTCCGATGCCGACGTTTTTTTAAACGTGACGGCGGCGCACCGTCTAGCGTCTCGGCGCGACGCGTGCTATAATGATTTTCGGATAAGTAACAAATGGTTGTAAGAGACGAGAAATTAGGGTATAAATGACAACGTACGTAAACGTAATAAAGAGGAGATTTGGTACAGGGTTGTATTTGGAAATATATTTTTTTTTATAACTTTTCTTATTTATATTGGGTGACAATTTAAATACTTATAATAGCTATATCTCATGAACTAAATATGTACGTTTCTAAGATAGAAAGAGAAACTTAAATGATAAAATACAAAACAAAAAATAGCAACCTCCCACTTGACATAAATCAATTTAAAGCTAAATACTTTTCAATAATATAAGCTATACAGGGTGATTCAGAAGTACATAATTAAAAATTGATTTAAAAAGAAGATGCAATTTTTAAGAGAATTAAACATTTTTAAATAATTTTAGTTCAGAGAAGGGGATACACATAGTATTGGCTCTTTATACCTTGAAATTTAACTGGAGCAATTTATTTTGATAGGTTGAAAATTATTGTTGAACCTTCAATAGTACAATGACTATGGAAAATTGAAATATTTTACTGTGTATATTGTTAATTAATTTTTTTTGCGGTTATGTCAATTTTGTTATTTGAAGCAGCGTTGTTTATACGAAAAAATCTGGGGACTAGAGAAATGTAGTTATAATCTGTCATTAAATGTGATTAGTTATGAATCATTATTTCATTGATAGTTTAATTAGTTTATGCTCATAATATTTTTATTGTTCAATTGGTTTTCAAAATTTTGAAAGAATTATAGAGTATGCAAGAAGAACAGATGTATACATTATACACATATTTCTAAGAACTTTGTGTCACTCAAAATTGAAATAATTATATAAGAAGTATAGTAGAAATCAAAATAAGAAGTTACTCAGCGTAGTATACAGAAAGCTTCTAAAAGTATCGACCAAATTTTCACGAATTAAATAAAAAAAATTATTTCAAAATATTATGTAGTCGAGCATAGACATTTAATTAATATAAATTTTTCACTAATGTTTTCACCATTGAAAATCGAGGAGTTTTCAAAAAATTCTAACAAAATTTGTTTGTAATATTTAGTTAATGATCATATATTAACATTAAATAAAATAATTTTTTTGTGACGGGAAAAGAGTGTGATATTTTATCTCTCTTATCAGGTTACAAAATACTTTTTCCCCGTTTCCAGGGAAAAAAGTGTTTCTCCGGGAAAAAAGTGAGTACTTTTCGCCGGATATATATACTGGGTGGACCGGATTTAATTTGCGTATACAGAGATCTCGTAAACCGTAAGATATACATTGTCGGTTAACTGGGGAAGAAGTTTCGTATTTTGACGGATAATACAATGGTCTATAGAAGTTCCAGATTTTCTGACTGGTTCCGGAGATATTCGATAAAATCCGAAAAACCTCATTTTCGTTTTTTAAGTCGTGCGTTGTTATTATAAAAGATACAAAAAAATTATACGAATTTTTTGTTATAAATCAAGTTCCCTATAATCTGCCATGTCAAAATTTTTATTACGACGTTTCGTATTTCCAGGCCCACCTTCAACTTATTTTTTTAAATACGGACCTGGATTTTTAACTGTAATTTTTTATAGCTTTTGTATAGCTAAATACAACGATATGTTACGCTTTACCATTTTACTACGTTTCGTCTATGAAAATATCATCAGCTATGTAGCTTCTGATGATACCGTTTCTTACTTGATTTAAATAGGATAGCTAATTAAATAATAATTAAAAAACAAAAAATGCTTAAAATGTGAAATTTTAAATATTATTTGAAACATAATACAAGAATTATTTAATTACAAAATGGGTTACAATTTTGTATCAAACATGATTAAGTACAACCAGCAAACATGACTAATGAAGAACGAATTATGGCTGTACACATTCTACAAATAATAAAGCTAATAACAGAAACAAAATTCAAAACAAAAACAATCACAATAGTTGCTCAAAATGTTGTCCATTCTGTTGGATACAGAGGGCAATTCTCCTAGTCATTTGGGATGTAGTTTTATCAACCATTTCTGGAGTAATTTTTTCAAATGCATCTACTCTTCGTTGACGAAGTTCTTGTAGATTATTTGGCATATTTTTGTCGTAGATTTGGTTCTTTATGAAGCCCCATACAAAATAATCCATTGGGTTAAGACACGAAGATCGAGGAGGCCATCTTATTGGTCCATTGGTACCAATCCAATTACCTCTAAAATATTGATCGAGATACTCTGTAACCCTCCTAACATTGTGTGCACCACAACCGTCTTGCATAAAGTATTGAAGATTTTGTCTTGTATATGAATAAGGGCATCTCATCGAGTACTTCCTCCAACAAACGTAGGTATCAGAACTGATTTAAATTACCATCCAAAAAAATCAGCCCAATAATCTGATTATTGATTAGTCCACACCATACATTTTAGGTAAAACGGAACTGTGGTCTAACTTATCTGATTAAATGGGGATTAGAAGTAGCATACAAATGCTTGTTCCTGGGATTAAATATTAAAATATTAGTAAAGGAGCATTCATCCGTCCATAATATCTTTTTGTTGAAAGAACGGTCATTGCGCAGTTTTCTACTATACCAACGACAAAACATCTTCTATCAGAGTCTCCAGCGTGTAATTTCTGGACTTTTTGAAATTTATAAACATTTTCAGAAATATTTTGGGTTGCCATGGTAAGAAAACCAAAAATAAATTTTTGAATTGTTAAAAAAGTGGGGTGTGAAATTTTTCTAGCAATTTTGTTTGTTTACTTTTCTGAATTATGTACAAAATTCTAGATTAATTAAGCTATCTATACCATACAAACTGTATGTTATATAATTAGTTTTTTAAGAAAGGGGTTTTTAACACAAAAAATTACTCACCATTGAAGCTGTATTCAAGTACTAACCTGTAACAAAACAATTCCATTAACAATCATAATCATAAAAACTTTTATATACTACAAGGAAGTGTGAGAAAAAGTATTATATCGCAGTTTAAAATAAACAACAAAAATATGATGTCGTTTCCTGTAAGGTTATCAAAAATGTTGAGTACGGCCCATGTAATTAAAAAGTATTAAGAATATGATTTAATAATAAAAATTATTTGAATTATTTTTTTTCCAACGGAAATAGTGCGAAATTTTGCAGTATTTTGAAAAATCTTGTATAGGACAAAAATTATAGAGAATGACTACATAAATTACTTTTATTTGTTTAAATCATTATAATATATCTATTCTAATTCTTTTTTTATTATTACATAAGTTTATAACTAAGAAGTATAGTATACTATTTTTACGATAAGAAGACAGTGACGTCATTTCTAGATATTTCTATTGCCAACGGAATAACACGATAAAAACTAAGAGCATATACGATTTAAACTTTACGTGCAGTTAAAATCAACTTTTAAAGGTTAGCAACACTTCACGATGTTGCCGATATGACATAGCAAAATACTTGAGTTATCAATTAACATTCGTTTGCAAGTTAGGTCGTTTCGTTTGATTTGTTGTGTATTCAGGTTTATTTTGGGAACTAAGGGGTCAATCAATGATGGTAAGCTATGCGTTCACCTCATTGAATATAAGGCCAAAGGTCGAAAAAGAGGTTGAAGCGGGGCCCAGTGAAGAATTCTTAGCAAAGAACCCTCTTCTCTCCCAAATAATGCCAACAGTGGAGACCTTCGAGCCCAGAAAAATGGCGATCGATGATCTTCGAGCCCAGAAAAATAGCGATCGATGACCTTCAGCAAGAAAACCTACGAGGAGCCACACGAGATCACCCCCTCCGCACTTTCGGAGGAAGGTATGGTCGAATAAATAACCACCTTGCTACCCAAATTTCAACGGAGGACCGGGAAACCATTAAAGAGGTAACATTCATACAATGTAACTTGCAGCACAAAAGAGTGGCTACAGCAACGTAATGCCCCGGTCTTGAGCTGCAAGATACAGTAGCACTCATAAAGAAACCCTCGATAATAAAAAACAAAATTTTAGGTCCTTAATGGTTCAATTTGTGGCTTTCCCAGCAACCAAAAACCTAGGACAGCAAATTACATTCCTAGGAAATACAAAGCTTACTCAATGGCGTACCTTTCCACATCTGATTTAACTGCGGTTAGGATGGAATACGCCATCGAAAGGGAAAATAAAACGTTGATCCTGGCATCTGCATACCTTCCATCCGATGGAACCATGCCACCACCTAGTAAAGAGAAGGAGGATCTGATTAAATACTGCCTGGAACAGAATTTTGAGCTAGCAATAGATTAGATTAGGAGTTGGACGTTATTTGTCCTTGTCCACCGCGACCTTTTCAGATCTATTGTGGGACTCCGATGTTTTAGAGTATGTCGTCTAGCCTGATCTTTTTTATTAGACTTAGTAGCTTTGACAGTGGCTCCCGCATGTAGTTGCATGCAATTGGCTTTTCTTCGCACAATGTTAGAAACCTCATTCCAGCCAGGCCTTCACATTGGCACAGGACGTGGAATTATGTTTCCTCTTCTTCTTCACAGAACCTGCACAAAGTTGCTTCTTCTGTTGGATTTATGACACCTTTTGAGGCGACAGTGTCCAGTAAGAAGGCCTACTGTTATCCTAACGATTTGACGCTATTGATCTAGTAGTTCTTTCGTGAACTTGGCCGATGGTTCCTTGATGAACTGTTTGGCCTGTTTCAGTCTTGGATAGTTGTTCCACTATTCCTGAGACTCTTTTTGCATCCATTGTTTAATGGATGCCTTGCACAATGCCTTAGCAACTCCACAGAAGGATACGGGGTCTGTCATGGCCTTATCTGAGCGTTCTCGGGCTAACTCGTCGGTCTTTTAGTTGCCCTGATATCCCTCATGGCCTGGAACCCAGGCTAAGGTCACCTTATTTTGACTACTTAGCTCTGTCAGGTCTTCTAGATAGTCTTTCACCAGTCGTGATTTGATTTCTGGGAGCTAGCAATAGGTTGCGACTAAAATTATCATCACTTCTGTTAAGGCAGTAAGGATAACAATGCTAGAGGTAAATCACTTTATGATTATATAATTACCAAAAATCTTTGCATTTTAAATAAAGGTACTATATCAAAAATTTTAAACTCTCGCAGTCAAACACTAATAGATATCACTTTATCCACAACTGGTATCTATAATTCAATTCTAAACTGGCAAGTGTGATGTCAGATCACGGCTGGTTAACATTCAAAATAAACTTGATATTGCCGACTTCCACGATCTCTCGGAACCCTACGAAGACGGATAGGGGAACCCCGACATTTTTATTTTCACTTAAATTTTGATTTCAAGAAACTTCGCCACCCAAGTATGATTCAATTTAGATAATAATTTTGATAACGTCAGGAATTTCTATATCAATATATCATAATACATAATATTATTTAACTTTGCGGATTACTATATTTTGCTTTCGTATTTGCAAACCAAATTTTACTAATTAGTTATTAATTTTTTTTAGCGACTAAATGATACCCAACTAATTATGTTACACTTTAAACTAAATTTATTAAAATACATTTTCTATAGAACAGTTTTCACTCTAATCATAAATTAAGCTTTCAATCTCCTCTTAAGTAGGCAACACAACACTCACATATCACACGCTTCGCAGGTCAAATTAGCGGTGCCTATCAAATAAACATAATAAAAGTTTAATTTGGTACTATCGAAAAAGAAAAATTTTGAATGCATTTCGACCTATTTCAGAGTGTAATATATTTATGCAATTATTCACTATCGAACACATAGACAATAACCATGCGAACAAACCGCAACAACGATCATTAAGAATATTAACAAGAGAACACTCATATAGCACACGTAGTGATTAAAAATGTGAAAAATTGCAAGCCTCGGGCGAAGCTCGTGATTTCCGCACCGAAATTGAAATAGAATCACGTTGAAAATATAACGAACAATCAATCAACATCATTTTAATTTGTAAAGGGGTAACGAAAACCGAAATAAAAAAATCGACGCCGCGAATTATCGATAGAAAATCCATTAATCTTTATTTTGGCCCACCATTAATTTGATGTGATAAAATTTCGGAATTTCGATTCTCTGAACATGCGCTCAGCTCCCGCCACCATCGGGAAATCAGCAAATTCGTTCGTGCTGACCGAAATGATGAATTACGTTCAGGTCAATTATTATTTCCATCAGGCGACGGGAAACGTGTGTATTTTTATTCCTGGTTCGATTAATAAACTTCATGTGGAAAAATTCACTTAATCACTATACATTTTTATATAGTTTTTCAGAAATGTTAACTAAAACGGTTATCTTATAACAAAAAAAAATAAATTGTGACTGAAAAAGAGTATCCAACTGTTAGATGAAATCAAATCCCACATAGAATTTTTTATTGAAGTTCTAAGATTACCGGTATACATAAAAGGTTTGTTCGTGTTCTTTAAAACAGAACCGTTCTAAAATTGCGCAGAACTTGTTGCTCAGTGGCACAAATTTAGAATTCTTCCGAACGGTTTTGAATTAAGAAATTAACACGAACGAACACCATAATAATCAACTGTCAATTAGGCATTCTAACGACCTGTCAAACAATAGCTGCCAGTGGGCAGGTCTCGTATATCTAAGGGAGTAGCGACATAGTCTTGCTATCTTGGACGCTATTTTTATTCGAAACAGTAGTCGTCAAGTCGTCAAATTTATGAAAACATGTATAAGAAGTTTTTTTAAATAATATTTTTAATGTGTTTGACATAAAACATTTAAACGCAATCTATTACTCATGTTTTTGCGAATTGTAAATAGAATACATCGTATGTCGCAACCTTTAGATATACCAAACCTTCCCACTGGCAATTCATTTGTTTGGAATGCCTAATTGTCAGTTGTCAAAAGTGATTAGGTTTATGGTAGGTGTAGGTAGACCACAAAATTCTTTAAAGTCCTCTTCTTCATTTGTATTTTTTATATATGAGACCTAGATAAATAAATAGTACAATAATTATTTTCATACTAGATAATTAAGAAAACAGTTATTATAGATTAACATGGAGTTTTCCTGTTTGGAAAGTGGTAAGTTACACTAGTCCTTATTGTGTGAATTCATAATTATGTTCTTAAATTTTTTCAGGGCAAAATAATGAAGAAGAAATTCAATATATCCCGATTTTTAATCAAGAGAAAACACTGGCTTTGATAAACTTGTACAGAACTTACAAACCAAAAGTAGGAAAAACACTAAAAAGTATGAAAACATTCGAATTTGAATCAGGATTTGATGATATATATGGCAAATAACGAATAATTACACCTGTTACATACCATGCAAATAAAACCACGTGACAACCCATTTTCCTCAAATGAAATACAAATTCCTGAAACGGTAATAGTAAATATTACACAACAATTAATACCCCGAGAAGTAACACCTGCTCAAACACAAGCAGCACCAGTTCAACTAACACCAGCTCAAAAAAGAAAAGGCAGAAATGACAATAGAAACAAGCTATTTTATAAAAAAAGAAATGATATTCTTGTTATTACAAAAAATGATATGCAAGATTAATATAGAGAAAAATTACAAATTGAAAGAGAAAAATTAAGTATTAAAAAAAATCTGTAGAAGAATGTGTAAGAAGAACAGAAATTTTAGATAGGCTTTTAAGACAAACAAATGAAAATTTAGATGAGAATGTAGATGAGTTTGAAAATTGTTTAAGTATTTATCAGAGTGAGGATGTAAATTGTGCCCACCCTCTTAACTTCTAAATAGAACAAGGTAGAGACATAAAACAAAAATGAGGTAAAATTAGGGTTATATGATACCTCATTCGAAATATATTTTCATTATTTTTACGTCTATACAAACATATTTTAGGTTTTACCGAAATTAGATTAAATTAATGAAGTAAGTTATATTCTTGATAATTTACTATTATTTTTTATTACTAAGAAAGCACTTTATAAATTAAAGAAACACAATATTTACTGAAATAAATAAATTAAGAATACCAAATGTGATCTAAAACTAAAAACAAAGAGGAGGAGACACAATTCACGTTCTTACTGTATATTAATATAAGGTAACGGTAATTATGAAGATTTGGTGCTGCCTATATGTTTTCATACTTGGGGGCCACAAGTATTGTTATTATAACAAAGTTCTACATTCCTTATTCTAATGTAATTAAGAATAATTTTTATGTTTGTGTTACGAAGTTTTGTTGATTAAAACAATTTTAAAAGTTTAACTAAGAATTTTATTTAAAGTATTTTAAAAATGTTAAACGCAGAAATGACAATAGATACAAGTCATTTTACAAAAAAAGAAATGATATTCTTATTATTACAAAAAATGATATGCGAGATTATTATAGAGAAAAATTACAAATTGAAAGAGAAAAATTAAGTATTAAACAAAATCTGTAGAAGTATGTGTAAGAAGAACAGAAATTTTAGATAGGCTGTCAAGACAAACAAATGAAAATTTAGATGAGAATGTAGATGAGTTTGAAAATTGTTTAAGTATTTATCACAGTGAGGATGTAAATTGTGCCCACCCTCTTAACTTCTAAATAGAACGAGGTAGAGACATAAAACAAAAATGAGGTAAAATTAGGGTCATGTGATACCTCATTTGAAATATATTTTCATTATTTTTACGTCTATACAAACGGGTTTTAGGTCTTTTCATGGTTTTACAGAAATTAGATTAAATTAATGAAGAAAGTTATATTCTTGATAACCCTCGTATCTACTATTATTTTTAATTACTAAGAAAACGCTTTATAAATTAAAGGAACACAATATTTACTGAAATAAATAAATTAAGAATACCAAATGTGATCTAAAACTAAAAACACTGTATATTAATATAAGGTAACGGTAATTATGAAGATTTGGTGCTGCCTATATTTATTCATACTTGAGGTTATTATAACATTTTTAGTTTATTGTAATATAAATTCATATTTCACCCAGTTAAACAAAAAATTATCTTATTTGGTCCATATTTATAAACCAATCTTGGCTAAGCCATCCTTTCAAAGTTCTACATTCCCTATTCTAATGTAATTAAGAATAATTTTTATGTTTGTGTTACGAAGTTTTGTTGATTAAAACATTTTTAAAAGTTTAACTAAGAATTTTATTTAAAGTATTTTAAAAATGTTGAAAATGAGAAAATACCATGTTAACGAAGAAGGTAAAGCCTTGCAGCAATGTAATTTCGGAAGTTAATACCATCCCGTTGGTCCTCATTTTCCTCATCTGCTATTTCATCATAAGGTTCAATAATTTCTTCATTTTCAATATTCTCAATATCAATATTATTATCGACTGCTATGTTGTGTAATACAGCACAAGCTCTTATGAAATGGCATATTGTAGTTATATTTTTCAATTTAATATGATATAATTTCCTAAACCGTTGTTTTAACATGCCAAATGTATGTTCTATTTCCACACGACAGTGTTTTATTAAAATGCCTTTTAGTATTCGATAATCGTCCATTATCTTTGTATGGAGTACGGATATTTCTCTTACAGGGTTATGCACTATCTGTCAATGTTACTTTATCTCCACATTTATCTGGGAGTAAATCAGAAATTGTAGAATTTCGGAAAACTCTTGCATCGTGAACAGATCCAGGATATCCTATAAAAATATCCCTTATTTTCTTTTTGCTGTCACAAATGGCTTGAACCTTAAATACAATTGTTTCAATAATAAATAAGTACATACCTATAATTTACGTGACTTTCATCCAGACAACCTATTACATCAGGAAATCCCATCTCACGAAAATTTTCTGAAATCAACATTTTTTTCTTTATCTGATGGCCATGTAAGGATTCTTTTAGACATGTTAGATATGAAGCAGAATACATTACAGATGATTATTTCATGCAATGTGCTGATAGTAACATTAAACCTATCAGCTACATCCCGAAAAGAAATATTAGTATTGTTTTCTCTGGTGAAATTCTCTCATGTGCTGTATAAAATTCGCAACAAAAATCTGATTGTTGGAATTGAGTAGCCAAAGTAATCATACATACTTATGTATCCTAGTTCTTACCTAAAATGTTCTATAAATTCTTGGTCCGACCATAAATCCACTGTATTTTCAATAAAATATGTATTTGGTTTCGTTTTTTGAAGCTCCATCACCATTGGTATATTTAAAAGCACGTCCTCTTCTTCATTTGAAGAAGATGAACTAGCACTTTCCCAGTCGAATTCCAAAAAGTCCATTTTTATAATATTTAATGAGATAATTGAAAATTAATTCACAATATAACATAACAAATAACCCTTCTCGGCCTTCTCCACGATGAATGACGATATGACGAATGACACCTAACTCAAACAGTTTATTATTTTTCTTCTTTTATAAAATTGGATGCAATGCGCATGTGTAACTAGAACGATTTTTGTTAGTTCACACTATTAGCCGGAATCATAAGAATGACTTAAAATAGTTCGGAATCGTTCTGAAAAAAAAAACCGAAACACAGGACTCTTAGTTCTGAACTTGGTTCCAAAAAACTACGCATGTCTGGAACGGTTCTGCACAAGCAAAACTAAAAACAAGCATAAAGAATTTATTTTTGGCTTTTTACGTCAGAGATTCCTCTTATGGCATAACCCATTCTCAGTTCTCTTCCATATTCCCTACTTTAGAACAATTTGGAAATGAATCAATCTTAATTAAATGAAATGTCTTACAGCAAAGAGTTTGGTAGAAGATTTTATACGAGTTTAAGTGTGTGGGTGAAGGAATTCTCACTAACAGACTTTAATGCTAGTTTTCTGGAAAACTTTCGGCGTGAACCGCTTAGAATTGAAAAAGCACTCTCTCTTGATTTATTTTTCAATAGCGCGAAAGTTGTGGACTTTGTTTTCGAAATGTACGTACAAAAGGCAAGAGAAGTGAGACTGCCTGCGACTACTGAGGCAGATTTACGTTTTCGCGGTATCAACAACAAGGCAGAGTTCTAATTAGAAAGCGGCTTGGAAAGTTATGAGTCTACAAGGTGATTCTTCAAGTGAGTTTTCCCGCTTTTCCATTGTTATGGTTGCTTGAGGCGTGCATACATACCGTCTAAAATTTTGTGTAGAATTTAATGATAAACGAAAATTAAATTTATAATTAACTTCTAAAATATACGTAGTAATATAATTAATTTTACGATTATTTATTGGTAACAATAAATGACCAATTTTTAAAAAGCATAGCAATAGTTAATCTTTTAAAAATAAAACTAGCAGTATTATTTAGATAAAGTAGATCGCTTTCGAAATAATTTAAAATAGCACGTAGTTTTAATAAATATTTTGTTTGAAAGTATCAATAGAATAATTAAGACATGGTGTAATTTAAACAATAATCCTATACATAAATTTAAGAAATTTGAAATACTTTCTATGAAGGATCTACGAAAAATAAATAACAATTTGGATAATACATTCTCAGTACACAAAATTTTAAACTGTATAGTTGGAGGTAAAAATATTCTTTCTTTTTCGGCAAAACAAAGGATATCGTATAAAAACACGTTTAATGGCGACCCAGGAACGGACTATTAGCTGTATTATTTATTGTTTCGGCCTTTACTTGATGAAAATCCATTTAATTTTGAAAGAGTAAAACCAAATTTGGTAGATTTTCACACTTTTATTTTAAAAATAAAAATTTTTTTAAACAAACACTAACATGACATATGTTTCGAAGTACAACTTCTTTTTCAAATGTGACTATTTACAAATCGGTATCCAATATATATACAAAATAATTTAACAGAACAAAGTACTTAAGAAAACATCAATAACATTACAAAATAAACTAACTATTTAAAGTAAATAAGGGTACTTAGGTAATTATAATATCCATCAAATAACAATAAGATAGCCCATTACCGGGATTATCTCACAGAAAACTGGGAAAGAGGTTTAATAAGGGTGAATTATTAATATCTAATTGATCATTTAGTAAGTTATCTGAATTTTTAAATCTATTTATTTCAAGTGTTTCTAAATGGTTTAATTTAAGGCTCTTATTTTCTACATGTAAAATTTCAAAGTTGTCTGTAAAAGAATGATTTTCAGCTAAAATATGATTTGAGTAAGTAGAATTATTTCTGTTTTTTGTATAGCTATTATAATGTTCGGAATAGCGTTTTTTGAAAGTACGGCCTGTTTGACCAATATACAATTTTGGACAACTACCACAATTTAATTTATATACCCCCGATTTATTATTAGGATTAATTTTACCCTTATTGTTTTTAATATACTTCCCAAGCGTATTATTGGTTTTAAAAGCTACGTTAATATTTTGGTTTTTTAAATATGATGATACCTTTTCACTAGGAGCTCCTATATATGTAAGACTCTTATATCTGCAATTTGGATCTTTAATTATGGGATAAACTTGTTGAATAGCCTGTTTAAAAAGTTTTTTCTCTAAAATGTTGTCTACTAACTTTGAATTAAAATTATTATTTACTGCGATTTGTTTAATGATATTTAATTCTTTTGTGAAGTTCTCTTTGGTAAGGGGAATATTAACTAATCTATGGATCATACTGTTGTATGCTGCCAGCTTTTGTTTGTATGGATGAGATGAACTATTATTTATTGTAATATCCGTATGTGATGGCTTATGAAATATCCCAAAACTATGGCCTTTATTATTTTTAATAATATTTAAGTCTAAAAAATTAATTGAATTATCCTTCTCTGTTTCCATAGTAAATTTAATATTAGGGTGTATAGTATTGATAAAAACTAATAAAGAATTTAACTGTCTACTAGTACCAGTAAAAGCAGTCAATATATCATCAACATATCTATGCCAATACAGACAAAGTTTACTTAAATTATTGCTATGAATTTTATTTTCTATATTATCCATAAATATTTCTGCAAGCAACGGGCTTAATGGGTTCCCCATAATAAGACCTTCATTTGCTGAGTAGATGTTATTTTGAAATTGAAAATAATTTTGTTTTAGGCAAATGTTTAACAAATTTAGGATTTCTTCTTTGATTATAATATTGACTTGATTACGATCTAATAAGTTTTCTACTAGCTTAACTGTTTCTTTAGGAGGTATACTAGGAAATAAGTTTGTTACATCGAACGATACTAATTTTGTGTTACTAGGTAATTTAATGTTTTTTAATTTTTCTGTTAATTCATAAGAATTTTTTATACTATACTTTGAATTGAATTTGCAGTTTTCTTGTATAAGTTTAATTAATGTGTGTGAAAGTTTAACTGATGGAGCCGTGACAAATGACACAACTGGTCTAATAGGATAGTTCTCTTTGTGTAATTTTATTAAAGAATAAAGTTGTGGTGGTTGAGGGTTCATTTGTATTAGTTTGAATTTTTCTCTAGAATCAAAAATTGCTGTTGAAATCTGAATATTACGTTTTAGTTCTTTTTGATATTTATCTGTTGGATCAAATTTGAGTATGCTATAATTATTACTTGCTTGTAAAAATGAAAGAGTTTTGTCAATATAATCTATATTATTAATAGCAATTACTGTATTTCCCTTATCGGCACGAGTGAAAATGATATCATCCTGTTTTGTTTTATCCTTTATAGTTTTAATTAACTTACTGTCTTGATTTGAATTGTTATTACGTAAAAATTGTGTTTTAATTATATTTGCAGTATGATATTTGTGAGACAAAGTATTATATGAATCTTTTAAAGCAATTTCTGTTTCTATTCCCAAAATTTCTAAGTTCGAAGTATTTATCTTAGGTTCGATGTTGTGTTTAAACCCTTTTTCTATTAGAGATTGTTCTGGATCAGAGAAATTTGTTGTGGTTAAGTTAACAAATCTTTTAAAAAATGTATGATCCGATATTTTATTTGTGTTCTGTTCTGATTTTTGTTTAGTTATTATGGGTTTTTTAAAAATAAGTGATTTTAATTTTTCCTGTTGTCTAATAAATTTTTTATGAATAATTTGACTAATCTGCTCCCTAATGTTTTTATCTACAATTTCAAATTCTATAAAATGTAATCTGTGAGATAATTCAGCATGTATTACCTTAGTGTATATGTTGAAACAATCTCTTTTGGAATATTCTTTTTTCTTATCTTCTGACAACCACTTCTTTAATCCTGCTTCTTTTCCTTTTTTCGCTCCTGGAGTACTGTTATGAGTTTTCAATCTCATATACTTTGGAAACACGTCCTGTTTCTTACAACAAAATATTTGGTTTTTCAACGGTTATAATTATAGCATACTCAAATTTGATCCAACAGATAAATATCAAAAAGAACTAAAACGTAATATTCAGATTTCAACAGCAATTTTTGATTCTAGAGAAAAATTCAAACTAATACAAATGAACCCTCAACCACCACAACTTTATTCTTTAATAAAATTACACAAAGAGAACTATCCTATTAGACCAGTTGTGTCATTTGTCACGGCTCCATCAGTTAAACTTTCACACACATTAATTAAACTTATACAAGAAAACTGCAAATTCAATTCAAAGTATAGTATAAAAAATTCTTATGAATTAACAGAAAAATTAAAAAACATTAAATTACCTAGTAACACAAAATTAGTATCGTTCGATGTAACAAACTTATTTCCTAGTATACCTCCTAAAGAAACAGTTAAGCTAGTAGAAAACTTATTAGATCGTAATCAAGTCAATATTATAATCAAAGAAGAAATCCTAAATTTGTTAAACATTTGCCTAAAACAAAATTATTTTCAATTTCAAAATAACATCTACTCAGCAAATGAAGGTCTTATTATGGGGAACCCATTAAGCCCGTTGCTTGCAGAAATATTTATGGATAATATAGAAAATAAAATTCATAGCAATAATTTAAGTAAACTTTGTCTGTATTGGCATAGATATGTTGATGATATATTGACTGCTTTTACTGGTACTAGTAGACAGTTAAATTCTTTATTAGTTTTTATCAATACTATACACCCTAATATTAAATTTACTATGGAAACAGAGAAGGATAATTCAATTAATTTTTTAGACTTAAATATTATTAAAAATAATAAAGGCCATAGTTTTGGGATATTTCATAAGCCATCACATACGGATATTACAATAAATAATAGTTCATCTCATCCATACAAACAAAAGCTGGCAGCATACAACAGTATGATCCATAGATTAGTTAATATTCCCCTTACCAAAGAGAACTTCACAAAAGAATTAAATATCATTAAACAAATCGCAGTAAATAATAATTTTAATTCAAAGTTAGTAGACAACATTTTAGAGAAAAAACTTTTTAAACAGGCTATTCAACAAGTTTATCCCATAATTAAAGATCCAAATTGCAGATATAAGAGTCTTACATATATAGGAGCTCCTAGTGAAAAGGTATCATCATATTTAAAAAACCAAAATATTAACGTAGCTTTTAAAACCAATAATACGCTTGGGAAGTATATTAAAAACAATAAGGGTAAAATTAATCCTAATAATAAATCGGGGGTATATAAATTAAATTGTGGTAGTTGTCCAAAATTGTATATTGGTCAAACAGGCCGTACTTTCAAAAAACGCTATTCCGAACATTATAATAGCTATACAAAAAACAGAAATAATTCTACTTACTCAAATCATATTTTAGCTGAAAATCATTCTTTTACAGACAACTTTGAAATTTTACATGTAGAAAATAAGAGCCTTAAATTAAACCATTTAGAAACACTTGAAATAAATAGATTTAAAAATTCAGATAACTTACTAAATGATCAATTAGATATTAATAATTCACCCTTATTAAACCTCTTTCCCAGTTTTCTGTGAGATAATCCCGGTAATGGGCTATCTTATTGTTATTTGATGGATATTATAATTACCTAAGTACCCTTATTTACTTTAAATAGTTAGTTTATTTTGTAATGTTATTGATGTTTTCTTAAGTACTTTGTTCTGTTAAATTATTTTGTATATATATTGGATACCGATTTGTAAATAGTCACATTTGAAAAAGAAGTTGTACTTCGAAACATATGTCATGTTAGTGTTTGTTTAAAAAAATTTTTATTTTTAAAATAAAAGTGTGAAAATCTACCAAATTTGGTTTTACTCTTTCAATATTAGCTGTATGTTACGCTTTAAAGAAGAAATGTTATACGTAATTAAATATTATCACATTATTCGCATAATTTCCTTCTTTGATTATTTAATAAATATCACTAAATTTAGTTTTTAGGGCAACACTTACGAAATTGATCCGAAATAAATATTCACGACTCGTAATAAAAATCGTCATGAAACTATAATATTTCATTTACTTGAAGTATTTACTTATTACATTGAATATTAAAAATCAATGAAGGATGTCACGAAAAATGCTTGAACACCTGTTATTAGTATCCTCTTATTATAAAAAATTTAAATTAGTGTGGAATATATTAGTGACTTTAATTTTTAAAGCGATTGAAGCATCCAAGCCTTCTCAACACGTCAAGGTTAGATTCCTAGAAAAAGAAAATAGGAACAAAACCATGTTCCTTTCCAAAATAACGTGAACCAACAGATACATGGCTATATCAAAACTATCATCTTCACTTGACATGTCATTCAGGTTTATAATGCAAGAATGAGCCGGAAATAGTCTATGGTTATTTTTAATTTTGGTAAGACGGAGAACGCAATTGGAACATAATTTTTGAGATGAACAAACTTCCAACAACTTCTCTGATAACATCAAACAGTTTTAGACAACGCAGGATTAATTTTTTTTACCTCCATTTTGATATTACTCCAAATTAATTCTATGCCATTTAATGTACGATAATACGGTGGTAAATGTATTACGGTCTATCTAATCTACAACACGGCTAGGTTTGAGATTTAAGCCTTTCAATATTGAAAGAAAAAATTTTTTTAAACTGCAGGTGGATACGATACACCCATTTTGTCCAAAAACGCAGAAACTACCTATTTTCGAGCTTTCGCTTTTGGAATTTCTCTAGTTTGACGAGAGTGGTAAGAGCCATTATCCATTACTATAACAGCATTAGGTGGCAAATTAGCAATTAATTGTTCACCAAACCATTTCTCGAACAAGGTAGATGTGATAATCTGCTGAATAACCCAAAATATCCTTTGTTAATAATAACAAGCAATTCGACACAAAACCGTTTTCATTTCCGGAATGTAATATTATAATACGTTTTCCTCTATTTCCTCTATTCACAGAACATTTAGCAGATTGATCACTCCATCCTTTTATCACAATATCTTGAGTGTTGTACCAAGTCTCATAAATATACAGTATGAATCTAGATAGACAAGATTGTCGAGCTTCATTTACTCTAACGTATTCATTACGTAAAATTATAATTATTTAAGATTCCCTATAAGGCTGTCTTCTATATAAGGTAGGATATCTAAAACTCAAAGAATGGAGCACTTTTCTAGTGGTTTTGTCAGATTTGTAAGGGAAACCGGGGAACAACTTTATTTAATTTTTATAATCTTTTGAAAATACGGCACGATATTATTAAAATAAAAACCTTTCTTATAATATTCTTCATCATGCAGTGATCTAGACTAACTACAGATCTTTGATTCCGTTTTTTTTTTGGCTCGCCATAACTTTTCTAATCGAAGGTTTTGAATTTTTTGTCAAATGTGTATTCTTTCTATGACACCGTAATTAGATCGATTATTTCCCAATTTTAATTAATGATACCAAATTTTTGGATATCATCCCCCTCGTCCTCCTCGTCTTCTTCCTCCTATTCTTTTTTATTTTCTGAAGAAACTTTGATGGGTTCTGCATAGAATTATGTAGGGTCACTTGGGGTAAGAGCGCGTTGTTTGTGGTAAATGTATTAATAAAAATCTAAATAACAATATTCTAAATAATAACACAAAAAAATTCAATTTTAGTGTGGCACCCTATGTTTACGGAATCAACAAAAATTTAAAAAATATATTACTAAAATGTATTATAAATGTCAATTGTTTGTTTCATTTAATTGTACCATCAACGTTAAAATGGTAATCTTAATAAAGACTCATCTATTTACTAGTTATTAATTAATATAAAGGACCCCGCAGACTTTCAATGGAAATTGGGTTTCATCGAAATTGTCCCATTTTTTGCAGGGAGCTAGCTTTTGACATCCTGAACAAAAGTCCTTATGGGTGGAACAAAATCCTATGTAAGGATATTTGCGAAAGAAGGCCTCGATTTTGACGAACCTCAAAAATCGTAAATACAGGGAAACAACACATACAAAGAGGTTAGGGTCTTTATTTTTTAAAAGTCTTGGACCAAGAAGTTATTCCAGAATGATTAGTAGTCATTGATGGAGACGCTGTGTATGAGTGCCCGTCAATAGGCAACTCACAGGATGGTCCTGAACAGTTTCAGGAAGGAATTGACCTTTTAACCAAACTTTTCTAAGCTTGATTTCGTGGCAAGTTAGAGAAAAAACCAAAAATTCAATTGCAACTCGTGTTTTGGACCAGAAGATTTCGTAGATAACTCAGAAAATTGCACGGACCCCCCATTTAATCAATCCTGATTCAGGTTTGTCAATTGTTTGAGTCCATGGATGATTGCACCAGGCACAATTTCTGGAACGTAACCTTTTTTCATGTTGATATTTACTCTACATTGTTGATATTTACAAAGTCTTCAATCGTCACTTAAAACATTTTAAGATCACTGAATAGTGTCCTTCAATAGAACCAAATCAGTCATCAGTGCCTTTGTGGAAGAAAGTGAAGTATTTTTTTGTGCGAAAAATCTCGACATTGGTCTCCTCATCGATTATTGTGTAAGCTTCCTTGGTTAAGAGGTCAATTTTTTTCCGAAAGTGTTCAGGACCATCCTGTGAGTTGCCTAATGATGGGCACTCATACACAGCGTCTCCATCAATGACTGCTAATCATTCTGGAATAACTACTTGGTCCAAGACTTTGAAAAAATAAAGACTCTAACCTCTTTGTATGTGTTGTTTCCCGGTGTTTACGATTTTTGAGGTTCGTCAAAATCGAGGCCTTCTTTTGCAAATAACTCAAAATCCTTACATAGGATTTTGTTCCACCCATAAGGACTTTTGGTCAGGATGTCAAAAGCTCGCTCCCTGCAAAAAATGGGACAATTTCGATGAAACCCAATTTCCATTGAAAGTCTGCGGGGTCCTTTATTCAGCTTGTCACTTTTTAATAAAGTATTCTCGTACAGATTTTATATTTTTTTCATTTTCTCAGGATGTATTAATATTTGACCCCCAGTTTTAAGCCAAATCTTAACATTTTCCACTACAGAATTTGCAGGTAAAATATAACCTTTTCTTTGTTAAAGAAGAATAATTTAAACTGCCAAAGAACTGTTTAAATTTTACAATTTATGTGAGTATTTAAATATCAATTTAGTTTTTTTGAGGTGTAACTGATCCTATTTATTTAAAAAATAGTCAATCAAAATTATAATTATTTACATGGCTTCAGGGATTACATTATTTTCATCACTTTCAAAGGGCCTCCAAAAAGCCATTTTTTATAAACCAAAAACCCAAACAGTGTGAATACAACACTGGATAAACAAATATTGTTCATCTGTGCTCAGTCAACATGACGATTACGCATAGAAGCGTGCCAAATAACCAATTAGAACATGAGTTAAACAAAATCACAGAATTACTATTGGATATCCCAGTACATGTTGACCGGCTTTTCTTACAGGTTATCTTTGGCTACAGCAAATAGAAATTAGAGAAAGGCTTGATTCGACCAATAGGAGACGCTAAAATTAAAGGTCTCTGCCCACTACAGCGTACCATACCATGACCGTAACAGGAACGTGTCAGACACGAAAGAAAGCATTCCGCTCACTACTGGGCCCACTGCAGCGAATCAACAGCATATTATCCTCACATACAACATAGCTTGCCATGGACGGTGCGTGTCTCTACTTGCAAAATATTCTCGCCGTGAAACTGTTGCGGTCCTGCCATGGCACGCTACGATGTTGGCCGGTGACAAATATACAAAGAATATTTGTTTGTATGTGTCGATACGGTTACGATCCTAGTATGGTAAGGTGTAATGGGCAGATACCTTAAGGTGTTATAATTAATCGAGCCGACAGATTCTCATCGTACAGCGTTGCCAGGTATAAAATATTTATTTTATACTCGGTTCCAACATATTTGCTCGAAGGGTACTATGCGTTTAACGTACACAGTCGTTTAGTTATAATAGAATTGATCGCACCACTTTATTTTTGTAGTTTGACAACTGTATTTTCTAAGCTGAAGGTCGGCGGTGTCTTTGTGAATTATATATAGATATATTAATAATACTGATATTTAATTGTGGAATAGTAAAATTTATCTATGCCATCTACTGTAGAATGCTAAAAGAAGTACTCGAAACTATTTTCAAAATCATTAAATATAATTAAACCAATAATGCTGATAAATTTAGACCAATAAATACCTTACATTCAATAAAAAAAATTATAGAAATTGCTTTTTATATTCAATTAATTAATCATGATTCTGAAAATTTGATCCTGGTAAACAGTCTGGTATCAGAAAAAAATCCTGTGGATCAGCGCTACAACCATTGGCGTCGTTACACAAGTTTATAGGGAGGGGCATAATTTTGAAAAAAATTAGAATGTTTATTTGTTGGAAAACAAAGAAAATGAAAAATAAAAGAGAATGTTCTTATGATGAATTTAATTATTCTGTGACGTCATGGCTTACTTCCGATTTTTCCAGAAATAACAGAAAGTCGCAATTTATTTTTTATTTTTAAATGAAAACCCTTTTTCTTATTGAAAATTTGAATTTCTGGGACATTTTTGTATAAGAAGCGCATATTAAAAAAAATATTTTCCAATATGATGGTCATTTTGACAGCTGACAGAAAATTTTCAACACATGATTCTTATCCATAAATGTCCCTAAAATTCAAATGTCCAATAAAAACGAGGGTTTCTATTTAAAAATTGAAAATAAATTTAGATTTTCTGTTATTTCCGATAAAACAAAAGTAAGCCATGAAGTCACACACCAATTGAATACAGCATATGAGACTTATGAGAGTATAAATTTGTCCCAAACTTTTAAACAAATAAGTTTCCATTCCAATATCTCAATTAACAACGAAGATAAAAGCAGATGCCAATAATAAAAATGCTTAGATACGCCACTGGTATACGGTAAATGGGTCTCAATCGGAATTTTGAAGCTTAAAAAGATTTTATAAAGTTCGTACATTCCTATGTTTTTCCGTAAACGAATTAATAGTACATATTTAGAAAAAATATAATACAATATGGCGGCCATTTTGACAGCTGACAGAAAATTGTCAATACACAATTATTATACAAAAATGTCCCTGAAATTTAAATTTACAATAAATAAGGTTTTCTTTTAAAATTAAAAAAAAATCGATGTTCTGTTATTTCCGGAAAAACCGGAAGTAAGCCATGACGTCACAAAACAATTGAATCCATCACAAGAAAGTATTTGTTCTAGTCTTTCAAACAAAATTATTCCGATATCTCACTGAATAGCGAAGATAAGGTGGAGTGGAACTTTAGTAGTAACAATAGTAACAATGTCACTAACCTATTTGACAGAACTGATACTTAAGTTGTCATAACAAGTCTCTAATAAATAAAATAACCTAACACAAAAGACAAAAACAAAAATAAAGAAAAACCAAGAAACTTAAAACACATTTTTAAAAAACAAACAGAAGGTGTGATATAAAAGAAAAATATGAACAAGAAGAGTCACAATTTATAAAAAAAACAAAAACATAAAAAACTCACTTAAACACGACGATGAACACAAAAAAATATATATTAATTTTAATAAAAGTATATGGATTTGTAAAACAAGTGAAAAATTTATTACTATTAAATATTTTTATTACTTTAGCTAAAAAAAGTAGTATAATCAATAAAAATCAATAATAAAACATATGCAGGTATTTACGAGAAAATGTATGAGATCTTGCCTAAGCCTAATAAGTTGTCATTGAAGAATAGGTTAAATAATGTCAAAATAAAAACATTACCATTATATAATAATGTAGAATTAAAACGTATTAACAAAAACAATTGGTATATTTGTGATTGTAATTTATATTTTCTTCATTTTTAGTTCGAAAGGTCTGGCTACGAGCCGCAGTGTTACAAATGTTCAAAATTTGCCAGGACCATTTCGAAAAAACAATTCACAAGGTACAGAAATATTTAACTCCAGTGCCATACCTAAAAAAATTTCTTATAACTTTAAAAATGATAGTGTTTTAGTTAATGACAGTACCTCACCATCTCTAATAGTCTTAGAGGAGGGGTCAAACATACAGGGTGTTTCTCTAAAAAATAACTCAAGTTCTATATTTTTTAAGAAACTAAATGATAATAGACCATATTTAAAGGTTAAAATAAACAATATTGAAATATTAGCTTTAGTAAATACAGGTTCTAATTCAACAATTTTAGGTCAACAAGCTTTTAATTTTATCCATAAAATAAATACACCTATCTTATACGATGATGATTTAAGTGTAACTACTGCTGATGAGGTTTCACAAAATGTATTAGGTTTTATAAATATACGAGTCAATGTTGATAAATTTATTTAATATTGATATTAGATGTGGTGAATTTTCATATTCTTATTATCATCTGTATGTGCTGTAAATTCTATACAAACAATGTCAAATCTGTCTTTTGAGTTAAAAATTCTATAATTTAAAAAAAATTGAGTTGGTTCCATAAGTTAGCTACTCACTGTATATAGATATATATCGCTTTGTTTACCTAATACGAAACATTGCGAAAACCTTTATATACAATATAACCTGCTAAATATTTTGTAGTTGTGAAATCTCTCCAATTCATCGTTGCTCTGTTGAATTTTAATTGATAGCAAAATTCATCACTAAATTCATAAAATAAATCTTTGCCATCAGGTTTGATTTATATATACGCGAAATTCATCAAAACGGCTTTGACATTCCAACGAATGCATTTTCAGAGTTAATTAACGTTGCGTTTTATTTAAATATTTAACATTACGAAAGTTTTGCTTATTTTTCATATTCTGTTATTTGTTTTTTTTAATAAAGCAACAATTTAAAAATGCTATAATAACTTTCAATTTGACGTTAATTAGATTTTTATTAAAATGATGGGTAGGTACCTGGATTCGTTAAATTATGATGCAAAATATCAAAAATACTTAATATAAATAAATTTGCAATTATGCCCATATTTTATTTCATTGTTAGGAATTTAATCATATCTATATTTTAAAGACCTTTTAATATCATTATAATAATGGTTTGTGCAACAAGAGTGTATATGATGAGTATATCGCATGAAGAAGACTTAGTAATACATATAGCGTGGCGACTTAAAAGTTTCACCCTCATTTTCTTAATTTTTATAACAATAGATTCCATGATTGTGAGACGTCAAAATGCCAATTTTTGTTTTATCAAACGGAAATACCAATTTTTTTTATAAAACATAAATTTTTCGATCAATTGTTGAACAAGAATCGTGTATTGAATATTTTCTGTCAAATTGTCACATATTGGATAATATTATTTCTGTATATCGTCGGTAACCTGGCAATACCTCCTATCTGCAATTTTAAGCGAAAATAAGTTAATTACTAAATCTGAATCAGAATTTAATTATACATCGATCTTTAAATCCTCCTAAATGTATAAAAATTTTAAATAGTTAAAAATGTCAATTGCAAATTCTCCCACCTGAAAGGGCGCGAAAACATAAATGCAACAAGTCCTGTCTCGTCAATTACAGTATTGTTGCCATAAGAGCATGAACGCTTGTGATCCGCATGTGGTTTTTTGTCAAAATCTTATAATTTAGGTGAGTTTTTAAGCCAATTTAGCCATAAAACACTACTCGCATTATTATAGAACATAATTATGCGTATTTGGAATATTATATCAACCTTAAAATGATAATACAACTTAATTTCGTAATATTTTCAGATAGGAGATTTTTCATCGAACCCCAGACTCGTTAAAAATTCAAATAGGAGAAACTGCTTCGTGATTCCTTTCAGAAATAATCACTTCCTCTAGTTTACCGGTAATTTTTTTTCTTCTAAAATTGATAAGTATTATTAAGTACTATAATATAAAATAATCTGAAAACTTTGAGTGATAGAGTGTCCCAAAAAGTGATTAAAAGTAAGATACGGCGGCCGCAATACAGAGGTTAAAAATAGATATTAATCGATATACAAAGTGTTAAAATTGATTTTTTTTACATTATCGAGTTGTTTAATTTTCGAATCTTTAAATAATATTTCGATTAATTGGATACATTTTTATTTCTTAATAAAAGTGAAATTAAAAATTAAACTTACATCGTATAATATCTATGACTACAAGTTCTTTGTCACTTTCCTTCTGTAATAATATAAAAACTCATTTTGTAGTGAAATAAATTATATTCCAAAATAATTTTCTGAAAAACAATTTTTTTTAGATACCTAACAGAACTACGTTACACATAGATTCCTAATGTCTAACCGAACATTACGGATACTTTCTTCAATTCAGCAAACAAAATTTCTCTTTCTAATCATGAAGAAAATATTGAAAACAGCATCGATGCTTTACAGTCAGAACTTGAAAAGATAGAAGGCGAAAATTCTAATTATACATCACCGCCATTGAACTTAGAAAATGTCCCGATAGTATTTTTGGAAGATAGTTCTTATAAAGTATTGGAAAATAATAACTTGGATCTACGTGAATATTTTATTGAGAACCATACTGAAGACTGTGATGTGGATAACGGTACAAATAATAGTGATAACAGTAACTTAAAGAATTTCAGCGTTGATAATTATTCCAAAATAAGTGTTGAGGTATACCAAGTCAAACGACATTGGAATCAAAAGAGACCACAATAAAATATTCTCTAGTGTCATATGATTCTTCAAGTGATGAAAATGAATCACTTGGTGGAACCCATGATCCTGCACATGCAAGTGGGAGTCCAGATAGCTATTTTAGAGGCGAAGATCAAACTGTGGATGAGACATACGAACCCTCAGATACAAGTTTTAGTCAGGAAAGCTCTGGAGAATAATAATATTACCTCAGACGAGAAAAAAGTAGAAAAAACGGAAGCGGATTATGAAAATATAATAATAATAATAAAAAAGCGTAAGGAAACGAAAAAAAAAAAAACCCGTGTAAAGCGAATGGATGAGAAATGAAAATAAAAAACTCAAGATGAAAGGCGAGGCTTACATAGGCTTCAGTAAAAAGAAGGGAGAAAAGATAAAGCAAAACTGTGCAAGAAATTAAAGAGAACTTGTAATTCATTAAAATGCAGTAAATCTAAACTGAGATATTGTTTACCGAACATTGTCATTTAGAGATATTTAAAAACTTCTGGAGTTTAAATTGGGACCAACGGAAGGCTTTTGTTGCCTCGCATGATCTTAAAATTCCAACTTTTAAAAAGACAAAAGAGCACTCAAGGAGATTTGGTACTTACACTTATTATTTAAATGATGGAAATGACAAACTGCAAGTATGCCGACCCAGGCAGCACACATTAGTATAACTAACGTATTTTATACGTAATACTCGTTTAATTTTGGTATTGGTTGATTCCGTATACGTTTACAGTTTACGATTATTATACATGCCGTATTTTAAAAGATATATTGTACGTTTTTTGTATACATCCTATGATATATAATTGTAAATTTTTCTACGTTTAAATATAGTTAACAATATACGACTATTTTTAGTTTACGATGAACTATTTATATACAGTGGGCCTAAATATACGTTTAGGTTTATTTAAATTAAATTCGTATAAATTTACGTAATATTACAATATGTGTTCTTCGTTTATAACTCCCGTTTAAATTTCGTCTTGGTTATTTTTAAACGTTTACCATCTACCATTTTTATACTTAACGTTTTTCAACAGATAAATTAAACGCTTTTGTTTGTCGATACTAGTTAATATACCTATATTATTATACGTTTAAATATGTCACCTTAAATTTATATTACTAGTTTATGATGAACTAGTAGAAAGAAGTAAATAATATGTATAAATTTAGGTTTATTTAAATTAAAAGCTTATAGATATATTTATTTACATTACACCATATTTTTTTTAATTATATTACCTGTAATATTTATACCAAATTCCCCATTGTACCGATTTCAAACATCCGAACATTTAAATAACCCGCCAATAACCATGGTGGGGTGGACTAGTCCATGTCGTTTCAGTGAGTGAGATTCGGGGTGTGCTTTAAGCCAAGTCGGGCTGGTCCAAAGTGCGCGTAGTGCAGACAATCGAGAGGGGAGTAAGGTACCGGCAGACGATCGGGAATCAGCTGACTGATGGTGGCTGGTGACTGTGAAGCGCTCGCTATCAATCAGACAATTCACGCTATTATAAGTTATATTTCTGTTAACTAGTTGCTAACCACGATAATTGTTTTTTATGTAATAAAAAGTTATTGTAAAATTGTTGGTGTTGTTGTTGTTGTGCCCAGTTGCATTACATGTTGCTTTGGCGTCCTGGCTTTTACGATATTGGTTAAAAGCACAGGTAAGTTTCTATTAATGCTTTAATTTAGCTACTCGTTTAATAATTGTTGCATTTTACAACAAATACTGTTTTATTACAGTGTGTAAAATGCTTATAGCTCCAAAGCATAACCTTACTATTGTTTCTCTTATTTTTATACGTATTTTTTAGGCTACCTAGTTATTCCAAGCATACTTATTTTCCTTTTTTTTGGTCAGTTGTTTTTCATTTAATAAATTGTCTAAAATAACCCTGTCTCGGCGTCATCTACTAAGAAAAATAGCACAAAATTTTCAAGATGCTTTAAAGTCAAATCAATTTATTTTTTATTCCCAATAAAGATAACATTAATAAGGGTTCGGACATTAATATATCATCTGATTCTATTATTTATAATAATTTCCTAGAAAATAATACAAATTTAACTTCGGAGCTTTTAGAAAATATTTCACCTAAAATGCAGTAACATTTTGGTTATAGGAATGGGGGTGAACCAAGAGACTTAACCGACCAAACGATTAGAAGTGCTATGCAAGATTGGCTTAAGTTAGCTAAGGCCTGTCTAGGACACAACACATCCAAAGTGTTAAGCTAAGATTTTAATTTTCATATATATTTTTTGTTAGTTAAAGAAAAGTTTCGTTTAGTTTGTTATTCAGTATTTTAGTGTTTATTTTTTAGTACTTATTTATTTTTTAGTATTTTATTGTTTATTTTTTTTTAATAATATATTGTTCTGCACATATAACAAGTGATCAAAAAATTTTTCTAAATATTTAGGCCAATTACAACCAAAATAAAAACACGAGTAATACCTATTTCTAGTGTATACACACCTGCTATGAATGAAATCCAAACTGTCATTTAAGAAATATTAACATTCTTCCATGGCCTCTTTTAGAAATTTTGTTTTGATCACTTTATTTAATTTGTGTTTGAAATACATCTAAAACAATATCAGGTAGACACATTTTACACATTAATAAAATAAGATAAATCTAATATAGACGTATAATAAAACAGGGTAATAAAAGGTAGATAAAGTAGTAATATTAGAAGTATAAAAAATTAAAAAAATATACGTTTATAGGGCGGACATTTTCACGTATATATTGGGTAGCATATCAACGGTATCCATACGTATATTGTAGTACATAAAAAAACGTCTTTTAAACCAAAGTGGATTCGTATAAATATACTCCAACTATAAATCTAATATAGACGTATAGTAAAAACGTTTAATTATAGGTGGATAAATTCTTAGTAATCAACGTTTATAAGGCGGACAATTTTCACGAATATATTTGGTAGTAAATCAACCGTATTCATACGTATGGTAGTGCCTAAAAAAAAAACGTAATTTATACCAAAGTGTGCTGCCTGGGGAACTATGTTCATAAACACTTTAGATATCGGATATAAAACTGTTCAGTATTGGGTAGATAACAGTTCCTATGGCATGTCTATAGAAAGTTCTGGAAAAATATCAACCAAGGATGTTGTAAGAAAAAGATATTCAGAAAGCTACAAATATTTGGAGATATTTTTTGATAGTTTACCGAAGTTTCCATCACACTACTGCCGCCAAAATACACTAAAATTATACTTAGAGTACTCTTTCCTTAGCATGACACAGTTATACGGAGTTTATAAAGATACTTTTGTAATGACAAATGCCTAACTCCTTTAATACGTTTTGGTTTTAAATATGGTAACGTATCTGTAAAAGAATATCAGGCCCATAATCACAGAAAGGAAAATGCCAGAGAATCAAAATCAAATGATAAAACGAAAGCTGAAAGAGGAGAAATGATAGCTCTCACAATTGACCTTCAGGCTGTTAAACTATGTCCCTACTTACCGGCAAATAAAATTTGTTTCAAAACAAAGTTGCGTTGTAATATCTTTACTGTGTTTGACTTAAAAACTCGAGAAGGAGAAGTAATGTGCTATTGGTTTTCCGAAAATGAAAATATTCAGCTAAAGGCTTCTACATTTGTGTCGTGCATTATCAATTATCTATAGGAAAATTGTGCATCATCTAAAAAAATTCCAATTGTCATTTATTCAGATGGATGCGGTTATCAAAACCGCAATAATATTCTCGCTAATGCATTATTAAACTTTGCTATTAAGTACGAAACTCTGGTATTCCAAAAATACCTTAAACCGGTCCACACTCAAATGGAGTGTATTCAGTTCACAGTGTAATTGAGAGAAGTCTTAGGCATCGAGAAATTCATCTACACAGTGATTACGTCTCTGTGACCATTGAAAGCCATAAAAACACATACTATATATTGATATGTAATGGTACTAGCCTTTTGGATCGTCACCATTTATTATCAATAGCAATAAAAATCAAGTAGCTTGTACGAAAGTTATTTATTGAATCTATTAATTATTCGATCACTTATTTCAACGAACCTACACAATTGATACGTCGTCGAAATAAGTGTCGAATCAACACATTACAAAATATAATATAAAATAATAAAATACATTCCTTAACTTAATTATACCCAAGTTCAAGGCACTATAATAACTACAAAAATATATATAGTATGATAAATATAAATAAGTACTTATATGAAAATATTTAGTTTTGTTATAAATTATGTATATAATTTTGATGAAATATAAAAATTTTGTTATGACAAATCAATTTTACAATATAGTAAAAAAAATTTAACCCACCCGATAACTCGACTTCTACTGCTTAATCTCAGGGTCCGTAGGTTCAAAACAAATATAATGATTTGGATCTTAGTGAATCGGAAAATTCTTACCTCCAAGTTTAACTGAATTACTCGAAAATTCCCTCAACGTTTGGTGAACTTACATATAATAATTCTGAAACTAAAAAATAAAAAAAAAAAAAAAAAAAAAAAAAAATTAAAATATTAATTCAATAACTACACTAAAGTTTTTCTTTCTTCTTTTTGTACTCGTCGACTTCCTATTTACGCCGACAGCAGCAATGGAGGTATTACTAAATCTCACGCCATTGCACATCTTCATACAAGGAGAAACCAGGTCAGCTATTCACAGGCTAATGCAGGGACAAAACCCAATAAGCCAACTACATAGCGCCGACCACACAAGGCTATATCAGCAAGTACAAAGGGATAATATTCTAGCTATGCCTACTGATAGAGCCATAACCACATACAAATTTGAAAGAAATTTTCAAATTCAAATACCAGCCCGAGAATCCTGGAAACAGGGACCTCCCGTACAGGCTGAACTCGTCTGGTACACAGACGGTTCAAAAACCAAGGAAGGAGCCGGTGCTGGAATCTATGGACCTAAGTCGAAATCAACGATTTCACTAAGCTTAGGAAAATATGCAACAGTGTTCCAGGCTGAGCTAATAGCCATACAACACTGTGCAAGAGAAATATTAAATCAGCAAGTATCAGGCAAAACTATTGCCATATACTCTGATAGCCAAGCAGCTCTAAAGGCAATTCTCTCACCAGAAATCAAATCACGACTGGTGAAAGACTGTCTAGAAGACCTGACAGAGCTAAGTAGTCAAAATAAGGTGACCTTAGCCTGGGTTCCAGGCCATGAGGGATATCAGGGCAACGAAAAGGCCGACGAGTTAGCCCGAGAAGGCTCAGATAAGGCCATGACAGGCCCTGAACCCTTTTGTGGAGTCGCTAAGGCATTGTGCAAGGCATCCATTAAACAATGGATGCAAAAAGAGTCTCAGGAATGGTGGAACAACTATCCAAGACTGAGACAGGCCAAACAGTTCATCAAGGAACCATCGGACAAGTTTACGAAAGACCTACTGGATCAAAAACGTCAAATCGTTAGGATAACAGTAGGCCTTCTTACTGGACACTGTCGCCTCAAAAGGCACATGAGTGTCATAAATCCAGCAGAAGAAGCAACTTTGTGTAGGTTCTGTGAAGAAGAAGAGGAAACATCATTCCACGTCCTGTGCCAATGTGAAGGCTTGGCTGGAATGAGGTTTCTAACATTGGGCGAAGAAAAGCCAAATGCATGCAACTACATGCGGGAGCCACTGTCAAAGCTACTAAGTCTAATAAAAAAGACCAGGCTAGACGACATACTCTAAAACAAACGGAGTCCCACAATAGATCTGAAAAGGTCGCGGTGGACAAGGACAAATAACGTCCAACTCCTAATCTAATCTAATCTACGCCTCACTGTTTAATTTCCTTTTTCCTTTGTACCCTATTTGCATCTCACTGCTTATTTTGCTTTTTCCTGTGTACCCTCTAAATCTGTTTTTGTCCTGGTGCTCTACCTGACTTTTTCTCCTTTACTGTTCTCAATAAAAAAAAATGTACCTTACTTTCCTTTTCAAATAGTTTTATTTCTGTTCCAAATGACAATATCCAATAAGTAGTTCATTCTTCAAAATGGGTCCGTATAAGATTAAGAGTGTCGGAATTAAAAGAAAAAAATTATTGCAATAAAAAGTATTGTATTGTCTGTTTAACCATTTACTTCCACAAAACATAAAATGAAAATAATAAATCATCAAATTACCTTTGTTGGCACATGACACATGGGGTAGTTGAGTTTGCACCGTTGCCATATTTAAAAAGTTTCTCCACGTTTTATGTGTCTAGACTTTATAGATAGATGAGAGTTCAGAGCTAATTCGAAGCACCAAAAAGTACTTGTTTTATATAGTAAGTTAAAAATTTATGGAAAATGACGAATTTTTAAGAAAAATTTAATCAAAAAATGCAGTTTTTTAGCTTATTTGCCTTATTATTGACATCGAACATGTATGTATTATTCACAAAACAATTATGGTATTGATATGATAAGAGATATACGTATCTGTGATTTTTTACTTTTAAATATTTGTGGTGTGGCATTTAAATCTTTTAAGTAGTAATTACCGACTTTATGTAAAATGGAATTTAATTACATAATAGATGTTATGACAGTTTATAATAAAACTGATGAATAGTTGTTGGAATGAATGAGTAGGAATAAGTTAGTGAAATCACAATTTAGATGCAAACAACGTCTTTGCCTAACCTAACGTCAGTCAAGCATGCCTATTCCATCTACATCATAAGATCATGCTATGCTCGTCCCACTCACCTCCTAATCACTACAAAAGAGAACGAGCGAAGGAAGCGCGCCTGGCCTACGTTTCGAAATTTGCGCTAATTTTGAAACGTAGGTCGGGCGCGCCCTTTTTCCCCTTTCTTTCACCCACACCATAAGAGCACGCTTACGCAGAAGACAGTGAAGCGAGTGCGCCCGCCCTACTTTTCGAAACTCACGCGAATTTTAAAACGTAGGCCGGGCACCCCATTTTCCCCCTTAGAGCACGCTTACACAAAAGAGAGCGAGCGAAGCGAGCGCGCCCGGCCTACGTTTCGAAATTTGCACGAATTTCGAAACGTAGGATGGCCGCGCCAGTTTTCCCCCTTAGAGCACGCTTACGCAAAAGAGAGCGAGCGCGCCCGGCCTACGTTTCGAAATTCGCACGAATTTCGAAACGTAGACCGGGCGCGCTCGCTCTCTTCTGTGTAAGCGTGCTCTATGGAGGAAAATGGGGCGCCCGGCCTACGTTTTAAAATTCGCGCGAGTTTCGAAAAGTAGGGCGGGCGCGCTCGCTTCGCTCTCTTCTGCGTAAGCGTGATCGTATGGTGTATAAGGCAAATAAGCTAAAAAAGTGCAATTTTTGATTAAATTTTTCTTAAAAATTCGTGATTTTCCATAAATTTTTAACTTACTGTATAAAACAAGTACTTTTGGTGCTTAGAATTAGCTCTGAACTCTCATCTATCTATAAAGTCTAGACACATAAAACCTGGAGAAACTTTGTTAATATGGCAACGGTGCAAACTCAACTACCCCATGTGTCATGTGCCAACAAAGGTAATTTGATGATTTATTTTTTTTATTTTATGTTTTGTGGAAGTAAATGGTTAAACAGACAATACAATGCATTTAATTTTAATATAAATTAAATTAGCAAATGCAAAATAATTTTCCATAGATATCTAATTTCAGTTAAAATTTAACAAAAGTAAGTTACTTCAATTATAATATCATTAAAACTTCGAAATTGTCACCTACATAATAGTATGATAAAACCAAAATAACCTATAAAATTACAACTTTTAATTCATTTTTCTCAAAATTTTGTGGATTTTCCGCAATTTTTTTTTTAGGAATTTACTATATAAAATGAGTACTTTTTATTGCAATAATTTTTTCTTTTAATTCCGACACTCTTAATCTTATACGGATCCAAAATATTTATTTCCATTTAATAACCCCTTTTTCATACAAAATCCAACCTTTCCAAATTTTTATCTGACAATTTCTAAAAATTTTTATGACAATTCTCCTAATTCTATCTGACAATTATTCTTTTATAGTCGACATCCTGATTTCTTTTTAAAAATTTATTTTTCAGGACCGACCTTACCCATCAAACGTTGATTATCAAATTATAAATTTGAAAACCAAAAACATGTAATACTTTTAATTTTGAATAAAATAGTATATTACATTACGAGTGTGGAAAATCACTTTTCACACAAGTGATGTACAATATTTTTCCTACGACCACAAAATAATTTCATCAAAAAATGTAAAACCAGATTATTATAATAATTAAAATGTATTTAAAAAAATAATCAACAATAATCGTATTTATTAAATTTTCATAATTTCTAAACAAATAAAAAAAAATAAAAAAAAAATAAAAAAAAAAATCTGGCACAGCCAGGATTCGATCGCGGTCGTTGGACGGTTTCAAATTGCAAAGTTGATGCTCTAACCAACTGTAATTGATTGATCTAATCGCTTATGTGTTTAACCAGAATAAAAAGCAAATATATCTTAGTTATTTTAAAATTATTTTAAAAATAATTGTTAAAGATAAATATCTAGGATCTAATTTACAATAATTTAACAATCATATCGATTTTAGTATTAATATGGACATTACATAGATCAAAATAGAAATTATGTGTTTGACATTTTCTGACAGCTACTGCGGAAAGTAGCATATTCTCACTTGGGTGGAAAGTAAATTCTTATTCATACGCGTGTGATATAGGGCACTTTCCATAGGTCTATATAGTGTGATATGTGTCACTTTCCTAAGTGGTCGTAGGAAAATATCATATCAGTACTTATATTATTACAGATCTATGCTTTGATTTAAATATATATTGAAGGTTCTTTAACAGTGTGTATACCTTCATAATGGGTATTTCCCGAGGTATTTTCGAAAATATTTATATATACTTAGAAGTGCTAACTATACCTATTTGACAAGGTTATATGGTTTACAATGCGGATTATTCATTGATAAATTTACCCATAAAGAAAATTAGAAACTTATAATGTAAAAAAGTTTGCAAGAAGCAATTTGTATGCTTAATATGCCAAAATATTTAAAACAGGCCAATAAATCTTTAATTACATAAAATGTCATATTTTGCAAAATTAATAACTGTTCAAAGCTTTGTAACTCATAGCTTATCATTTTGTGCCTGATTTTCAAAGTGAATCAACCATCTATGTAATTCTATACTGATTTATATCTATTACTAATAATATACGAGTAATATTAATATTCACAGTTCAATAAGCTGTACATAGAAGGAGAAAATGTTATAATACCAATGGCTTCATATACCGCGTAATTATAGCTCGAAATAGGATTTTAATGTTATTATTCATTAATTTCCCGTCTGCCTTAGAAGGTTTAATATTGCGGTCTGTTTTCAATTCGATCGGTATTATTTGTTTGTTCCGTTGAGCCATGCCAGACCCCAACTACGAATCTAGAATGTAGAGAAATCGAAATTGATCAAGATCTATTAGTCCGTGGGTCTCCGATATACATATAGAAAATTACAAACTTATCTCAAAGTGTAATTTAACGTGACATCAGATCCAATAAAAGAAAAACAAATTTAAACTGGAAAAAACGTATTAAATTGTATAAAACTATATATTGTAGTTATTTTATTTTCAGTATTAAATAAAGTTTAATTGAATTTAAATATGACTTTATTCATGGAATTACCTTACCAAATGCCATTCGAGCTCATGTTTTGAGCCTGATATTTTTGAAGATTTTTTCTAGTACCTACTTACTTTCATATTATAGTCCTTACCCTCAGTGGGTCCTTAGGAGCAAATTGTCTTTTATAGCCGTCGAAGAAACACTTAAAAATCTCTTAAGAGCAAGGTGAATCTGCAGAATTTGTGCTAGTTTTGAGATTGATTTGTGATGTGATTTGTTCAAATTATATCACAAAATGGAAGATTTTGAAGAGTTTCTCATAATATAATAATAATAATAATAATACTCTCCCTAATTCACCCCCTTACGAGTGAATTTTAACCCCAAAAGCTGAGCTTGTCCGGGGAAAGGGACGGCTATTATTATTATTTGCCGTGGCGCTCCGGGGCGACTTAAAGATGATTGATGGTGCCATTTGACTTACAGGTAAGGAAAACCCGGAAAACCTCACCCACCATCATCGAGACGGTAATGTATGGCGAATTTTTTTAATCTGCATGTCATATCAACAGAAATTGAATTTCTATTAATACGCCATACATCAAATCCTAAACCGAACCATGCAATTTAATTAAAAATCCACATGGTCTGGTCTGGGATTCGAAACCCAGCAGTCTCAGACTCATAAACTTGCCTATAAATGAATATAAGCGCGATAGACCGCTACACCACCGTGCCCGATATCAGGATACATAAGCGTTACATAATAATGATTCAGTTGAAGGGCATTCAGAGCGAGGGTTCAAGCCCCGTTACAAATTTTCCAAAGATAGTGAAATATTATTTGCTGAACCTCAGATACTATGCAACTGGAAATTGACAAATTCAAACTCTTATGGAATTACGTCCGACTATTTTTAACAGTGTGTGAATATTTTTAATGTGTCACTATACAAATTTGTTAAATAATCTGGCTATTCGCCCCACTAACTATACATTATTAACCCTGAGTATAATGACAATGATGATGATGATGACATTCGCCGCCATTTTGATAATATCCTCTATTTTGAACGTTCCGTTATTTCACGATTAATGACTCAATTGAAATTTGGTTGTTTGTCAAACATCCATCTCTGGAATCAATTTCTGTCAGATAGTTATTATTGGAGGTCGATTATAGAGCGACCGGTCAACATTGATAGTTTTCGATATATATGTTAATCCCGCGTCCAAGGGTTTAATATCGTATATAACCAGATACTGTTTAGTTTGTTTGTGGTTTTAGTTTTGCTAGTGCAGAACTGTTCCAGATATTCATAGTGAATGGTCATGTAGGTATACCTCTATGCTAATGGTGCTATTTATTTTCTGTATTTATTTTTATTTGACTTTAAATAAAAACCACTAAACTCTTTTTACAATAAGAAGAAAGTGACCTAATTTCTAGTTATTTCCATTGTCAACTAAATAACACGAAAAAACTAAGAGCAAATACTATTTAAACTTAACGAGCACGTAAAATTAACTTTTAAAAGTTGGCAATACTTCTCGAGGTTGCCTGATATGACGACATAGCGAAAATACTTAATTCATCCTTAGAATATATATAGTCAGGAAGGAGGAATCCTAAACGACCTTGGAATCGCCGTGGTATCTAATTTTGACAGTGAACTAGACTACTAGATGAATATGGCGACAAGTGTTTCCGGTCTACCAGTGACGTACTGTCATAAAGGGGCATAGAAAAGAAAATAATAAATTCTCATTTGCATATTATCTAAATTTACCGATTTCTCTCATTTTAACGAATTGCTATTTTCTTGCGAGAAGTTTGCATTTTTTTTTATTAACCTTCATTATGTGAATAAATTTTACTTTAAAATTGCATGTTGGGTGGGATAAATATAGAAAAATATTTTTGGGATAATTTATAGAGGGATTTCATTTGAAAAATCAAAACAATAATGTAATTAAAAAAATATTGACTTTTTTACATCTTTATTATGACAATGTCTTTATTAATCTGCATTTTACAAATTATTAAGGTTTGAAAAATAAATATGTTCTGTAGTATTATATATTAAATTTCCTATACTTATATTTAGGTCAAACACCGCTGTGATATTTCTTTCTTAGATGTTTTTGTTGGAGTACATATAAAACTTCCTAATATCGAAGAGAATTTCTGATCATTTTATTACATAATATTATTAGTAATATTTTTTGCAGAACAATTTTGCATAAGTAGATAAAACACCTTTCCAAGAAAGGATCCTATAACGTAATAATGATTCTATGAGTGCAAAATAGATTATTTTTAAATGTACGTTTAACGCATTATTTGTATGCTTAGTCCAGTTATGATGAGAGTCAATTTGTACTCTAAGGTATTTGATATCATTTGTACTACTTATATGAAACTACTGAACGTTACCTTTTATTGTTTCTGTAGGAAGAGGCCATATTTTTGTAACTGTAACAACTGTAACAACATAAGTTTTATAAAAGGTTTGTAAGTTTTTACAATTAAACCATTCGAAAATTTCTATAAGATCTGTTTCTATTAATAATTTTAATCAATTCCAGTTCTCTGCATTTTACAGAATAACTGTGTCATCTGAAAAACAATATTTTCATCTGTATTTAAACGACAAATTATTTAATATAAAATTAAACAAGATAAAACCTAAGACATTATCTTGAGGCATGCGATATGCTACTTATTTCCTTACTTGAGATATTATTAATTCTATGTGTGTTCGTTTTTGTAAATAACTTTGTAATAAATTATATAGGGTGCATCACATTCATACAATAAACTTCTATTATACGAAAAAAACGGCACATGATATAGTTAGTAAAGAGTTTATTTACTTATATACTTTAACCGGACCACTTTTATTGTTGGAACAGCTGTTCGTAGAAGTCTTATTCTTGGTTTTGAGGTTTGATCAAAACAATCTGCTTTAAAGTGGCGCGAACACAAAATATTAGGATATTTTGGTTCACAATTTGTTTTTCTACACCCGTATTATAATAATGCACTTATATGCCCATAATCCGTTTCATAATGATACCCATTATGATACAGATTTTTCATTACGATACAGATTTTTAATCAATAGAAACCTACAATTTTTCAATCAAGCATGCTGTTTGACGTTTGTCCTAGGTTCCTATGTAATTATTTTAGTTGTCAAAACGTATCAAATTTTCGTAGGTAGCTAAACTTCGATAATTATAATATTAAAATGTCTGATATTAGCGATATAGAAGACTCCTCCACACATATCGGAGAAAGCAGAAAATACAGTACAAAATATTTTACCGCAAAAATCTAGGGAAATACCAATACCTGAAGTAATACCATTAATTACAATTTTGTAGAATTTTTTATAGAAATACGAGTAATTACTGTTATTGTGTTCAATACCAATATAAATATAATATTTATAGGTCTTGATTATTTATCGGGTGTAGAAAAAATAGCGTATGCAACTCTCATGTAATGGTTATTACATGATCGTTGCATAATATACTATTGTTGCATGAATTCAAGCCATAACTTTGTTTTTTGAGAATCTTTAGGAAATCTGAAAATTGTCTACCTGGGATTAATTTATATAATTTGTAAATCTAGAATCTTTAAGAAATCTGAAAATTGTTTACTTGCAATCAATTTATAAATCTAAATTGAACAATGATTTATTCATTTTAACAACCACATAAATATCTTAAAATTGCATAAAAGAATTGTTTAAATTAAAGTATGTATACCCTATAAACCATGAGACTACGCCTATGAGCACAGTTGATCGCAGACGCACTTACCACGGCATAAGAAACAATCGGCAGGCTAACTTGTCTTGGCGGCAACGCTACGCGCACACCGCCATTTTGGGGTCCAACCTCTCAATCAAGCCAGTGGCGTCACTGTCGTCGTTTATATCGACAAAAACAAACAAGTTGCAGCAGCACGGAATCAGTAGCGAGATAAATTTAAGGAATGAAAAATTAACTTTTTAAAAAATTTTATTTTACTTAACAAACGTTTTACTCTGATAAAAAATAAGGAATGACAATTTTACAATTTTACATATATTTATAAGTTAGCTTGTGCTGACGAAGCAGGTCGAAGACCGGCTTGCAAGCTTGCACTTAGAGTTCATATAACTCCTCCCCTGTTAGATGAAGGCTTCGGGTTCTTCAGAAGTCGAAGGCTGAATAATTTTGGGTTCCGTTTCTTTTTTGAATAATTTCTTCATATGTTTGTTTTTCCACAAAAAACAGCCAATGGTTAGGATCACCAGGGTGCTGATAAAGGACCATTGGAGCCAAGTTTTTGATTTTGGTTCATTGATGTCATCTATGGAAAATTGATTGATAGCTGATATTTGATTTTGAATTTTGTGTATATCTTCTAATGGAATGCTGTCTATAGATAATGGTTTTTGATTCAAAGTATGAAGATGTGCGTTGTCACTATGGATAGTATGTAAAATTAGTGGTTTTCCGAAAGTTCTGGTTGTGCTGAAACCAAATTTATAATTTGAAACTTCAATGCTGCAATTTTTGGGAACATGGACCAAAGCGTTGTTGCGAATTGTGATGTATTGGTCATCAGGACATCTAGATTTGATTTTCATTTCTTCTGTCGTAATGATTATCAAATATTCATTATTGGCTTTATTGAATATTTGGATCGGATGTTGAATAGGTGTATGGATACAGGTGGCTTCTTCATCTTTGATGAGGGCGGCAATGCAAACGTCGGTTTTAGTTTCTAACTTTTCTTGTTGACAAATGTAGTTTTCCTCCAAAGGGATGCAGATATCTTCCATATATTGGTGTTTCTCGTCGGTTAGAGCCAAATAAGGTTTTTCGGGTATGATAATGGTATCGTTTTTGGTAGGAATTGGGTAGAGGTGAAAATATTGGAATAATTTTGGAAAAACTATAGGGATTTCTATGGCAAAAATTATTTTATCATTTGTGAAATAACAATTTGTGAATATTATGGAATACCAAGAATTTAAATCTATATTTAAAATTTCGTCAGTTTTGTAATTTTTTCGTAATTTACTTAATGCATTTTTTAGTTCTCGTGGCGTTAATATATCCGGGTGAATAGTATGTAATTTAGCGAAAGTTACGGCATTTTCTAAGTTTTCTAGAAAATTCGTAATTCTAATAGCATTTATAAAGATTTGATCAAGAATATTAGAATATATAGAGAATTTATAAAATTCATCTGCCAAGCCATCAATATAGGATTGGTAGTTTCTAATGTATTGTGAAATGTTCTTTTGATTATTAATTATTGAATTTAAAGTGTTTGAATATTTATCTATTATTTCGTTCGATAGTGAGATTTGTGAATTTATTTCCTGGACTATATTTTGTTGATTATTTTTTAATGTGTTTATTGCTTTCTCGAATTTTTCTCCATCTGTTGCGTCGAGAGTACCGAATAAAAATTTTTGAATACTACCTCCCATGTTTACTAATCCACGTCGATATCTAGAATTTTTAAATAAATTTATATTATCTAACTTATTTGGTAATTCATTAATAATAGGTCTTAAATGATCATATTTATTTTTTAGAGATAATGAGTAAATAGATTTTTCGAGATTCGTGGAATTGTTAAGTGCTTCGTATGAGGCTATTGTCTCCGTAATTTGAGAGGCAAGGGATTGTATGTCTATGTCATGTAAAAAGATATGTTTGTTAGTAATAATGTGTGTGAAACCAAGTTTAAAAGGAAGAATACCCGGTGAATTACTGATATCAGTAACAGTTATCTCTTGACTTTTAGTTTTCGTCATCAGTTTCAACAGAATTAGTAAGGTCATTAGTCTTGGAGTCATTTTGTCCCTGTAAAGAAGAAAACGGTTTCTTGAGCTCCTTTATATGAATAATATATTTTTTATTTTTATTATTTTCAATTTCAACTTTATTTCTATCTAATAACTTCGTTATGGTAAATGGTCCAATAAACTTATTATTTTTCTTATTTCTATAGTATGGATTTTTCTTATAAACTACTTGATTAACCTTAAATTCTACATTTTCATTACCATTTACATTATGCTTACTAATTAATTTTTCTTTACCTTTAACTAAAGATTCATTAACTTTATTATATACATGTTCTATTTTATCTTTATGATTTTGGACATAACTTGAAAATAACTCTTTAGGCATAAAAATTTCTTCAGGATTTCTGGAATTTGTATGTCCGAATACAAGTTCGAAAGGTGTGAAACCAGTCGCACTGTGTATTGAGCTATTATATCCAAGAATGGCATAATTAATTAAATCATCGTCATTAGGGTACAACTCTTTTAGGATTCGTAAATGTTCGATCAACGTTGAATGGAATCGTTCAATAATTCCATTCGACTCATGGTGACCGGGTGTGGTAAAATGTGTTTTTATTTTATGTAAATTTAGAAGTTCACGAACTGTATCATTTTTAAACTCTGTACCACTGTCTAGGACAATTGTTTTAGGTATACCGAAACTTGCAAAATATTTTGTTAAACCGTCACAAATGTTTATTGCTGTTTTTCTGGGAATAGGGATAGACTGAGCAAATTTTGAAAAAGGATCAATTATTGTTACGTAAATCTTTTTATTATAGTGAAAAATGTCTATATGTAATATTTCAAATGGTTTTAAGGGTGTTTCAGTTAAATTTAGTGGTACATAGGGATTTTTTCGAGCATATTTAGTTCGCTGACAGATGTCACAAGAATTAATATATGAAGTGATTGTTTTTTGCATATTTGTCCAATAATAATTTCGCTTTAAATAATTTAATGTTTCCTCAATACCTCGGTGATTAGTTTTCCCTTCATGATGATTTTTTATTAACATTATTTGTTCCTCGATATCTTTAATAGTATTTACTAAACGTGTACACATGACTAATTTTAAAATATCCTTTTTAAATATTTCTGTATATATTTCATTAAATTGAGGTACAAATTTTCTATCATCAAAATATATATGATAGGTTTTATTAGGACCTAAATAATTTTTTAGAAAATCTATTATTTGTTTCCGATTATTTTCTAATGGTAATTTTAAGGTTATAATTTTTTGTTTATTATAATTTTCGGTTTTAACAAATATTTGTTCATTATTGTGTTTAAAAACTAAGATTTGATTATTTTTATTGTTAATTATTTCGTCTAATATGAGAATGCCATCATTTTCGACTTCTTTCGAAAGTGAATGTGGAGTCTCATCAGAATCAGATTTATTTGGAGGTTGTATTTGAATATCTGAGATTATTTTTATTTTTGATTTATTTTTTTGTTTATAACTAGGGCCAGCTTCTTCGAAATCTTTATCAGAAATGTAATTATTGGGGTTTTCGGCTATATTTTTTAAAATTTCTAAGCTTTCTATATTTATATCACCTGGGTTATTATCTGTAGATTCAGTTTCAAGAGCATTTAATTTAATTCTACTTAAAGCATCTGCATTACTGTTTAGTTTGCCTTTTTTGTAAACTATTTTGTAATCATACTCCTCCAATTTGAGGCGCCATCTTATTAATTTTGAATTGGGTTCCTTCAAATTGAATAGCCAGACTAACGGGCGATGATCAGTTTGAATAATAAAGGTTTTCCCAAAGAGATATGCACGGAAATACTTACAGGCCCACACAATTGCCAGAAGTTCTTTCTCTATTGTGCTGTACCTCTGTTCCGTTTCGTTAAGAGTTCGTGACGCGTACGCCACTGGTTTATCCTGACCTACGATACCTTGAGATAATACTGCACCGAGGGCAACGTCTGATGCGTCGGTGGTTAGTATAAAAGATTTTGAAAAGTCAGGATACTGAAGAATCGGACTATTACATAAAATTTTCTTACAAGTGTTAAAACATTCAATAAAATTTTGATTGTGAATTACTTTCGCATTCTTTTTCAAACAAATAGTCATAGGTTTTGTAATATTGGCGAAATCTTTAATGAATCTACGATAATAGCCTAACAGACCCAAAAAGGATTTTATTTCTTTTTGTGTCCGTGGAATTGGAAAGTTTTGAACTGCCCTTATTTTATCGGGGTTAGGTTTCACTCCCTCAGGTGTGATAACGTGACCCAAATAAGCAACTGTTTTCTGTAAAAACTCAGATTTATCCAATTGAATTTTGAAATTTGCTTTTCTCAACCTATCAAATACATCTCTAACTCTAGAAATATGTTCTTGTAATGAAGTGCTAAATATTAAAATATCATCTAAGTAAACAATGCAAATGACATTATTTAATCCTCTTAGGACATTGTCCATGACCCTTTGAAAGGTCGATGGAGCATTTTTAAGTCCAAACGGCATACGAGTGAACTCGTAGTAGCCATCGAGAGCCGTAAATGCCGTCTTTGGTATGTCTTGTGCATCAATTTCTATTTGATGATAACCGGACGCTAAGTCTAAGGTTGTAAAATAATTCGCTCTACCTAGCTTATCTAACATTTCCGTAATGTTAGGTATAGGATACTTATCACTAATACTTTTCTCATTTAACTTCCTATAATCTATAACTAAGCGATAATTTTGTTCACCTGTCTTATTATTAAACTTTTTTGGGACAACCCATATGTTAGAACTAAAGGGACTGGTGGAAGGACGAATTATTCCTTGTTCAAGCATTTTATTAATTTGTTTACAAACTTCTTGTTTGTGAACTTCTGGGAAACGATATGATTTACAATAAATTGGTTTATCGTCAGTTAAATTAATTTTATGTTTGACTTCATTAGAAAAGCTCAAAGGAATACTTTCTGAATAAAATATATCCCTGTATTCAAAACATAAATTTGAAATTGCTTCTGTTTCCTCGTCATTGCAATGATCTAAACTTAATTTATTTAGGTTATTTTTTAAAATATTATCTAAATTTGGATCAATATTTAAATTTTCGGTATTTTTTATAAAATTTATTTCGTTAATATTTAATTCATGTACTATAAAAGGTTCTGTAATTGTAATTTTAGATGGTTTAGTATTATGGTTCGTTATTGTAGTAAATGCAAAGAAATTTTTTATGTTTACAATTCCGTCGTGTGTCTCCAGATTGTCGTCGAAAGTTATCTTGTCAAGTAATCCGATACCTTCCTGCTGATAAACTGGCAACTTAACTACCATTTCGGTGTTTCCAGGAATTATTATTGAATAATTATTTAATTTTTGTTTTTGATTTATTTTAAGTGCATTGTCAAATTCTAAAGGAATATTAGTATAGGGTGTGATTAATAATTTGGCATCTACATTTATTATTGCTTGAAGTTTTTTTAATAAGTCCATTCCTATAAGCCCTTGATATTTATCATTAAAATTAAATATATAAAATTTATGTGTACCTTGTACATTAAAATCTTCAAAAATGGGTATATACGCTACCTCATTATGAAAACTTATATTATGAGAAGTTTGAATCTGAAAATTTTCGTTTTCAATGAATTGAGAATAAAACTTACTAGCTAATTCGGAGTTCAATAAACTTCGAGAACTTCCAGTGTCTATCAAGAAGTTTGCTCCTAACTGATTTATATAAATATGGGGTAGTTCATTTTCTACTAAGTGATTAATTTTTATTAAGTCTTTTTGCCATTCGTCGTGGCCTCTGGAAAATTTACATGTTCACCATTCTGAATAGAATTATCAAAATCATAATCGTAATTTTCACATTGATCAATTTGATTTTCGAATTGGTTTTCAAAATCAGAAGAGTGAGCATCATTAAATGTTTCCATATTATGCAACTGGGGTGCAAAATTCCTAGATCTGTTTGATTGGAAATAATTTCGATTATTATTTGATTTTTGGACTGTAGGATTTCTAGAACTAGTAGACATTGGTTCCGGTTTATTAGCAGGGATTTGACCGGTTGGTTTAAATACGTCTGCCGGAGGTCCGAAAACTTGTCTATTTGTAAAATATTGTTGAGGTTGTAAGTTTTGTCTGGGTTGTATGTTAAATGGTTGAGAAGGAAATTGATTGTATGAATTATTTCTAAAATTCTGATTATTATAACCATTATAATTATTTTGGAAACTATTATTAGGACCTTGGTATGAGTTTGATCTTTGATTATTAAAATTTTGATAATTATTTCTACTTTGGTGACTATTTCGGTGACCATTTCGGGGGTTAGATTTACTATTATTATTATTATTATTAATATTGGAATTTTGAAAAAATTCATTTTGTTTTTGACTTAATATGAAATTTTCTTCTTCTAAAACATGAGACATTGCCATTTCCAGTGAATCAGGATTTCTTAATCTTACTAAATCTTGTACACGGCCAGTTAAGCCACGAATAAAAGTTTTTAAAGCTAATTCATCATAATTTTTAATTCTAAACGTTCTTTCTTCCGTAGTTAAATTCATTGAAATTAATTTTGAAGCAATGGCACTTCTGGATTGTTGAATACGTTGTCCAAAATTTATAAAAGATTCATTTCTTAATGGCCTTAAAATAATTAATTCTTGAACTAAACAATCAAGGTTTCTTTGGTCTCCGAAACTAAGTCTTAAAAGATTTTTTAAACTATCCCAAACTTTTACTTCTGGTCTAGAACCTACTAATCTTAATGCATTACCAGATAATTTTCCAATTATTGCTCTTAATAAAAAACTATTTATTGGATCGTTCCTATTTTGAGTATTTTTATATTGGCTAATTAAACAATCACAATGTTCTAAAAATATCTCCAAGATTCCACTGTCTCCATCAAAAATTGGTATTGTGTCTATATGCAGTTTCATTAAAGAGTGATTAACACCACTAACAGGAACAACTGAATCTTGACTACCGTTACCCATTGTGTTTGTTTTTAGACTTAAATTACTAATTGTTTCTATTAATTCGTCAATTTTTGCAAATTTAATTTAAAGTTAAAAATCTCTTAAAATATTATATACACTAATATTTAAAGTTTAAAACTTGGAATCATATATTCAATATTCGTGCAAAAATTATAAATGTTTATTTTAATTTTCAAACTTACTTATCTCCTAAATTTCTTTTAAATATATTATATTCGTTAATAATTTAAAAGATAAAAATCATGGAATTCTATATTCACTAGTTATTCACAACTGATTCCCTAATTTTACCAAAGATAAAAAAATGTAAAAAGGAAAAGAAAGGATTGGCTTACCACGTCCTTGGCTGATGGTTCTGCTCCACGAAGAATTGAAATTCACGTCGTCTTCACTTTGTTCACAAGAAAAACGACTTGAAGCATCCGAATGACTGCGCCAGATAAATTTAAGGAATGAAAAATTAACTTTTTAAAAAATTTTATTTTACTTAACAAACGTTTTACTCTGATAAAAAATAAGGAATGACAATTTTACAATTTTACATATATTTATAAGTTAGCTTGTGCTGACGAAGCAGGTCGAAGACCGGCTTGCAAGCTTGCACTTAGAGTTCATATAACTAGCGTGTATCTTAAATTTATTTTGTTTGTAATGATTGTATTATGTAGTTACTGTTATTTTTTTCGAATTATAGATATTTTTTGACACTTTTTATATAGTAGTTGTTTTCCAGTGTTAATTTGTTAACTTTTAAGTGTTTTACTATGTCTGGGCAAAGTTGTGCAGCAAAAAACTATATGAATAAACTGTATTAAAAGATTTTTTCGATTTCTTAAAGATTTTATTAGGTATGTATGGTATAAAGCTATTAATAAGATGTAGGTAGGTGCCTAGTTAACGTCACGTAAAGTTTAGAGTCAATTTATATTTACTTATGTAGGTATATTATTAAGATTTAAAGTAAAATGTTATATTTTAAACATCTCCCGTATGGAGTTGACAAAATGGAAAAATCTTTATTTTTATTTTAAGGAAAAAGTCATTATAAAAAAATTCTGTTTGACGAAACAATAGGTTTACTATATTAATATGTTAGGTCATGGTCTTAATAAATGAAGAAACTTAAAATTGACAAAAGGAAAAAAATCTGTATTACCTACCTATTGATTTTACGAAGAAAAGTCATAGTTTTCCTGTCGGTTTTCCTTCATAACTTTAAAAGGAAACTTTTTCTTGTAATTTTCTTCAACAAGCAGAATTTTTTGTAAGGAATGACTTTTTTTTCTGAAAAAAATTAATATTAATCGTAATTGTGTTGTTCCCAAATATTGAAATGCTTAACAAAAATTTAATTCTGATATTCATTTTGATAATTATTCTAGATATGCGAATAACAAAGCTTTATAATCTTGATAAATCTAAAGTATTTTCATTACAAAAAGCAAGAAAATCTTAATTAGCCATTAAAGAAATTATAAGTAGTAAATTAGTAATGAGTCACATACAATCAAAATCATGTGTTTTAAGCAGTGCTATTAAAAATGTAAAATTCTTATATTTTGTCGAAGTAAATTCAAAAGCCCGCCAATTTTCAAACTAAAATAGCATTACATCTTTCTATATTACCGACTGAGTATTAATTGCACAAAACTATTCCATATGTCGCTGAAGGTAAACATGCTGCCAAATTTCTGTGAGGAATCTGCAACTCTTAATTATCCTTCCTCCATGATGGTAACTGTGTAAACCCTACATCGGTCCAAATTCAAAGGACGTTCAAAAAATTGCAATGTTTAAATTTATTACATTCTGAAACTGAAAACTGCGAAACAGGTGGGGATGCTTTACTTGTAAGGCTGCATGAAATTCGTAGGACTAGTAAGGATGAGCCATTTTCCAAAATCGCGTGTAATGGTGGCAATATTGTCGAAAATGTAAATATAAACAACAAGCATATTAATGAATTGCATGCACAAAATATTAATATTTTTTAAGAAAATTTTATTATACATGCGGATTTTTAATAAAAAAATGTCTTAAAATTCAACGTTGCGATGTATGTACACAATATGCCTTAACACACGAAGACTTGGATATAAGCTCCATTATAAAGCATACAAAAAAAAGCAAATAAAGATATTTTTGGCAATTTAAAAATGTCAAATAATAGTTTTGTATATTTAATAACAAAAATTGAAATAATTTTTCAACACAATTTTGAATTATTTATCACTAAATCCGGCGTTTGTAATTTTTTTTTTTAGATTTAATTAATTCCGAGATAACATTTGACGCTCCTTGTCCCCGATTTCCATAAATATATGTTATTAAGGGTCGATTCCACCGTTGTGTTAAACGGAGATTAAAATGACATTGTTAATGTAAAAATGTCATTTTAAACTTCGTTTAACACAACGGTGGAATCGGTCTTAAGTTATATTTAAGGCTGCTCATATATTACACTTTAAAAATATTAATCGAAATTTTAAGACCATCAATAAAAACAAACTAATTATTTGGCGCAATCTGTAGAGCTTTTTTATTTTAATACGATCCTGCCTATCAATACCTTATTTTATTACAAAATCTTTAAATACGCTTTAATCCGACCCTGACTAAGACCCCCGAATGGCGTCGCCATGGTCAAATTTTCTTAGTATAATATTTGTATGCGATCAGTGGAGAGTGAGCCTGCCGATTGTTTCTTATGCCGTGCACTTACAATGTTTGTTTACAAATTTAAAACATTAAAAATTTTAAAAATCTTTAATGTGGTTGAAAATTGAGAGAACAAAATACATGCTTATGAAATGTTGATTATTCCTTTCTACTTTTAGCTGTGCTGCTATATCCACAAGACGAACAACTGACCATATTATCTTGTTTGTCTTTTAACGCGGAAAATTTAAAATTAACAGTAATACTAAATAAATACTAAAACATTAAACACTTTTTAAAAATGTCTACAAAACATACGCTTGATAAAAGTTTAAATTAACACATAAAAAATCCAAATTATTAACAAATTTTAATCACTAAAATTATAAACCAATTTTAGAAACCATTTATCATTGGGTGCGTTCACCAGACGGCAACAGTTGAGTTGTTGAGTAAGCGATCGCGTTCGGCAGACACGATGACTTTACGCTGAATGTCATCTGCTGCAAATTTCACCCAGGGCGATGAATTTGCGCTGAGCCGACTCAACATATGTTTAGACATGCGCAGTGAGATGACAGTTCATTGTTGCGCGTGCTTTTTGAATTTTTAAAACGTACATATTATGGAAACTAATACAGAAAATTTGTCAACCTACAGTTTGGTGTTTTCACTGTTTTCTGACGAGGATCAGCATCAGCCAATAATTATAAGGTTATGTTCAACAGTCTAATCAGTCTCGGTTTTGTGACAGACAGAGACCCAACGGTCAACGGAGCGTTCAGCAAATTTCCATCTGCTGTCGGATGTTAATGCCCAGCCGTTTAGCGCTTAAAGTTAACTGCTGACGTCTGGTGAACGCACCCATTATGATGATGAGTCATCCATAGTACAACATGACTACCACTTCCGTCAGATCGATTAGATTAACGCGGACATAGCATGCTCCTTCCTGACTATATGTTCTAAGGATTCAACAATAAACATTCGTTTGCAGGTTAGGTCGTTTCGTTTGATTTGTTGTGTATTCAGTTTTCTTAAAAATTTACAAGAAACATTAATTTTCATTACTAAACAATTATTTTCTTAACTAAATTGATTGTGTCAGTCTTCAGTGTGAGGTGAAAATTCAAAAACATGTTTAAATCTTTAACCAGCAAGTGTTAAGAAATGGTAACAGCTATTTAAAATATTTTTAACAAAAATGTGAAATGGAGTAATGATATTTACATCCAATAAATAATAGTTATTTGTTTAACTAGGTGAAGAAGTACATATTTACTGCCGCGGCTAGCATTACATTGCCGAGGCGAAGCCGAGATAATAACACTAGCCAAGGCAGTAAATCTGTTTATCTACCGTGTAAATCATATAATTTTTTCTCCGATTGTTTATACAGTGTGTTTGAAAAAATGGAACTAAAATGTTAAGTATTAGAGATATAACTTACGCATATATACCTTCAATTCTTGTACAAATATACTTATAGTAACTTTGTACTTAGTTAATTTATTACAGTAACTTTTTTGGCCGAATGCTCATACAAAGCAAGACTTCAAAAGAGAAAACAATAAAAAGTAAATTTTTAACGCCTAGGGAGTAAAAATGATTTTTATTGCTTAGGCAATAAAAGTATTACTTCTATGATCGAAAAACGTCACTAAAAGCAAAGTATATTAACCGTTGAGTAGCGACAGCTGGGGAACCGAATTCTAGTGCGCCGACGCGAAATAGAGAGGCGAGACGTCATCTAAAGATGTAAACAACCCCTTTCACTTTAGTCCGGCAGCTGATAGGAATTCGTTGTTGTGGATTTATTAGTGATCTTTTATTGTGTTTTTGTTAAGATTTTTTGGGGTTTTGTGGGTTTTTCATTATGACAGGAAATACATGTGCTTATCGACCTTGCTCGACAAGGTCTGGTTAACAAATCACTGTTTTCATTTCCAGAAGAATATGAGAGGTAAGTACCTTGAACTACACACTATATTTGATATGTATCAAATATTAATCTTATTTTTATTGGAACTTATTTGTGAAAATTTGATGTGATAAGGCCTATTTCGTATATTTCCTATAAAATCTACGGGATATACAGCATATGTACCAGGTATAACAATTATTATAAATGGTTTTTTTCGAGGGTTTCTTGTTTAGAAAAGGGTTCGTTTTATACCTGTGATCAGATTTGAAACTGACTTCCATATTGTTGTATGAATAACTTGTCAAATCAGACTTCACTTTAAACGTGAATTAAAAGTTTTGAGTAACGGGGCGCATTATTAGTCAAAAATTGTATTCAGCGACATGTTTAAACAAAGCGAAATTTAAAGTTTGAGACAACTCGATTAATAAATAAGAAGGCCCATAAGTAATAATTTCTATTGTTATCAAAAATCAAAACCCTGTGCACCTACCAACTTTCAAGTATCTAGCTCATCCGGACGTAGGTAAAAAAATTGAAATTTATCAATAGTAGTTATATATATATCTATATTTACTACATAAGTTAAATACTCATAAATATAAATCTGCCTAATGACCAAACCTTTATTATAAATGTAAACTACAAAAGAGTTTTACTTCAAATTACGTCGAGCAGTGTAAACATCACATTCAAGACCAGTTCATAATTCGAGCAGTGTTTTACTGTGTCCTTCCGTCAATAATGTCAAAAAAGAGAAAGAAAATTTGCACCACCCAAGATCAAAGGTACCGACGCTTTATGTCGCTACTCAATGGTTAATATACTTTGCTAAAAGTGACATTAGACATCAATCGAAAAAAAAAAAAATGTTCAACAGGCTAAATGTATGGTTAAATTCATGAAACTCGTAGTGTCTATGCTATGCTATATAAAGTACAAAAATCACATATAAATATTATACCGGGTGTTCTAAATTAAAGCGTTACAGCTATATACCGCTTTTTATAAAAAAAAAACCGTTTCAGACGAAAGTTTTATAGTTTTGTAGGGAAAAACTTTTGGCTAAAATCGTTTTTTATAGCTAACCATAATATGGCCAACTTTTTTTTCGCGCAGCAACATTCTCGAGAAACTGTAGGTGTACGGTAGTGGTAAAAATGCATTTTCACGTACTGCATCAATCATGTCAGTGCCGGTATAAGCGATGAATTTCAAATAATATCGGCGTCTCTCCATATAGTGAACTAAAACTGAAGAAAAGGCTGTAAAATTTTAAGTTTACAGTCTTTGACTCAGCACATACTTAAAATTTTAATGTTTTTGAATGTATAGCCTTTTATCGAATCTATTTTTTGCTCTTTTTAAAAACAGTTTACTTCTACTATTCCTAAAATAAGTTACTTAATTACTAACTAAACGTGAAGGTATGATAATTTAAGGAAAATAGCGGACGCAAGGAATCAGCATAAACAAGTATTTTATTTAGATGAAACATGAGTTAATGCTGGAACAAAAATTTGGCAAGATACCTCGATCAAAACAGAAAAACAAGCTATTATGAAAGGGTCCTCTTTTAATCAAACTTTCTCTTATTGTTCCAAAAATACAGTTTTGTCATTTTGCTATAATTTGTTGTAAACGAAGATATTCAGATGTCAGATTTGTCAATATTTGTGTTTAACCCCAAAGATTCATCATTTTACACCGGAACTGAAGCAAATTTCGACTTATTAAATTCCTATCAATAACTACCTCACTGATAGAAACTTTTAGGTTAGAGCCAACGGAAACCATTCAAGCAGCCGTCCCGTGATAAGTGGAGTTCCCCAAATAGAGTTCTCCAAGGATCCCCTACTATTTATAATATACATCTTAGATCTCTCCCAAAATATGATGTGCACAGTTAGTCACGTCGTAGATGATACAAACATTTTCTGTGACCCATCAATTCAACACGGGCAGCTCAATGAGCATCTATATACTTTGAAAAGGTGGTTGATACGCTTAAATGCCCAGAAATGCTATGTATTTCACCTAGGTTGTACTAACCCCCGCCTTAAATATAGTCTCTACAATAACAAACTAGCAGCTACAGATAAACAGAGTCACTATTGCATCAAACCTCAAATGGACAGCACAGGTTAAAAAGGTAGTAAAGTGGACAAATACAACCATATATCTAATAAGCGATCATTTAGTCATATCACTGAGGAGATGTTTCTGATGATGTATAAATCCTACATCAGACCAGTTCTCGGGCATGCAGTATCAGCCTGGTCCCCATATTTCATCAAAGAAACCCACATAACCTTAAACAGGTACTATTTAGTAGAGCTTGGCTCTTGGAAGTGGTATCATAAGAAACGAGAACAATAATTATTTACGTGGACCCAACCTAAAACTGCAAACTGGAAAAGCCAGAAACTTTGCCGTAGACATTTTACAGAGTAGATGTGTGTGAAACGAGCGCCCAGGGGGAAGTCGTCACTTTAGGATCATCTGTGATCATCTTTTTGGTGTGATATATTGTGATAAAAAAATCCTGTGCGAGGTTTAGCCATTTAAAAACCGGACTGCGCTTAGGTAGTTATTTTTGAACTCTCTTCTCTCCAACTAGACCAGTTTGAGTCAAATAGACCGCTTTCTTTGAAGAGTCGTCTGAGTAGAACACTACAAATGTTAGGTAGCCGGTATTTTGGAGAGTTTTAAGATCGAGCAGCGTTTGAATCATAAATTTCTTGTTAAACTGAAAAAATCATGTCATGCACTGCATTTGAGTGGCACAAAAGGTTTAGCGAGGGTCAGGAAGAAGTCGAAGACAACAAACTTCCGGGACGTCCGACTTCGTAGAAAACTGACCAAAATATCGAGAAAGACAAACAAATCGTCCGGAATAATAGACCTCAGTTAATCAGTACTATTCCGACGAGGTCAGACTAAATTGAAAGAACGAGTAAGGAAAAAACGGAACGACTATATTTGTGGAAAAATGTCCAGTGGCGTACCTAGATACGGATATTGGGGGGATAACAAAATTGTACATGGAACAAATTTTTATTGTACATTTGAATATTCAATTTTATGTAACAAAATCTAGTCGCCTAGTCCAGGAGCTGATACCATATTAGATGACTGATCGATGATTATATCACCGACGATGATACAAGCAGAAAACTCATTTTAAAGTGTCACAACGATTTTGAGACAATTCAAATTTTTATTTATTAGGTTACTTCTAACATATGTATGATGTATTTGATTTAGTAATTATTATAAAGCAATTTAGAGAACTTTCTGTTATTTTTCTTATGATCACTTATCACTTTAATGATATGTTGAGTTTGCGGACGAGCTGGGACTTCCTGGGGTACGCCACTGAAGATGCCTCGTGGATTCTGCATCAGTATAGCGTTCCAGCTTATAACAAATTATCCGTTAAGCAGTTTTTGGCAATAAAAGCATCCCAGTGCTTGATCGCCCTCCGTAATCGCTAGATTTGACACCCTGTGACTTTTTCTTATTCCCAAAAATAAAAAGCGCATTGAAAGGGATACATTTTTAAACTGTAAAGGACGTGAAAAAAACGGCAGACCTATTGTGCAGAGTGTTAGCTGATGAGCTGCAGCACTTTTTCGAATAATGAAAGAGGCGTACGAAGCTGTCTGTAGATAGAGAAGGAGAGTAGATTGAAGAAGATAAAAACTAGAATGTAAAATTTTTTCAATAAACCATTTGGATTAATTCTCTATTTTACATATTTATATTTTTTATATTATTATATTATTTGCTAATTTTAACATTACAATATATTGTATTATTAATTAATTTTATATACCGGGAGTTATATTGTTTGTTATTTTAAATACATTGTAACGGTTGGAACTGTTATTCGTTATTTCGACACAATCACCTCTTACTCAAATGTCATTTGTCGTTTATGCCTTGTGTCAAAAGTTAATATTTCATTTCATTTTGAAGATATCAAATAGATCACATTCATTTTAATCTAGATTATTATTAATATTCCTATTGGTCGTCTGATTTTATAAGGTAAGTTTTAATAATGATATATTTTTGAAAATATATATTTTGTACAAGGATTTCTTAAATAAATTGACAAATTTTAAACATAACCTCAATATCAACACTGGATTAATGATTAATTTTAATATTATTTTTTTGAAATAATATATTATGCTTTACTATGTTTAAATGTATTAAATAAGATTTTTCCGTTTTATATTAATTTTAGTCTTTGTGAAATTATTCATTTAATAGTTTTAAATTGTTCATTTAGTTAAAGCATTTTATCTAGATCCTGTTCAAATTTCCTATTTTCCTATCTTAATATTTTAACCCTTTTTTAGCATGGCTATATCTAGACGGTTTTTATAACTAGAAGTTTGTTTTGGTTTTGGTACAATCTGATGACAGTTGTTTGATTCATCTCCAGACATTTTATGGACTTATACCTAGATGTTTTGGTTTTGGTACAATCTGAAGACCGTTGTTTGATTCATCTCTAGAAGATCTAGACAGTTTCGAAGTTAAGTTAGAATACCAAATATCACAAGATCATTCAGGTTGCAGAATTACGAATAAGGATCCCGAATTTCTTTGTGAAAGTTGCCTGAGGATATACCATGCGATAACCCAGTTTTATATTCCTTATATTACCTTCATTCACCAAAAGATAAGTGCTATTTAATAAATCATCTTAAATTTGAATTTATTAAAACTATGTGAATTAGAATTTGATATCTACCTTATCTAAAGCATGGTTTAAAAATTTGTTAGTGGTTAGTGATTTTCTATATTTTTATCACTAATCTAGAGTCAAGTATAGTAAGCTTTAAATATAGTGGTGCCCAACTTCTTTTTAAAAGTTATTCGAGTTATTTAATAACCGATCAATTGAGCTCAAACACATTAAACAAGTATATAGAATAAATAGACATCACGTTACAACATTTATTTAATTAATATTGTAAACATTGTGACAATAAAGTATTGCGATTATTAATAATTAATAATTATTATTAATAATTATTCCAATATAAATAAGAATTTCTGTAAAGCGGAGCACTTTAAATGGATAAGAAAGAAACTGAAAACCATTTTTTGTATTATCATACACGAATCCTCGTGTGTATCCTCACAATAGATTTAACATGGCGTGACTATCGGAGTTATGTGACACAAAAACCTTTTGTCAAACTGTTACGTGTATCGCTTTGTGAATTACCAGCCTCGGCTTAAAATAATTGTTCGGGTTTTGCAAGCGCTAAACAACGTTTTCGAACGTATCCACTTCCTCTAATTAGAGTTTTGTTATTTGTAGATGGTCGATGTTACAACTTTTGTGGATTTTCAGATCATTAATTACGCGTGTGCGTTTATAACGTACAAAATTTGGCTGTAATACGATTACTGATCATTTGATATACAAACTAATATACAGGGTGTCCCAATAGTTTGTGGAAGTTCGATATATCCTGTATTATAGAAAATATCAAACAATGTTATTTACAAAAGTTGTAGATAATATTAATCTGCACATTTCAAAATTATTTTCAATTATACAGAGTGATCCATAACTTCAGAATTGATCAAACCTATGTTTTTTTTTAAATGGATCAGTTAAAAGATATCTTGAGTAAAAATATTTTGATTTTAGTATACAAAACATTAGTGGAATCATTTTTAAGATATCGAATTCTGGTTTGGGACTACAATCCAAAATTATGTACTGAAAATTATTTACAAAAAAATAGGAGATACTCAACCAGACTACTTTATGGAAGAGATATATGCAACATCAGAACGCTTTACTTTCGTACATTTATGCATAAAAAAGAACATTTTAAAAATCATAGCTCTCATATTGTGACTTGTAGCATAACAAATAAATTGCTGAAAGTACCTAACTCCAATAAAAATGTACATCCAAGATTGTAAATTGTAAATTTGAATTCCCCTGACTTTGCCCTTCAAGAAAATACCAACATGTATGAGGTTAAACTGGGTATTTTGGAAGTTTAAACCAATTTTATATGAAAATCGTACTAGGTTGAACCCTCTGTATATTTCAAAAGAAACAATTGAACATCAAAATTTTTTGATGAATCATTTTTAATGATAGTCTACTTTTATAGGAATATACTAATTTCAGAGGTCAGAGGACCTGGGAGGCCACATAACTGGACCATCTCTTCCAATCCACCTGTTTTCAAAATTATGGTTCAGAAAGTTGCGAACTGGTTGAGCATGATATACAGGAGCTCCATCATGTAATATCCACATTCGGCGTCTTATATTTAGTGGAACTCCAATTCGCTCCGTGCGAAGTCATGGAAAGGGAAGCAAAAGCGATACTAGCGCTAGCTGCGGATAATTCGTGCATTTTAGGGCGATATTTTGTAATTTTGGCATATCAAATACACGTATACATTTTACTTTTTTTTTTCAAAAAAGTAGGTAAAAACAACACAATAAGCAACCGGAGTTGCTGTGTTGAAAATTGTACAAATACTAGCAAAATAACAGTGAAACTTATATAAAAAATTTCACTAGCAAAGTGCAAATTAAATCAAAGAAATAAATGGATAGGTGTACAATAAGAAGAACAATTACCTTTATTTTTGTGATAATAACAGTAATGCTGGAAATAGTAGATATCAGAAACTTGAAAGGTTTAAAATAAACAATAAATTATCATTTTACGATGTTCTTTAATATCCCTTTATTCTTAAATGTTCATTCAGCAAGGACTAGATTTCAAGATTTCTGATTTATATGTGGCTGGAATGCAATTTTTTGACTTACTGATGGGAAACCAGTTTAAAAAAAAAATATAAATAACGATCCTTTTTTATACATTTTAACTTCACGCTATTATTAAATGGTATTTTTTTATTTTGACAGAATAGGCTAATTCTTCAATGACAACTTATTAGACTTAGGCAACTTCTCATACATTTTCCAGTAAATACTGTTGCCTGCCTATATTTTATTATTAATTTTTATTGATTATACATAATTTTCTTTAATTTAAGTGGGAAAAATATATAATAACAATAAATTAATGTTTTACAAATCCATATACTTTTATTAAAACGAACATATATACTTTTTATTTACGAATTCTATTAAAAATTGTATTTGTCAGTATAGGCAGAAATAGTCCTTTAATACCAAAACAAATTGGCGCTGCTGTCGCGCACGGAGCGAATAGTAGTGGTAGATGATTCTGCAGAAAGTCTAAGTAGACCTCGGCAGTTACACGACCATAAAAGAAATGTGGTCCTATGACATATTCCCCTAATATACCACCCCAAACGTTAATAGACCAACGTGTTTGACTATGGGTCATTAATTCATAAGGATTGGTGGTGGAATAGTAATGAAAATTGTGTCTATTGACGAAACCGTTTTTGTGAAATGTTGATTCAACCCCAAAAAATACACAATCAAAAAAATCATTTTCATTATTAATGCTCTCTATTGCCCATTCACAAAAAGGTATTCTTTTTTAAAAATCGTTTTCAAGAAGCTCCTGATGACGTTGGATAACGTATGGATGTACTTTATTTTTTAATAGTATCTTATTGACAGACGATTTACTTATTCCCGTTTCATTTTCCATGATGCGTGTACTGGTATTTGGATTTTCGGAAACAGAATACCGAGTTCATTTTTTTTTCATTAAAAGTTCGATTTTCTCTATCATTTTTTTGATATGCTACATAACCTGTACGTTTGAATCTTTCCAACAGATTTTCAAAAAATTTCTTAACGTGGTTGTCGGCGATCAGGATATTTTTGCTTATAAATTGCCAACAAGCAATTTTCATCACTAGCCCCTAGCACTAAAATCATATCAGTCAATTCATTCGTTTCAAAATTCATTTTTAAATTAGTCAAATCAATAAATTTAAATACTTGTGAACACTAAACGTAATTTTATTTTTTTATTTAAACAATTCGGAACTGTCAAATTATTCTTTTGACATGAATTTCAAAGCCCACTTGACCTAATGCACAAAAAAAAAGTTGAAATTTTGTTAGCGTTTTCATTGCATTTTATATAAAAAGTTGTAAAGGTCTTAAAAAATAAATTCAGTTGATAAAAAATTATACCAGGTACCTTAAAAATATAAACTGATTAACTAGTAACTAGTATGTAATATTTAACAGAAGTTTAAATCAAATTACATTGTGAATTTAGTTATAATTAACCCTTTTTAACATTGCATCTAAGAATTTCGCTAAACTATTGTGTTTAGGGATAGGATATATTTAACTCAAACGAACATATAATTAGAGTACTTTTTAGTAGTGATATGAAATACAGGGTGAGAAAATCATGTATCTGAATTTTGACTCACCCTGTACACGTCTGTTGCGCTAGGAAAAAATTTGTATATTCTTATAAAAGCAGACTATCATTAAAAATGATTCTTGAAAAAATGTTGATGTTTGATTGTTTCTTTATAAATATACAGAGGGTTGAACCTAGTACGATTTTCATATAAAATTGGTTTAAACTTCCAAAATACCCAGTATAACCTCATACATGTTGGTATTTTCTTGAAGGGCAAAGTCAGGAGAATTCAAATTTACAATTAAATACAGGGTGGTCCATTTAAAAAAACATAGGTTTGATAAATTTTGAAGTTATGGATCACTATGTATAATCGAAAATAATTTTGAAATGTGCAGATTACTTTTGTAAATAACATTGTATGATAGGGGGTGGGTTGGCTCAGTGGTTAGAGTCATCACTTTGAGATCGGAAGGTCTCGGGTTCGAATCCCACCGTTGGCCGGGATTTTTTCATTTAATTTAATTATTTAAAATTAATTCTGATGCCTTGGTAGGATTCCCCACTCGACCATTCACTGTTGGGTTCTAATTAACAGTGCTGTTCCTAAAGTGGCGCTGGGAAACAGTAACAAAGCCTACACAGAACACGAGGCTAATGGCCGTAGTAGTCGACGCCGATGACACCAAATAAAAAAAAAAAAAAAAAAAAAAAAAAAAAAAAAAAAAAAACATTGTTTGATATTTTCTATAATATAGGATATATCGAATTTCCACACACTATTGGGACACCCTGTATATACGGTGTGGGTCAAAAAATAGTGAACACATTTTTATTTTTTGAATAACTTAATCAGTGTTTTAGTTTTTCCATTTTCAACGAAAAGCATGCACCTAGATCTTCCTCTTAGCGAAGATCGTCTATGGAATTGGGTTTCGTAGCAAAATAGTTATTTTTTAACTATCCCCAAAGAAAATATTCCAAAGCCATAAATGGGGTGACCCGGCAGACCATTCAATTTGGCCTCTCCTTCAAATGTTTGAAATATAATAAATATTCTAAAAATGAAGACTAAAACATTTTTTCTGTTTTATACTAAAAACGAATTTTATTTCATAACAAAACATCTTATAAGTAAAATAAATAGCTTATTATGATGGTATTAATTGAAGACCGTCCCTAACATAAAATTCTGGTTTTCTCCTAAGAAAAATTAAGAAATTTCATAAATAAAAAACCAAGATTGCACCTAATAAATTATTATTCTAACAATTAAAATTAATTTAAATAAACTCCCTTTTTAGCACCTTATACCTTTTAGAAAGAAAATCTCTCTAATTTCCATGCCTTTTTGTTTTAAACCGCGTTTTATTATTCATATTTCCTTTATCAATGCATTTCACTTTTAGGAATTACCCTTCATCGTCAAGATTTTAATGAAAATTAAACAAAAGCATTGTTTGCAGCCAGTCATCCATTCAATGAACAACACGATATAGTCCGGTCAATAATTAATGAAAAAGAAAAATAATTCCATACTGAAATATGACCAAGCTGTAAAATAAAGAAAATTAGAAAACTATGGGTCACAAAATATTGCGAACAATAACTCCTTTAGCTAATATCACAACAGGAATGGATTTATATCAAAATAAAAATAGCAGAGACAGAAAAATATTATCAAATTATTTTTAATCGATTTTGCTTACTAGGAAGAACCGGTTTTGTCCTTATTAGGACTTATCAGTAAGGAATAGACATTCTTACTTACTTAATTTTTTTTTTTTTTTTTTTTTTTTAAGGTGAAGGGTGAGAAAAAGTCCTTTATATCTCACAAGGAAAGTCAATGTTTAATTGTTTAACAAAACATTGACTTTCCTTGTGAGATATAAAGGACTTTTTCTCACCCTTCACCTTAAAATTACCTCAACTCACACATGGCTACCCCCCTTGTCAATTCTTACTTCATATATATTTAGATAATATTAGTAATATTAATGTAGATTATCATGTAATAGTTGGAGACGTAAATATAAATATTTTGTTATCTAATAATGATATAGTCAACGACTTTCTACATAGACTTGGTGAATACAACTTTACATCTACTATCTGTATCTGTAACGTGTGGAGGGTGGGTTACCCCCACGGCACTTAGGCCTCATTAGGCCCATTGTGCATCCTCCTGAGATAATAGCCACCTTCTAACTCGTGAGCCAGGCTACAGAGTTTATGTAGGTGACAACGTCGCCAAGAGGTGCTTCTCTTATATTGGCCAGTGTTAGCCGATACTCGCCGAACACAAATCTTCTAATAAATGAGAGCGTCTGGAAATCGTAAAGTATATGCTCGATAGTCTCATCTTCTTGTTCGCACCTTCTGCAGAGTGCGGATTCTGACAGCCCCATGATATGGAGATGCTTTCGTACTTGGCAATGACCGGGTCAGAATGCCTGTGACTAGGCGCAGATTCTTTCTTGTCATAGTCAAGTATTTGTTTGCTGCAGTGTTGTCAGGATAACTTAAGAGCTCCCTGGCAACTTTGCAATTTCTTGTTTCATCCCATCTTTCCTTGAATTTCACAAGGGAATGTTCTTTGATTAGGTCTGTCACTACCGATTTTGTCAGGCCAATAGAAGGGCCACGTCCAAAAAGTATTTGGTTGGCTGCTTTCTTGGCTAGTGAATCAGCAAGACGGTTACCTTTCGATGTGGTGTGACCTTTGATTCATCTTAAGGTGACCACATTATTGATGGATACTTCGGCCAAAGCTTCGTGACATTCTAGTACTAACTCTGAGTAAATTCGTGGTCTGTTCAGGGTGAGTAGTGTTTGTCTGCTATCTATATAGATGAGCAGGTTCCTTCCAGTGATATTGTTTCTTTGACAAGGGGGGTAGCCATGTGTGAGTTGAGGTAATTTTAAGGTGAAGGGTGAGAAAAAGTCCTTTATATCTCACAAGGAAAGTCAATGTTTAATTGTTTAACAAAACATTGAGTGCGACCGGTTTCGAAGTGTCATCACTTCATCTTCAGGCTCGCCTAGTGGGAAGGAGAATATGTGGTGTAAGGTGTGTTAACTTGGAAACAAAACGATATATAAAATAATAAAAAGAGAAAACTCACCATACTCTCCATCCACTAGGGAATACTACAAAAACAAGTTTCATCAATTTTGGGTTGAAATAAATTGTAAAATGAACCGATTTACACGTAATAAAAAGTTAAAAATATTTGAAAAACAAATATTAGTCAATTATAGTAAAAATTTTAAAATATTCAAGACTATACAAAAACAAATCACATACATTAAACAGATTAAAAGATAAGGCCTATTTTAAACATTGTTGTTTTTTAAAAAAACTAACATTTTTTGAAAGGAGACCTGTCAAGTTAAGGCCTCTACAGGTGGTGGTAAGTATTATAACGAAAATTCTTGGGTAAACTTATGACAGGGTATAGTTAATAAGATGTAAACTATGAGTGAAGAATTATTTATTATCTATTATATAAGATTTGGGCCATGAACCAATCACCAAGTGTATGTGATGTTGTAGGAAGAAGAAAGAAGAAGAAATGACTGGGTTAACTGTTGTGAAGCAACTGAAGAATAAAAGAAGAAAATGACGTATGTGGATATCAGACAATCTAACCTAATCTTTACACGTGCTCGTTGGTTTCTTATGGGAAAAAATATAAAAAAATATAAAAATTACTTACTGAAATGTACCCCTTGCAAGAAGATATGTGAATAGAAATAAAGGGGGGAGGTTAAAAAGGAAGTTAGAACGACTAATCTAAATTTATCGTTCTAACTTCCTTTTTAACCTCCCCCCTTTATTTCTATTCACATATCTTCTTGCAAAGGGTACATTTCAGTAAGTAATTTTTATATTTTTTTATATTTTTTCCCATAAGAAACCAACGAGCACGTGTAAAGATTAGGTTAGATTGTCTGATATCCACATACGTCATTTTCTTCTTTTATTCTTCAGTTGCTTCACAACAGTTAACCCAGTCATTTCTTCTTCTTACTTCTTCCTACAACATCACATACACTTGGTGATTGGTTCATGGCCCAAATCTTATATAATAGATAATAAATAATTCTTCACTCATAGTTTACATCTTATTAACTATACCCTGTCATAAGTTTACCCAAGAATTTTCGTTATAATACTTACCACCACCTGTAGAGGCCTTAACTTGACAGGTCTCCTTTCAAAAAATGTTAGTTTTTTTAAAAAACAACAATGTTTAAAATAGGCCTTATCTTTTAATCTGTTTAATGTATGTGATTTGTTTTTGTATAGTCTTGAATATCGCACTCAATGTTTTGTTAAACAATTAAACATTGACTTTCCTTGTGAGATATAAAGGACTTTTTCTCACCCTTCACCTTAAAAAGATATTGTTTCTGGTTATTTCTTTTGCTGCTATGAGAATACCCGTTAGCTCTGTTTGAACTTCACTGACACTATTGCTCACAGCCCAATTTATGTTTAGGTTTAAGAATCTGGAGTATATTCCACATCCTGAGCCTTGTTTTGTTTTAGAACCGTGTTGGCGTGTTGTTTTCATGGCTCCTGTTATGTTGAGACATGCTGTTCTTTGAATTAGTTCTAGTTTACGGATAGCTGTTAATTTTTGAGTTTTCAGTACCCAGACAACTGCACCGTATGTTAGCGTAGGTCTTATGATAGCCGTGTAAGTCCATGCGACGACTCTGGGGGAGAAACCCCAGGTGCGCCCCAAGGTTCGGCGGCATTGTTCATAAGCAATGTATGCTCTTTTAACTCTATTTTCTAAATGCGAGTTCCATGTTAACTTGAAGTCAAAGGTGAGACCTAGGTAATTCACCTCTGTTGCAAAGTTTAGTTTTGTGTTTAGGAGTTCTGGAGGTTTTAATTTCATTTTCATCCTTTTCCTTGTGAAAAGGACCATTTCTGTCTTAGGATTGATAGACAGTGAATGGTCCTTGCACCACTGTTCGATAATTTTTAGAGCTACTTGCATTCGTTCGCAGAGTATGTTCTCAAAATTTCCTGTTTGCAGAATAACCAGGTCATCTGCATATGCTATTGTGTAGTGACTGTCATTATTTAGGCGGCTGATGAGGATGTCGAGGACCATCTACTATAAATGTACCAGCTAGAGTTGTACGTAATAGTAAGACATGTGTAGATCACATTCATGCAAAAAGTGCTAATTTTGATTTAAATGAAATATTTCCATGTGTAATAAAAAATAGTAAAACATATCGCTATTCGACAGTAATACATTTGCCTATAGTCAACTCTGTTAAGAGTAAATATGAATGTTTATTTAAAAAAAACTAATATGAAAAAAGTTAAATATGATTTAAGTAAATTAGAATGGAATGAGCTTTATAGCATTACTGATGTCGAACAGGCGACGGCATGTTTTATGAAAAATTGTATGAGTAAAAATACTAGTACTTCTAAACAAAAACGCAATGAGTGGATAACAGAAGGTTTAATAAAATAAATTAATAAAAGCGACATGATGTACAAAAATTATAAAAAAAATGTTGGACCATCAACAAATTAAACAAGAATTTTTAACTTATAGAACATATTTAAACAATTTAATAAAAAAATAAAATAAATAAAACTCAAAGCCAATATCGCATAATTTAATTTAATAAAAAATACAAAATCAATTACTACAAAGAACAAATAGAAAAAAATAGTAGTTCCGCATATGGAAAACAATAAAAACAATGACATCAAATGTAGAGGAAATCGAAAACATTAATTACAAAAAAAAACATTATAACTGATGAGTTAGAAATAGCAAATACATTTAATAATTATTATTCAGTTGTATGAAAAACATATTCTTCTAAAATAACTAAACCTCCAACTGCTCCCTCTCCTAGAAAATACGTAGGAGAGAGCATTTTCCTGGCTCCAACTAACAAAAAAGAAATTTTAAGAATCATCAACTCCCTAAAAAATAACAATGATGATATACCTAACAGCGGAAATTGTAAAAGAAGTTTCTGTTGAAGTATGTGAAACCCTTATGTTCCTTATAAATCTAATGTTCCAAAATGGTATTTGTCCAAAGGAATTCAAATCTGCAAAAATAACACCAATATTTGAAATAGGAAGCAGACTGGATGTAGCAAATTATCGGCCAATATCTTTAATTTCTAATGTAGCAAAAATTTTTGAAAGGGCATTAAAAGAAAGATTAACACATTTTTTTAAATAAATTTAATGTACTAAGTGACATGCAATTTGGATTTAGGGAGGGACGGTGTACGGAAGACGCAATTGCTTTGTTATCTAGGGAAATATATGAAAACTTAGATAATATTAATGCAACGCTGTGTGTTTCTCGATCATGCAAAGGCGTTTGACACTGTGAGTCATTCTCACTTATTGGACACTGTGCAAGATCTTGCAAAATAGGTACAAAGATTAGTGAAGAAAATTTGGTAGAATATGGTGTTACACAAGGTACGGTATTAGGACCAGTGTTATTTTCTATATACTTGAAATATCTCTTTTTGATAAACTCACTGGGAAGAATTATATCTTTTGAAGATGACACTGTAATCTTATAAAATTCAAAGAGTTGGAATTAAGTTAAAGAAATTGCAGAGGCAGATCTATTTAAAATCGTGAATTGGTTTGCTTATAACACATTAATGGTAAATTATAAAAAAACTTTATTTATTCCTTTTACCTGTAACAAAACAACCTTACCCGATTTTAACACATTAAACATCAATAACACAAATTGTGTAATACTTAGAGCAAAAAAAATATTTAGGTGTAGTTATTGATCAGCATCTACGGTGGAATGAACATGTCAACAATATTGCTAATTCCTTAAGACCTTTATTAATAAAATATTTATCACAAATACTTTCTTTAAAACAATTGGAAATGGTCTACTATGCACTTGTAGAAAGTCGACTTTCTTATGGTATTTTGAATTGGGGAGGAGTGGCTCAATGTTATCTGAAAAACTAGAAGTTATCCAAAAGCGCTTTTTAAAAATAATATTTAAAAAAGAACCTACTTACCCGTCTTCTGCACTTGATAAAGATAGTGGAGTTTTAGATATTAGGCAAATGTATTTTCTAAGAGTAGTAGTACAAATATAAAAATTCAAATAACTATTATTATGTAGAACATAAATATCGTACAAGATATAAAATTAACTTAAACCTAAAAACTCAATTTTTAAGAAAGACAGTTAGCCAGAAGAGTTATTTATATTCATTTACTATCTGGATTATTTAATGCTTTGCCATCTGAACTTAAATTTGGAATTCATTCAATAAACCTATATAAAAAAAAAGTTAAAACATTCTTGCTTACTACAGATCGAAAGGAATTTAGAAAACTAATAGATTCACAATAGTAGGACACACAGTTATATTCTTTTTTGTTTTTCTTTTCTTCGCTTTTATGTTTTTATTTTGCTTTTCATTTTAGCCTGTTTCTATTCTCTTCTTTGTTGTTTAGTTTAAGGTCAAACTTCTTTATTTTTATTTTCTGTTTATTAATTACTTACAAAGATTTTTAGGGAACATTAAGTATATTGATTTAATTAATATTAATTTACTTACACTATGTTAAATAGGTACACAACAAGTAGGAACATACGAGCAGTTTATAACTTTGTGGTACTTTCTATATTTATTTACGTACACTATTAAATAATTTGTACAATGTATTTTCATTTTTTGGTAAATAAATATATACATATTATTATTATAGATCTCCAAGGCAAGTTGTAGATAAGAATAATTCACAAATATGTAAATCTACTGAACAAGTGGTTAGTGCTTCTTAAGCAAGTAGTACAACTTTGCAATCTTATTTAATCGCAAGGTTGAATTTATTCTTCGATAATAATCATAATATATAGTTTAAACACACCTAGAAGACCGATATATAAGAACAATTTACCTTATTTTTGATTCCTATCGTGTACAAAAATTGGTTTCTGCGCATGACGGGCTAATAGTGCACATGCGCAGTATAGACGGCAAATCTAAACCGTAGTGCCACGAGTTTAAATTTGATCAAGTACATTAGGAATTATATAATTTGAAAGCAGTTATAAACCAATAATATGATAAAATATTGCAGTATCGTTCGCAAAATCAAATATATTTTTCGAAGATCCTAACGAAAACAGGTCATCTACTTATACTAGCGTTTGCCCAGTGGGCGTCGAAATTCGACCATAATCATTATTAAAAATTTGATGAAAACATGCATATCCACTTGTATGTGTTGGTAACCTTCATCGCTCTACTATATCCAACCTCAGCTTGCACGCTGTCATAAAACATATCGAAGATAATCATTAACAGGCCAGAAAAGGTACAAAAAAGGGATGAGGGAAGGAGATCGGCCTAATCTTTGAGTTCATTTTCCTAAGCCTAGCGATTCTATATATCTCCCTGGGGTGGGGAGAGAAGTAGGGGGGGTGGAAAATGGGCAGTTTAAAGTCGTTTGTTTTTTCTATCTCTTATAATTTAGGCGTGTAAGAGGAAGACAAGGGGGAAGTTGGAGGAGTGGGAAAAAGAATTTTTTTTTTATTTTTCACAATCCTCTATTCGTCCATGTAATACTGCCCATGATGGTTGGAAATTTAAGGGTGCTCATGTTTGCTCTAGGCTAATTTCATTAGTAAATTGTGGAGCAATGAATTTCATATATCAAAGATTGGGAAAAATAACTATTTCCAATTTTTTTTATTGATTACACTAAAGTTCGTCACAAAAATAAAAAAAAAGAAAATGTTACTGAACTATTTTATCTTTGCCTATGAATAGATAATAAATAATATGGGTTTTAGTACTGTATAGGTACTCTGCTTGGTTTGTCTAGTATTTCTTCTAGATTATTAAGAACCAATTTATTTCCTATGATAAAACACTTCCTGGATCTATTTTCTTTCTTCCTTTTCTTTAGGTATTATCTAAGTATTTTTTGTTCTTCACGTTGAAACTATGTAAGTATGGTTTGAGATTATTATATTTGTGTTCTTTATTTTTGTAGTAATTCTTAATTATTTGCTTCTTTTGTAAAAATGAGGTTAATTTTACTTTACTTGGCGGGCTATTAGTTTTTTTAAATAGATAATAATTATTAATTTCTTGTGGGGTAATATACACACCTAAAATATATTGATTGCATTTCTATACAAACCCAATCGATTGTTACGTTGTTAGTAGGTTATATACAGAATGAACAAGTTGTGAATGTAAAAAAAACCATAAAGTTCAGAATATTTGAGGCATCTAGATTCAAAAGTAGACATATGACACCTAAAAAGTTTTAAGAAAGTCGCTAAAAACCTGCCTATATCTTAGAAATTATTCAAATACTTTGCAATTTTGAACTAAAAATCAGTCTCAGTCATAGACAATAAGCAACATTGCAATGCCTTTGTTTTATGCCCACAAGTGGGAAATTCGGGCAGGCGTTTTCAAGAATGCCTAAAAGGGTAAATTTACATTTTTTGAGACATTTCAATCTTGGATTTGCAAAACAAAACATAGGGTAAGTCCGGTAGAGATGCCATAGTGGTAGAGATGCCGTTTTCTTAGAACCCGATTGTGCGCTGTTAGAATAAATTAGTCTGTGTTCTGTTGTTGACTAGAACGGTACGCTAGTCACGTGTATAGCGAAAAAAGTGAACATCACTAATTAACGGTAAGTTATATCAATTTTAAAGTTTTGAGTGCATCGAAAATTTTATCGACATAATGGTCAGAGTATAAGTACGCCATAATTTATTGGGATTATTTGCGAATCGATTATGTTTATTAAAAGTACACTATTTGAGGTTATATTGAAGTACGTTTGGCTAGCGGCAACTAAAAAACAATCTTCTTGGAAAATGTGGCATCTCTACCTTATAAACGGTATAAACGGTAAACGGTAAACATATTCGGTAGAGATGCCAATATTATTTTTGCATATTTTTTTGCAGATATGCCTTTTACAAAATAAAATCTGCCACCCGTGGAAATTGGTTAGAGGCCGACTTAAAGTTGGCAGTTGCAGCCGTTAGTAATGGAACGAGAGTTGGCGAGGCGTCGAGAATGTACAATATTCCTGTTAGAACCTTAAGAAGAAGGATTTAAAATAATAATGTAACTAAAGGAAGAATTGGTCCTGCGAGCATGCTTGGTGACGAAGCCGAAAAGAAGATGGTAGCTCATATAAAGAAGCTTCAGAGGTTTGGGTTTTCTCCTACTATGGATGATGTGAGGGAAATGGCGTTTAAACTAGCTGAAAGATTACAAATAAAACACAAACTTAACAAAGAAGAAGAAAAAGTGGGGTACGACTGGCTAAAGTCATTTTTAAGAAGAAATCCGGAACTGTCAATAAGAAAAGCGGAGGGATTATCAAGAAGTAGAATGTTGGGAATGACAAAGGAGGCTGTAAAGAATTATTTTGATTTATTGCATCAAGTATTGCAAGAAAATGATTTATTCGATAAACCAGGTTCTATTTACAATGTAGACGACTGATCTACAACTTAATACTAAACCATCGTTGGTTATAGCTGAAAAAGGTTTCAAGGTTGTAACAACCCCGACGCCTCAAGAAAAAGGTGAAACTATAACAGTTGTGTCTTGCTGCAATGCAGAAGGTTTCTTTTTACCTCCCGCCGCCGGCATATTTAAAGGTGTTAATAAGAAACCTGAATTTCTAAATGATATCCGTTGTTTATATGTCACAAAAGTCGGCTTACATAAATGCAGAATTGTTTCATCGTTGGCTAAAAGAGCTTTTTTATTTAGAAAGTCTCAAGGAAAATGTCTCTTGATTTTAGACTGTCATACTTCACATACAAACGCAATAGATGTATTGACATTTGCAGAAGAGAATTACATAACTCTGCTTTGCTTGCCACCTCACACCACACACTATCTTCAGCCTTTAGACAGAGCCGTTTTCAAATCTCTAAAATCGTTTTATTACCAATCCTGCTATTCTTTTGTCAAATCAAGTAAAGATAGGGGACTTACCAGGCTCAATTTTGGCAAACTTTTAAACGAGGCATGGGAAAAAGCGTCGTCTGTACATAATGCGGTATCTGCTTTCCAAACTACAGGAATCTATCCTTATGATCCGAGCCAAATACCAGATTATACATTTACCCAATTAGAGACTGAAAGTCAAGCTAATCGTATGGAAAACGATCAGGAAGCAGCGTCAAATGTTGCTACAACTTCAGCCACTGATGTCACATCCTAGTTCAGCAGATCAAACTGGTGAAAACAATACTCAAGATAATAACACGCCAGGAAAGCTGCTTAACATTGTAGCGCCATTATCTGAAGCTATCAGCAATGTTAAAAGTAGAGGAGATAAAGTGGCTCAACTTCTGACATCACCTGAAAATTTAGGAAGAGTTAAGAAACTTGAAACAAGCAGAAATAAGAAAACAGGGGCAAGCAACAATAAAGAACACAAGCCCGTAAAGAAAGCAAAGAATTCTATTATAGAAAATGAAGCAGGCCCTTCTGGTATCAATTCCAAAACAAAGGTGATAGTTAGGAAAACCAAAAATAGAAGGGATAGTAATCCAAGTGATACCTCAGATGACTTTTCAACACACGAGAGTAATTCTTCTTTTGGTCAAGATGAAGATGACGAATGCGTAGGCTGTGGAGAGCCGTGGAGTCTAACTAAGAAAAAAGACGATTGTATCCAGTGCATCCATTGTAACCGGTGGTTGCATGAGGGATGCACTGGATTCAGGAACATTTGCCAGCGATGTGGAAAGCTGTTAACTATAAAAAAGTAGACAGTTATAATCATTGGCATCTGTACCGCCACAGATGGGCATCTCACGCAGACAATATGGGAGAGATGTCAAACTGAATTATTTTTTAAATTTACAATGTACCTTTTTCTATAAGAATTATAATTTTTTTAGGCCAATGTATCTTTTAGTTATGTTGTTTGGTGTTAACATTAATAAATTTAAATAAATGTAACGAAAAATAATTTTTTTATTTAAACATTTAAAAAAGGTTGGCATACCTACCGGACTTATCCTACCTTAAATAAACTTGGCTTTTTCAAGTTTCCATTCTTTTTTATCCGCTACCTTTTTTCGTCCTTTGCCAACAGGCTTTGGTTCAATAGTAATGTTCGTATCCATATTTTATCTTATTTATTTCTTTACAGACCTCTAAAAAATTAGTTAGTAAACAACCACGTTCTCTTTAAATCTGATGTAGGAGATTCGATTAAAACAAATAACCTCAACACGTTGACGTTTCGCACAATCACGTGATTTAAATGCGGAAACCGAATTCGTCTAAGACAAATATCTGCTTCTGCAACCAAATTATGTGTGAAAATGTCTGCTTTTGCATCTAAGGTTAAATTTTAAATCCCAAAAACTACGTTGAAATGTCTGGTTATGGTCCTGAAGATCAGTTAGTCATATAACCTGTCTACTTTTACAATAGGAATCGATGCCTAACTCATTTTTGTTAAAAATACTTTTGCATCTAGATGCTTTATTTACTTTAATATTTTTATATCCTTATTGACCGATCTATAAAGCCTACGCACCCCATAAACAAGACATCCAAACCAAACCGCAGGCAGACTCGATAAAATTTTATTTAATACATAACAAACTTTTTGAGGGCCTCTTTTTGTTGTGCCGCGCCCCATGCCATTCGATGAGAATTTCAGGAAATGTAAAGCAAGAAGTTTTCCAGTTACCCACATTTTTCCGATGAAATTAAAACGAAATCGTCTTTGATCACTTCACTTTTTAATATATTCTGATAATATCGGAGTAACGTTCAGAAAGAGGTTTAAGAAATTTTAATGCGTTTTTTTTTTAGTTTATGAATAGAAATATAAAAATATTAATGTTTTCAAAAGCCTATGCCTTAAATTGTGTATTAGATAGATAACTTGTACTAAGAAAAAATATTTTAATAATAACAAATTATAATAATAAAGCATTTATTGTCCAATAGAAGAATTTATTTACATGACAGTTTAATTAATAATTATAAAAATATATATAGAAATGTAAACTAGTGCTTTGTCTATATAAAAAAAAGAAAAATAAAGTTAAATTAATCCCTATAATTAAAATATAACAAAGTGTAAACTATATTGTTTGTGTAGCTATAGTAAAGTGACCATCCGTCCCGATTTAGGCGGGAAAGTTACGATTTGAAACCACTTGTTCCGATTTAACAAGTGTCCCGAGTTTGTCCCGCTTTTGTTCGATTTAATTTATAGATATGTGCCGAAATGTAAAATCTCAAATCGGTGTTATCCACCACGGTTCACGGGCAGCATTATCACAAAACTTAAAACTAAACATCGTATTTGGAAATCCTGGAAGAAAAACAGTGATAACTCTAAATTAAAAAAGAGATAAATAATGAGACAACAATTGCTTACAAAAATTACTATAAAAAAGCTGAACGCGAAATCCAACAGGACTCTAAAGAATTCTGTAGGTATATAAAAAACAAAACTGTAATGAACTTCCGAAAAAAATCCATTATTATAACGGAAATTATAATAATCCACAGGAAATAGCTAATGCATTTACAAAATTATTTCAAAATTCATTTTCTCCAAACGCAATAATTTTACGTCCACGGTAAATCAAAATAAATATCTTGACATGTTAAATCTAGAATACTTCTCTGAAAAAACGCTTATGAATAAAATTAAAACAAAAAATACCAAGGGGCCTGATAAAATTCCTGCTTTTTTTCTAAATGACTGTGCATGTATCTTCTCTTAACCTCTTAAAACATTATTCAACTTATCATTATTACAAACTAATATATTTCCCGATATATTGAAAAAATCAAAAGTCATTCCTATCTTCAAAATAGAACAAAAATGAAATAGAAAATTATAGGCTTATAACAATAATAAACAATTTTTCTAAAGTTTTGGAGTGTTGCCTATACAAACCAATATATTATTACGAAGGTTTTTGGTATCTCAATTTATTTTAATTCAACTTTTACAATAACTCAATTCAACTGATACAATAACTCCAACTGATAACATCAACATGTAACGTCTTTTACAAAACTGACTGTCTGACGTCAGGATCATCCTTATATAGCTTGCATGACTCTTCTCGAACCTTCTCGAACTGTCGTCTAGAATATTCTTTACGGGTAATGCCATTTCCACATATTTATGGTCTATTCTATCTTCTTTTACTTGTACTTTTACTTATGACGACCGCAGCACAGTATAGGGCGATAAGTAACATTCCACTTCTTTTTCTATCTGTACGTATCCTATAATAGCCGCAGGCTACTGCAGGGTGCTGCGTAACATTGCTCCCTCCTCTCTAGTTATTCGCCCCAAATAACTTGATTACTGGGACCTGGTTGGAGCCAACGGGGAGGATCTGGACCACGATATGGCGATAACTTTTCAACGTGAACTATCTTGGGTTTACTTCTCGCTGACAACTGAATGCGGTAGATCAGGTCGTTAATTTGCTTGAGGACGGTTTAGGGGCCTTCACAGTTCCGTTGCAGTTTCTAACAAAATCCTCCTCGCTTCTTGGGATTGCACAGCCATACCTGGTCGCCCCTCTCAAAATGTGTATCTGTGGCACGCCTGTCGATTCTAGCTTCTACTTTATCGGTGTGGGCTTTCAGTCGTTCCCGAACGAATCCATAGACCTTTGTCCTGCCATTGCATACATTACATTTTTGACACCACTCCGCTACATCCCGTCGGCAATTGACCCAATAAAATCTTTCCCGAACTCGTGCCAGTGCCCTCCTGAACGGCTGCTATGAAAGCTCCTCCAATACATTTCTCACCTGTGACTTCGGCAGTATCACTTGGCGGGCTACATGTACTCCATCGGGGCTCTCCCACTTCCGGTGCAATAGGCCATCGTGAAGATACAGGGAATACCACTGGGTCCAGTAGCCTTTTATAGTTCTACTATATTTGGCTATCTCTTGCCAAGTAGGTGTGACTTTATTTTTAAGCCATTCTCGGACCACCTTTAAATCATTGTCTTTCTTCTGTCCCTGTCTCAGGTGATTTCTTCTTCGTCGCCCTCTGGCTTGATAGTGGTTCTATCCTTTTACCATGCCAGCATTGCTCCTCTAAACGGGGTTGTCCGAAGGCAATGTCTGCGTTGCTATGGAGACCTTTTTGATGCTCTACTTTCTGGTTATTGTTGGAAAGCCGGCTCGATGTGGGTGATTGGCATCTTCGGGACGCATAGCTGCTGTAATTAATTCTTGTTGGTCTTAGTGATGGGCTTGGAAAGATCGATCTATATGATTTTCCGGTCTCATTAGCTGATTCTCAAATTATAGAATGCGCCATGCTTCTACAGGTTCTTTGAAGATGCCCGATTCTTCCGCAATTGAAGCATCTCCTGCTTCAATTTTGGCTATTTCGTTGCATATTTCGTATGATATTTAAGATTTGGGAAATAGCATTATTATTGGCCTCCTCACTTTCCTGGGATTTAATTTCCCTTACTTTTGCGCGAGAAGATCTGGATAGGAGTTTTACCGCTTCATATTCCTGGGCTGCAATCAGTTTCTCACTCAACGTCTTGTGGTGTTGTAGCCGAAGAGCCTGCTGCATTTCCACGTCCTGTAGTCCATCAATGAATGCTTGTATGCCGATTTGTTCTAAGAAATCTTTAAGCATCTGTGGATAGGCCAGATACAGCAATCTTTTAATATCGGCTTCGAATTCTTGTAGACTCTCACTGTGTTTCTGACTACGAACTTTTAGCTGGCTTTGGAATACCTGTTTCAAATGCTGCTGGCCATATCTTGTCTCCAAAGCTTGGACGAGAGATAAATAACTGGGTTCTTCTTGGGGAAGTAACTGTAAAACAGTTGCTGCCTGAACTTGCAGTGACACTATCGATGAAGCCGCCATTTCTTTCTCGGTCCAGCCATTGGCTCTAGCTGCAGCTTCAAATTGGAGTCGATTTGTTTCCTATGTTGTCTGACCCTCAAACGTGGGTGGCTTAAGGGTCTTGCTAGTATAATTTTGTGAAACTGGGAATCGAATGTGGCTTGGTTCGGTTATGGATGAAGACGAGGTAGTGTTTTCAGCTTCAGCGTTGCCTACTGGAGCTTGGTTACGAATTCTTTTTTCTTACTCAACTATTTCAGTTCTGATTTGCCTTTCCAAGTCTGCTCTAGCCTTTTCTTGTTGTTGATCTAAATTAGCTTTTAAATTCTCTTGTTCTGCTCTAAATTCGTTTTTAGGTTCTGTAAATTGGTTTTTAGATTCTCTTGCTGCTGTTCTAAATTGGCTTTAAAATTATCTTGTTGTGTTAAGAGGTCTATCCGGCTTTTTAGCTGACCTACCTCTTGCTTAAGGTTATCTTGAATTTGCAGCAAACCATTCATAATTTCTACCTCAGCTTTCCTATGCCTTTTTTTTCTCCTCCTCCTCTTCCTTCCTACGCATTTCCTTTTCCTCCTCTTCTTCCTTTCTACGCCTTCTTTTCCTCCTCTTATTCCTTCCTACGCCTTCCCTTTTCCCCTTCCATCTTCAAAAACTATGCTGGTAGGCCTGAACTCTCCATATCTTTTTCGTACTTAGTGGATCTAGTATTTAACATGAACTTTTATCTTGTATCCCACTGCTGTCACCAATGTTACGCAGGTTTTTGGTATCTCAATTCATTTTAATTCAACTTTTACAATAACTCAATTCAACTGATACAATAACTCCAACTGATAACATTAACATGTAATGTCTATCATAAAACTGACTGTCTGACGTCAGGATCATCCTTATATAGTTTGCTTGACCCTTCTCAGACCTTCTCGAACTGTCGTCTAGAATATTCTTAACGGGTAATGACATTTCCAGACATTTCTGGTCTATTCTATCTTCTTTTACTTGTACTTTTACATTTATCAAATCCTATAGAGAACCATACAAATAAATTCATATGGTCTTCTGTAGGATTCGAAGTCGGTGTCTCTTTACCACAAAATCGGCTCGAAAATTAATACGGCGCCGCAGACACCTACGCTACCGTAATCGATTAAAAGATAATTCTGACAACAAATTAGAACAGTCAATCTGACCATGAACTGCGCAACAAATTTAACTGGCGTCTTAAGTCTTTGATCAAATTCAACAATTCCGAATCATTTAAATCAGTGTTATCTGTATGGTATTTATTGGAAACCACGCTATTCCATATTGTTTTATTTTCCTTCATTTTATTTAGTAGTTATGGTGATAAAATATAAAATAAAAACAAACTCAATACGAAACAAAAAGAGAGACGTGTACGTTTGACTTCATCCATTTTTATTAGTTTGAGCTTCAGCTGAAGTATTATTTAAAACGAAATGGGGAAACAACTAGGAGATACAAAAACTGAAATTATATCGTTGGTTTTGTAAAACTCGACAGTTTATTTTAATGAAAAACGTGTCTGTCACAATTATCCGTCTATCTCTATTTCTGTCTATCCGTTGTTTGATATTTTTAACAAAGAACTAACATCATATTTTTAAAATGCAGGACATGACATGACCAAGTGAGTTTAAAAAAATATTGTGGACTACATAGAGGTAATTTCGTTTAGAAATTCCTAATTTTAAAAACAATGTATTAACATCCAAACATAGCTAAAAAGAGTCAATTACATTCCAAATATAAATTATAATTTTAACAAACTAGATGAATTAAACAGAGTTGGTTTGCAAATTAAGAATTTACAAAGCAATTATTAGAATAAACTCCTTAAATCTCTAATTATTCTTAATCTAAAACCAAAACTCTTCACAGCAGTATCACATTCTTCTTTGAACTAACTTCGACAATTCAAGGACTTCCTAATTTAAACACACATACATGCATGCTGTATTCATAGTGGGAAAACTTTGGTCATTAAAGTTGCAAGTATATATTAAATTGTGTTCTTAGGAATATTCTCCAGAAAGCATAAAGCAATCTGCCACCAGTGACGTACTAGAGAATTTATATTTGAATATAAGCAGCAAGTGACTCAATTAAATAAAATTATATATGATAATAATATGTGTTTTGTAGTATTTAAACTATTCTAAATTAACTATTATTTACTCAGTTAAACATAATGAGCTTTTCAAGCATAACATAAATATCAAGAGTCTAATCAATGATTAATCACTGATGACAATCATATGACCAACCTGCAGAACCAACCTAAGATGTGTCTAAGTATGCGGTTACGTGTAGATTAAAATTATATAGTTTGCAAGGCAATTTTTAACACGATTTTATTAGCTTGGTATGTATGTATCTATGTAACGGAATCTTTGAACATGATGACAATGCAATAACTTAATTAGTTTGTCCCATTATCCTGATCAGGACCTTCAGGATTAGCGATTTTCTAAATCCGATACCGTATGTTATCCCTGTGATAACTTTTTATCAAATTTTATTCAATGTTAAATGCGGATGCGTTTTGACCTTAGTGGTTTACGACTCGGTTTTCCATTTACTAACAAAAAAATTAAGCATGAATTTTTGAATTCAATTCAAACAAAACTGAATATATAGATGAATATACACAGACGGAGGTATATTTGTATAAATGAAATTGAATAAAAAAGTTTGTAGAATAATATAATATAGTTTAAAAAACCAAAAATCACGCTTTAATAAAAAAGCAAACTAAAAAGTAAAAAATAATTTTCAATAAATTTATTTAAGAATAGTGTGATGAACAAAAAAAATTGTTTTATTGTAGAAAAGCGTGGGGTGCTTGATGTCAATTGTTATGTTTTAATGATAGATATTGGTAAAAGTAAAGTCATTATGAAAATATCTTAAAAAGCACAGATTCAGGAAGGGAAAGAAAGAGTACTAGGTTATTTTAGTAAAGTGCTCTCGAAACCTGAACGAAATTACTGCGTCACAAGAAGAGAACTCCTGGCAGTTGTAAACTTTTCTACCAATATACCTGTACAGAAGGAATTTTTTAATCCGGATCGATCATGCATTTGAAAATGATGATGGTTCCGAGAACAGAAGATAGTTGGTCATAGAGTAGCCGAAGTACTTTTTCAGTTACACGACAGTTAGGTTAGGTTAAATAAATTGTAAACAGTGTTTTAAATAAATAAACTATAAATAAATTAAACGAACGTTATAGTATTTAAATACGTATTTAAACAAAAGCTTTGTGCACATTTTTTACTAGTTTATTTTGAATCCTTTCTCGTTTTTGAGAATTAATAAATGTAATAACATACAAGAACTAATTACATTAAAATCTTTAACTAAATATAAATCAAATCATTGAATGTTTACAAACATTTTTCATTTCCTGTGTCAAAGCCAAGTTTGTTAGTGATTTAATTTTAAAAATTATTGAAATATAATTTCAAAGCCAATCCTGATATCTTCCTTCCTCCTGTCTTTCTTGCTGTGCTCAAATTTAATATTGTATGGGACTTTAATCTCAGATTCAAGGATTTGCACGTACATTGAACCTTTCCTTAGGGACGCTAAACATACTTTGTATCAAATTAGGTGTACCTTCGAATGTCACTGCTGACACATTCGTGTCTAATAGTATAATAATTATAGTAGCATATTTTCCGCCAAAAATTATTTAACTGTTATAAATTGATAATGGTTTTTTGGTGGATGCTATATGATTTGAGAGAAAAATAGTTAAAGAATATTTTGAAATTCATTGCACAAATAAAGTTGTTCTTGTTTTGGTAAAAAAACAATAATTAATAAATTATCCGCTCTATATTAAAAAGTTTGGTTTTTCTGCCCTAACTATACTCTGTTTTTAAACTAGGAGAAGCGAATTGAAAAGTTCCATTTACACAAAGAAAAATAACTAAAAAAGTAACTAGATATCATTTTAGCGGTAAATTTAAATTTGTCTTGTATCATTTCAAGAAAAACATTTTAAAATTTTGTTATGAATGCATTGAAGTCAAAGTTTTAGATAACCAACGAATAAAGATGACACTAAATTGTGCTCATTCTGTCTTTGATTTATAATTATTGTATTCTGGTTGTACTTTTATTTTTTCGTTACTTCGTTTCATATCGCAGCTCGCACCAGTATGATGGGAAGAGACTAAATTGGGTAAAATGTCGCCCAACAAAATACAAAATATTTGTTTACATTTTGAGTTTAACATAGTTTTAATTCGATATTTTTTTCATTGTTTTATCAGTAAGTGTGATTAAATTATATGTCTATTATAATAACAGAAAAGAAAGTATATAGTAGGTATTTCAATTTGATGAAAAAATTAGATAAATAGGTAAGCCAGTTCTATTTGTTGAAATGAAATTATACCCCTATTATTACCTACCTACCTACAAAACATATTTAGGAGGAACTGAAAAATATGTAGTTCAAGAATAGCTTATTAAAAATGCAGTATTTTGGCAGGTACAAAAAAATAATGTTTATTTTTATATTTCTTTATAGGTATAGTTTTATTATTTTATTTGTAATATTTTTCTAAAAATTAAACTACAAGATTACCATTAGTTGTTGAATGGATTTCCTAATTAAATAAAGGTTCTTTCTTCAGGTAAAAAGTAGAAAAGTTCTGAAGTATATTATACGATATGTTTGCAGAAAAGTGTTTTGGAATCAAATAAATCAAATGGACAAGGATCATAACTATACGAATTTTGTCGCAACTAACAAGATGTTATACTCAACAGTGGAAAGTGTAAACTTGTTGGCAAAAGCTAATTAAATGTATGTAGAAGTCCAAGAAAGTGTAATGGTACCAGCTTTTACTATAATAAAAATAATAATAATAATAAATATAATGGTTTTTATCATTCTCTTATTTTTTGTAGATAGGATTTATAATTGTTGCATTAAATTCCACATTGTGTATCAAAATGTCTTTGATCTTGAAAATATACGGAATAAACACCACAAATTATGGACATATTCAGATGGGAATAGCACTTTTAAATATATCCAAAATATTTTGTAGTTTTAAATGTTAATTAACAATTTTGTAAATGGTTTATTTTCAAATAAATAAAATTTACTTGAATATTTAGTTACATTTTATTCATTTTGATTAGAAATTAATCAATTTTTAGTTTAAAAAAATCAGTAATAAACTTGTATTTTTTTTAAGTAGAATACCAGAAAAACAATGTTGACCAATTTATATTATTACAGAAAAAATGCTACCACATATTCCTGAGGTTTAAATATATTGATTTAACCCAACTTACATCAGTCCAAAAGTGGATTATTTCGAAAATACAGAGTGTTAAAAGTACAATTTATTTTTTCATAAATAATTTTTTTAATAATTGGTGTATTTTAAAAATATTTTGCTAGAAGAGATTTGTGGGGTGAAAAATTTTAAGCAGTTCTCATTTTTATTGTAAAATTTAAAGAACGCCTTTTTATAAATCCAGATATCTTAAAAACGGCTGCTCAAATCTACTCTTACCACTTATACCTTTGCAGATAAAGAAAATTCATAAAAAAGTTATTTCGTTTTAAATGTGTGTAAGGTACCGCAGGTAGCGGCCTTTAAATTTTACAATAAAAATGAGAGCAGTTGTAATTTTTGTATACTACACTGTACAGTTTTGTAGTTTTTTTTTTTAATAAGAGTTAGAAAAACAACATATGAAAAGTAGTATCTTTATTTTGTAAATTTTCTATAATATTTTAATTATTAATAATATGGTTTGAAAAAGGAAGTGCCTGTACAACATAATAGGTAAAAAGACAAAGTCCGTCTTGACATTTACATTGGAACCGAAACAAAAAATACAAAGTACTCAATATGTTAATCTACATCAGAAGATTCGTTGTGTTTTTAGCTGCCACCTCATTTATTTGTGCACGTATTAATTCTATGGGATTTAACTTGCAGTGAAATGGAGCAGCCACTTTCATCGACAACATACAAATTATGTGTATCTTTATGATGCCAAATTAGGTGTAAAAATTGATATCGCTTCATATTTAAATAAATTTAATATATTTAGTTTGTAACCACTCCTGCATTTCAGATTTTCTTGATGACAAAGGATTTTTTTTAACTTTTCGACTATGATGCATTTTCCATCGCAATCATTAGGAAACTTTGTCAAAAAGTAGGAAACCAATTATTCTAAAATATTTCGGATTTCGTCTCTTCATGGTAAATACATTTTCTACAAAACCTTCTTCAGAATTAGCATGTAAAATATTAAGGCGCTTTCACTTTCTTGTAAGGCTTTTCAGGCCAGTGAATAAACTTTACTATGACTCATCTAAGTAAAAGCTTGGCCTGTTTTCTTTGGTATATTGTTTGATGGATTTTAAATCTACAGATATATAGCGTTCTATTAATACACTTTGACAATTTATTTTCAAATATCTAAAAAAAATGTACATAATAATAGTGATGCCGCGAGACAAGACGAGACGAGAGAGTGGCCTCTCTCGTCTCGTAGGGCGAGAGAAAACTGTTCTCTCGTCTCGACGAGAAGACGCTTCTCTCGCTCGAGAGAGCCTTTCTCTCGTCTTGTCTCGTCTCGTTTATCTCGTGATTAAACAATTTGAAATTTAAATTTGAAAAAGACGAAACATGAAAAAACGGTAAAATTTGTAAGAAAAAAAAAACAATTTTTCAAGTAATTTGCGCATTAGTAACCAAATTTGGCAATAAGAAACACTTATGTCTCTCTGTCTGTCTGTCCGTCTGTCACAGTCGTTTTACAATTGAAATTTGAAGTAATAAGTGGCCCAGATTAGGCGTTAACTAAAAACGAAAATACTTTGTCCTGTAAGTCAGTTGGGGAGGGGGGGAGAGGTTAAATTGGAAGTTATAATTTTTCTAATGCAATCCTGCGACATCAAATAAAAGCATTTTGTAGTATGTTTTCAAAATGCAAGAAGATATTGACATAAAACAAAAACGATGTGAAATTAGATGAACATTATGATATTTTTGTTATATTTACGTCCAAGCAACAGTTTTAATTTGTTTTTGTTTTTACAAAAATTACATTCTTGATAATCCTCGTATGCCGCAATAATCCTAGAAATGTTGGATAATGTTAGAAGATAATTTTACAAGAAGCGTTTCCTTAGTAATAAACAATAATTTTTAATACGAGAGTTATCAATAATGTAACTTATGAGTAAAGGCCCAGAATATGTGTAAGGACAAAGTACCATCTACAAAAATTGCTATTTGTGCAGTGTTAAATCCCTCTAACAGTAAAAAATTACTTAAATTTATAAAAGATACTGACATTTACTGTGTACTAGCCAAAATGTTAATTATATATGTATCTTATTGTAAAAAACAGTATTTATAAGGCATTATACCTTCGGTAATGATCCTTTGAGGTTGAAGCGGTAATTAAAAAAAAAAAAAAATCAACCTACTTTATGAATTTATTTAATGTAATTTAAGTAAAAACATGAAAACCTAAATCTGTTTACATGAACGTAAAAATATAGAAAATATTTTTCAAATGAGGTATCACATGACATTACTTTCCATTAGAAAATTTAAAGCTAGTAACTTCCTCTATCTTACGTGTCTCAAGTAAAGTGCATCTCTTTATAACAAAAATATAATATATCTTGAGTTTTACCTCGTTTTTGTTTTGTCATTATTTTTTTTCATTTAGAAGTTAAAATAGAGGAGGGTACAATTTTCGTCCTCACTGTATATAACACATTCGTTTGTATTACCTTTTCTTTGACAGTTTTTCGAAAAAACGCCTAAAAATTTTCACCTTATCTTCAAAAGTAACCTCAGAAAAGCAGAATGGATTACATATAAGAAATGATTTTATAAATTTTAAATAAATGAAATGAGAAATATTTTTTCTTATAAATCATTATTTATAAAATCCTAATAACACATGTACCATTTGTTACCATTTAATATATGTAGAATAGGTGTGTTATAGTTAACTTTTTGACTATCTCGAAATCTAATATGTTAGAATTTTAAGTTACGATAAGCAAATGAAAATTTCAAATAAGCAAAAAGAAATTGTTCGAGAGAGCCCGAGAGAGCTCGAGAGAAACGAGAAATTCTCGTCGAGAGATGACACTCTCTCGTCTCGTCTCGAATCTGTTTTCGAGAGAAAATGTCTCCCTCGTCTCGTTCGAGACGAGACAAAACAAGACGAGACGAGGGACGAAAATCTCTCGTCTCGCGGCATCACTACATAATAAATTAAGAGTACATCTGACTGTTTAAAGTTACAAACTTACTTAAAGTTATTATGTCTCAAGAAAGTATATAAAGATGACTAATATATTTGTGGCAAATCTAAATTTATTTAATCTAGATAACTCATTTTTGAAAAAGAAATCGTGTACTAATCTTCGAAGTTATTGACTTTGCAATTCCTGTAAGAAAAATGTTAAGTATTTAATATTATTTTTAATTTGAAAGTAATGAATAAAAATTACCGGTGGCTTGAGAAATTTTGGATATCACATCAACAATTTTGGTTTTTGTATTCTTATCCAATATATATTTGTACATATTTATTATTTACTGCTTTTATTAGAGGCTTGAGTGGCCTAAACTCATTCGTTTTGGTTGTTTTGATGGAGTCCGCAAGGAACTGCCTATAATAGTATTCGATGTAGAAGGATCCATACTCGTAGAAATTCAATACAATTGCTTAGTAAAGTTTTGAAAAGAACTGTTAATCAAGAAATAAAATAAAAAACTAACAAATAATGATGAGATATCAAAGCAATAAAAAAACATAAAATATAAAATGTCAGAACAGAATTGTCAACATGTCAACAATAACAATTATCAGCTAAAAAGTAATGTGTGAAACTGACTGCAATCTGACCAATCTGAAGTCTACAGAATTGCTAACTTAAATTCAAATCGCTCCTCTTGGTTTAAAAACAGAGTATAGTATGTGAGAGAATTCTGCTTGCATAAAACTTTGCTTGGACAAAGCGTACATTTCTCCGTTTTCAAAATTAAACTAATCTAACAATGGCCACTCTAGCTTCCTTTAGCCTTGAGGAAGTGAACACATTAAATCCCTTTCATCTAATTTTATTTACCACATATGCTTCTACAGAATCATAAGAAACTTATAATTATTCCCAGCCAGGGAATAATTTCGCAAATTTTAATAAACACAAATGATGAGTCGTCCAATTTTAGCCAAAAATAACTTAAAATTTCACTTTTAACTACCTTTATTTCCATAAAAAAAATTAGTATAATTATAGAAATAACATTGTAAAGTAATTCAAAACGTTAAATACAAACATTATTAGTGCGAACATTGTGCTTGTTTAAATTTGTTAAATAAATAATTGAATAAAATCACGAAGCTTGTTGCTGACTGATAAATGTTCCATTTGAATAAACAAAAATTTCATCGCGGATAAAATTCGGATCAATAATTGGTCAAAAGAGAGACAGCTATTATGAATATTTATACAGGGTGTCCCAAATGTAATTATTTATTTTTTATTTATTTTAATAAAGAATACAAAGCGGGACGAACCCAGGAACAGTATTCAATTTCAAAATCAATAATAATAGAACAAACTTATTTAAATTGTATGGTCTAAAAAGAATTTGTTTAAAGTCTTAGTAAACGATGACAAGGAACAAGAAAACATATCGAGATTTAAAAGGTTTAATAAATAATGAGTTATATGATTTACAGCACCTAGCTGTAGGGGAATTTATATGATAATTAGTTGTGCTTGAACTTAAATAAAATAGTATTTGTTTGCTAGTATTGTGGGTTGGAACATTAAATGAATTCATGTTTACGATTGGAATAGAGCAAATCAAAGTATTATAGATTTTGTAAATAAATTTTACATCATACATTTGTCTTCTATCTTCTAGTGATATTAATCGTAAATTTTGCCTAATAAGATATCGATTATTGATCTGATGCGAATAGAATTTTTTATTAAGATATTTAATTTTTCTTGCACACTTTCAAGTTTAGTTATGTAAATGTTATACTGAGGATTCCAAATAACTGATCCAAAACTTAACACACTGTTAACGTAAGACATAAAAAGTGTACGGACTGTTTCGATTTTTTTGAAATCTTTAGACGTTCGTATAACGAAACCAAATGCGTTCTGTGCTTTAATAATGACGTGATTAATATGATGGTCAAATATTAGTTTACTGTCATAAAAAATGCCAAGATCTTTTACAACAGATATTTTACCGAGAGGTGTATTATCAATGCTATAATTATTAAGTAAGATATTTTTGTTTCTAGAAAAAGTGATGTAGTGATATTTCTTAAGATTAAGATACAAGCAATTACGGGTGCAATAGGAGAATAATTGTCAAAATCATTTTGAATCTGTTAAGAATCCACATAAATTTCGAAAAGGTAAAACAAGTGGCAATATCATTAATATAAATATTAAAAATCAGCGGTCCCAGATGAGATCCCTGCGGTACGCCAGATGTAATAATACAAAATGCAGAGCTATACATGTTAATTTTAACAGCTTGAATCCTGTTACTTATATAAGACGAAAACCAACTGAGCAAATTACGATGAATACCAACCTCAGCGAGTTTATGGAGCAGTATATTATGATCAATTTTATAAAACGCTTTTATGAAGTCGGTATAAATGGTATCTACTTGCAATCCACGGTCCATTCCATCTTATAAGTATTGTAAATAAGGTTACTTTCGATGTACCGCTTTTTCATAAATCCGTGTTGTTCGATATTAATATTTTTAAGATCAAAGTTTAAGTAGTCACATAAGATAGATTCCAAAGACATTACAACTTACTCGGACAAAATATTGAAGAAGGTGATTCCTTCCTGTTCACGTACAACAATCATACTATACCAGAGCATAATGTATGGAATCACGCGCTTAAAACTGCAGAAGTTATCGGAATCACGTGCCATGCATGTTTATTGCCAAAATGAATTACACCAGTGGTGTATAAAAACTATTGGCAAATTAAATGCGGTAATAGTAAATAATATTATATGGAAGTAGGTTGGTCATCTATTTTTGTAGTAATAATCATGTATGATTATAATTTTGTTTTGTTTATTGTTAAAATATGTAAATATTATGCCAGTGGCGTAGAAACACTATTGGAAAATTAAATGGGGTATTATACTAGAACAAAATATTGAAGAAGGTGCGCCTTAAAACTGCAAAAGGTATCGTTATTATATCAAAATGCACTTTTCCAGTGTCGCAGAAATAATATATTGGCAAATTAAATGGGTAATTTTGAATATTACTAGATGAAAGTAGGTTGGATATCTATTTTTGTTATAATAATTCATCTATGCTTTAAACGTCGCTCTCTTGCTCAAATTACAGATTGGCCCTTGTTGCTTCAAAGTACAGATATATCGTATAAATATAAATGAAGTAAAGGGTAAAGGTAAAATGTTTATTTTTGAAAAACTTACTATTCGACAACCCCAATGACCTAAGATAAATATGTTTTTACTACAAGGTGTATTGCACCATATAAACTGTAACTACTATTAAAACAAATTATAAATAAAGTCTTACATACCTTTCTGTCTTTTATAATCTGAGTATTGTTAAAAAATGCAGTAATCATCTCGGTAATCACATCGGGCCGGTAGTGTAGCGGTCTAACGCGCTTATATTCATTTATAAGCAAGTTTATGTGTCAGAGAATGCTGGGCTTCGAATCCCAGACCAGACCATGTGGATTTTTAATTAAATTGCATGGTTCGGTATAGGATTTGATGTGTGCCGTATTAATAGAAATTCAATTTCTGTTGATATGACATGCAGATTATAAAAAATCGCCATACATTACCGTCTCGATGATGGTGGGTGAGGTTTTCCGGGTTTTCTTCATCTGTAAGTCAAATGGCACCATCAATCATCTTTAAGTCGCCCCGGAGCGCCACGTCAAATAATAATAATAGCCGTCCCTTTCCCCGCACAAGCTCAGCTTTTGGGGTTAAAATTCACTCGTAAGGGGGTGAATTAGGGAGAGTATTAATATTATTATTATCTTGGTTTACAATGGGTAAAACAGTCGAATTAACTTTTATAAATCCAGCTGACAAACTCATATTAATAATAAAATTAAACCAATTGGTAAAGACAAAAGAAATAAATTGAGAAAACAACAACAATTAATGTTAGGTTAGGTGGTGGTGTTATTAATTTTAAGTGTCACTAAGATGTGCGTTCACTTCGACATTCTGTGTGTCGGTTTGTTCTTTGGCTTGGTTTTGTATAACAAAAAAAACTTCGATACAAGCTGATTGGTCTATTCCCGATGACGTATATATTTCAAATTTTAAATTTCAATGGAACTTTTTGGCTTTTTTAACGAACTGATTATTTAGAATAACTTGTATAGCGACTAACTATTACAATATAATTTATAAAACTGCATATCTCACTTGTGAACATGGCCCATTATAATTGGTCCTTTTTTTGTTTCTGTGGTATAACATTCACAGATATCATTATTTGGAATATTACCTTGTAATAAATCATTAGCAATTTCTAGTACTACAGCTTTGGGGTCAGCCAAACTTTTAACTTGTGTACCATGTATCTCAACATTACAGGCTATTTCCTTCATCTCCATTTTATTTATGCGTTCTTCAAGTTGATTTACCTTAATTGTAAGACTCGAATTCTCGTTTTTAGGTGTTCTTAGTTCATTAAGAACACTCTTATTTTCTTTGACTAAGTCATCAAATTTGGCAGACATAAATGTAACTGCTTCTTGTAGGTCGCTCAGACTCTTTATCACCTCTGCAGAAGACATATTTAGATCCTGTGGGGAAACACTGATATTGCCAACGGGGTTTACAACTTTTTTACACACTCTGGACATTTTATAGATCCATTAAGAATTGTGCAAACTCTTTTAGCACAACTTTCATGAAAACAGTTCTTCTTGCAAACAATGCATAAAACGAATTTTGTAACAGATTTATTACAGTAGAAACAGATTTTCTCTGTAGGGCACATGTTACTCTTAACCTTAAGATATCTCGATAGCAAAATATGAGTAAGGTACCTGGTCCTTTGAGACACATACTTAGATTAAGGTGTTTATGAATTTCGAGCTATTTGACTTTACTGTATCATTAAAAACCTAGCAATTGGTATTTTAATTATTGAAGTAAAAATAATTTCAAAATAATTTTATATCTGTCTATGATTTATATTAATAAGTTGTTGCTTGTATCTCTTATGAAAACAGAAAGTTAGAACTGTCACAGGCTAATTCGACTCAATGAATACAAAATTAAGCAACACCAAAGCTAATATTTTTCATTGACACGTCGTAAAAAGAAACGCAGATCCTTTGAAAATCCCCCGGAAGCAAACACCCAAGTTTAGAGTAATGAAAAGTCCGTTTTTACGATATCGCATTCGCTTTAACATTCAAAAGAATAAGAAAAATGTCGTATCTGCAGTAATAACACAGAGTCAAGATTGCGAACATAAATATAAAAAGAAATACTTATTAGGAATTTTTCTCTTCTCATTGTAGGTAGACGCGATCTCGACCATAAATCTTTTAGAAAAAAGAATCAATGTGCTCAACGTGACCTTTTTGATCGATGTATACAGAGTGAGTCATCGATTTAGAAGAAAATCTGCCATCATCTCACTATGGAACGTTTTTCTATCAGAGGTTTAATCTCTAGCAGTAATTTTTTGAATAACTTTGAAACAATTGGTATAAGAAAAAATGGGCAAATAAGATACATCGATCGGCAATTATTCTGATTTTGTCAACAATATTACCTACCTCTGCAACTTTCTACCATACAATCAATATTGGAAAATAAATTTCAACCAACTGGGTAGTAAATCTGAACCAACGCTGACTTAATACGATCACGGAACAGGTATCTTAGTCACTTGTCAGTACTTGACAAATAGTCTAATTTTCTCGCGTACTTTCCTTCTCCGCCCAGCTTTAGCTTGAGTTATACGTAGCGTTTATACCTACAAGAAAAATGATGGCGCAAACATTTTTCAGTTTTCGGTGATGAATGTTGCAGCAGCAAGTCATTAGGGAAATTTTTCAAACTGCTTTAAATAAATTTCAATAGAAACAATACTTGGTTTTTGTTTCAATATCCTATTCCGTTTATTTCGATTGCATATACAGGGTAGTTAAATAACATGTGGTATCATTTTACGGAGTTTGGAAGTATTTTAGATGGCTAGAGGTTCGAAATAATTTTTTTGATTTTTGATTTATGATTAATATACGTTATTTTTGAGTTATTAGTGAGTGTTACTGCAGTTTTATTCACTTTTTGATTACCAACAAAACCCAACATGGGAAGAAATTGATAATATATTTTTGTAGGTAAAATAGCTCTTCTCGAATTCCTTATTGAATGGCATGTGTAAGATATATTTGTTTATTATTTGAAAATATAAAGGATTTACTTAAATTAACATTCAAAAAAAAAAAACACACGTAGGTATTGCGAAAAACCAACACTAGTCAATGGCTTATATTGAACTAGAGCAGCGTTACTCAAAGTGTAGTGCGCGGAGCCCTGGGGCTCTGCAATGCCTTTGTGGGGCTCCGCGAAGAAAGTAACAAAAAAAAGCAGTACCTGTTGCTACAATGGGACTTGGCTTGAGGACCTTTTAATTTTATTGTTTTTTATTTTTTGGTTTAGAAGGAGTATATGATTTTGGTATTTGGGGATTTTGGGATGATTTTGGGTTGGAGGACCTTTTTTTTTAAGTCAGGAAGAGAAATGTTACGTTGTAATCGCCACTCCCTTTTAATAATTACAATATTTAATTAGTTCAAATATTTCAATATATTCCAATACTTTTTGAGCGCCCCTCGTATTTGGAAATATAGATATTATGTTAAAACGAGAATTTGTCTCTGTCTGAGACATTTGATGGCTTAACCAATGATGCGCTTTCTCTAAAAATCAATAATTACGGTCAGAAGTTGTGCGCACGCCTGCTTGCTTATCTCTGGATGTGGTCGTTTCATATTTCACACATGCTGTCGGTTTTTGAAATTCTTTTTCAATCTAGCAGCGAAATAAACCGGTTGATTTTAGTGCTTTGTTTAAGTGTGTCCGAACAAACTAAGGTAATCGAATAATTTTTTTTTATAATGAATGGTAGAAATTAATTTTATTATGTGTGTATATTCTGCTGAAATTATCTTTGAGTTATCTCATTCATTAATAGTGAGCTTTTCGCGTAATATAAATTCCAAAATGTACAAAATGGCTGCCATTAATTTTATATTTTTTTTCCTCAGTTATTTAAAAAAATCTTTCCATTTTTTATGTATTTTGATTTAAATACTATTGCGGATCTCTAGTATTGTTATAAACTTGAAATGTTCAATTTAAGAATGTTTTATTTAAATAGTAAGCTTTTATGGCTGACCACATGTTTTGTTTTTTTTTTTGAAGCAATGGAAAGATATGTTTTTTTTTGTTGTAACTGACACGTTTTTTCTTTCTTAAAAAATGAGGAACTGGTTCTGTAACGACTAAGGAACTGGCTCTGTAGCGACTGAGGAGTTGGCCTTTATAGTTGAGAACTGCAGAATCTCTTAAGTCATTGTAAGCTGAGTTACATCTTAGAACTGCAGAATATTGAGAAGTCATCGTAGGCTGAGCTACCATTAAGACAGCGACACGGACCAGTTCGACCGTTGAAATCCGGAAACACAAGATAAGTGTCGGCCAGGACCACACACACAATTTTTGAGTCATAGTCATACTAGTCAATTTTAATTTTAAACTCATTATCAGTCAAATAACGTAAACCGTAAAATTTGTTAAAATCAATTAATTTTATTTTCTTTTTATTGTAATACCATTGTTCAATTCAATTTGAAATTAAAGCCGATTAATTGTTCAATTCAATTTAAAATTAAAGCCGATTAATTGTTTTGAAATTTAAGTTCTTTATTTTTCCTTACTTTCAACTGAAGTTAATGACAAATTTACTTTTATTGTACATCTAAAGGTATGGCGCCCAAATTAATTTAATTGAATTCTTTTAAGTATTTTTAATTAAAGACCTTGTCATTGACTTGAAGGTAAATTCTAAACGAATCCCACTGACCTATTTTGATCTGAGCTAGGCCTGAGGCTTGTAAGAATTCTTATTATAAGGATTTTTACAATGAGACCCAGGTAAGGGGTTAGAAACTTAACGTGGTGCAAAATATGTTTTTATAACGTAACTTTGTAAACGTAACATTTAATATAACGTAACAGAAAGGCGTATATGATTTTCAGAATTTTGTTGTAGGGGCTCCGCAAAGAAACGAGAGGGACCTGGCAAGAGGCTAGAGCAATGACTTTTTTTCCGAAATGTATTTAGGACTCCGTCAAATATTTCGCATTTCAAAGAGGTTCCGTCACCAAAAAAGTTTGAGAACCACTGGTTTACAGTATTAAAAAACAATGGCAGATCAAATAAGACTTCATATCTCCCCACTTGATATATAAATCAGTTTAGCTTGGGCCCAAATTACATCTGTAATTACTGCAGTGTATATGGATTTACATAGCATTTATTTGCATTTAGTTTGCTCGTTAACCGTCACCGATTCGTAATCGTACGCACCAATGAAAAATGTCTACATTATAAGTACTTCACAAAATATCAATAAAATATGGTGTTCTACACACCAATGTATTATGTACTTAATGTAGGAATTTATTTGTATGTGTTTTTAATTGTCAATATAGATTTACTAATTACGATCCAAAAAAAAAAAGTTTCTTATCTTAGTTGTTTCGCCTTATTTGCTTTCCAATTTTTGGCATTTTTAACACACTTTCTTGCGTGTTTTTTATCTAGAGGAGTATTAGAGACCTCCATTTTATGAATTTTTACTAAACACTCTAAACAGTTCTTATTATTTCATTAATATACACTAAAAAACAGTATTTAACTATGCACGTGTTGTTACAAACCAACTACAGCTACTATACTGGTTTAACAGCTTGTTGTTGGCTGAAAGTGACTTTGCTATTTTTTTATGTCAAATATGGAGATTGCTGTTTCTGATAAAAACTTACAACTTTGCTTATATCTGCTTTTGTTATGAAATAAGATCTAAACTTGTAATTAACAAACATTCCAAACCAGTACGACACAAAAAGCCTTAATCGGAAAATTTGGAGTTTGCTGCTTTTGACATTAGACCCCCAAATTAAAAAAAAATTGTTATTGAATGGAAGTATTCAATTTAAAATTTACCTTTTTTTATTTGACAACAATTGACTACTGATTAATATGCAGATTTATCCCATTTTCCAGACTGATTCTGTTCACATTTTTTTTAACGACTATTTTATTTTTAAGGTTAAATGAAGAATTAGATGTAACAATCAATAAAAGCCTTTATTATCATTTTTATTATTATATTTAAAAATTACATAATTTAGTTATTCATTATTGTTGCTCACCGTTTTTTAATTATATCTTCTATAATCATCATAATCGTCATCATCATCATCAGAATCATCTTTTTTAGAATTTTTTTTGTCATTTTCTGCATTCTTATCATTTTTTGCAAACTTATTCTTATCGCCTCGTTGATTTTTATTGACATTATTTTCATCTGCATCATTTTTCTTTGCGTTGCTTTCTATATTTTTATTGATATTCTTTTCATCGTCACAATTTTCCACAAACGTGTTTTCATCGCTATGTTTGTCATTAATAAAAATTTCCACTTTATGCGTGTAACTTACACGATATTGCTTCTCTGATAGTTCATTATTGCCCACAAAATATTCATTTTTTCTGATTGAAAATGAAGTTGATACGTTTACAACCACAAAAAATATACAAAAAATTAGGGCTTTACTCATTTTTATACGATGTAAACTGTTTGAATAGTAAATATCTAATATATTTATTTTGATTCCAATACGATTTTAGTGGTATTTATCAGATTTTTAATTATTAATTAGTATAAGAAAATATGATTAGCCCACTTCCTTACATAGACATAGGCGTTGTATGGTGAAATTTATTAAATTTAATTTTAATAAAAGTAGTATATTAACATTATTAATTTTTATAAATTGCTGGTAGCAATATACAGGGTGTCTGAAAGTAAAATGTACATACTTTAATCGTAGATGTGGAACACTTGGACAATTCGAATTCACCCATTATTAATGGGGCTATCGTAGCTAACAAAGACCTTAGTTCCCTTGGTTTGGGTTTGTTATACTTAAGTTTTCAATTACCACACCATCAGATAATTTCTGGATTAGAAAATTTTGGATATTTGATCTAGAACTCACATTCCTCTGTTTTATGTAACAATTTTCTTGATACGTTTATAAACCACTAATTTTGATAATTTTAATTTGCCATCTTGCTCTGTAACATATATTTATGGGCCTGATGATGGCCCATGAAGGCCGAAACTAGTCGCCGTTTAAACAAAAATGAAATTATGCAGTAAATGACTTTGAGCTTTCTTAGAATGGATTAACTGTCTGTATGTTTACAATGAGAAACAAATCAACATACTCGTACTTTTCTATAGCATACATTTTTAATAGAATATATTTTGTTATGGTGGTGTTCAATTTAAATTTTGTTTACTTTTTATATATATTTCAATTAACTCAAAACTGCGACGTTTCGAGTTAATAATAATTAATGAATTATTTGATAGATACCTACCAAAAAATAATTAAATATTATGTATATAATATTCTAAAGAGATATCTATAGAATATAAAAATTGAACATTCTAGGTCTATCCAAAAATACATATGTCGAACATTTTTCTAGAATATAGATTATGAAATATATTTTATGAATATTTTATAAATTGTGCAATATATTTTGACAAATAGGCAGATTGGAGCCATATGCCAAAGATATAGTTTGCTATCTGGGAACTTGTACATCTACCACTGGTCATTAGATTAGATTTCGTTAGAAAATAAATATTAGAATATTCAAAGGAAGTTAATTAACTCGGCTTATCGATAAAATTTCGGGATAAAACTTTTCAAAAGTCAATGAAACTAAATGTCAAATCATTGAAACTATTATCAGATATTACGTAACGTTACCAATTACATTATTAATCGAAAAAAAAATAGATTATCTTGAAATTAGATTGACAATGTATAATATTTAAAAATAATTAAAACAACTAGACAAAATTCGAATTAATAAAATATCACCATTAGATATTCATCACCACTTGCAAAACCTTGACCCCATAAATAAATAATTATTTTAATAATGTTGGAGACAGTGAATTCTCAGATCAAAATATGCTGCGATTTGTTGCACGTTTACTGTCGATAATATTAATAAATTTTATCTTAAAACTATACAAAAACTAAATGTTTATGAAAAATTGTTCTCCTCGTTAAATCTGAAGACAAAAATTCTCAATACCGCTAGATCTCTGAATGAAGAACTTAAAAAATCAAATGTACTATTCACAAATGATTTTGCCAGTGAAGACTATGTAAAACGAAAATTTATGTATACTCAATTAAAAGCAACAAAACTTCAATATCCAAGTGCGATGATTAAAAAGGGTAACCTACATCTGAATGATGCAGTTTCAACCATCTACAATTATGATAATCTCATTGAAATGCAGCTGGAACAAGAATTAGACAAGCAGAAAGGAACTATGAATCCAGACAACAAAAGAAAATTTCAACTTTCTCATACTAGTGATGTACAAACTAATAATAAAATGACGACAAGATCGCAAAATATGAGTAAAAAACTCAAATTATAAGTGAAAAGTTTTAGGTTAACCGTGGACACAAATTTGTTTATTATTAGAGGATACACAAAAATTGTATTAAAAAATACTGTTTGTTTTGTAATTTAAATTTAATATTAATTGGGGTTTATAAACAAAAAAAAAATAAATATTTTCTTTCTTTCTTTTTTGTTTCATGTATATACATATATTTTTCTCTTCTACAATAGATAACTACATTAGAGATTTTGAACTGGAAGTTATTGATACTGTTACACTAAATAAAACTAAGGCCATAGGATATTATTTTCAAACAACTACATATCCTAATTTAAAAATAATACATTTAAACATTCGAAGCATAAAAAAAAACTTCGACGAATTTTCTATTTTCTTAGATGAACTTAATGTAGATTTTGATCTGATTTGTCTAACAGAAACGCATTTTATACCAGATTGTACACTATATAAAATTACAGGTTATGACCTATTATATAATGAAGGCACCTATAACCAAAACGATGGCGCAGTTATATTTATAAAAAAATCTATGAAATATTCATCTACCATAATAAAAATAGGTTTACATAAAGTTTTGGAAGTACAGTTTAGCCATTATCAAACAACGTTCCTAGTTACAATACTATACAGGTCACCTGCCTCTAACCCTGTAGAATTTAATTCTGATTTAGAAATGTATTTAGAAAATCTACCAAAAAACTTTGACTTTCATTTATTTGCAGGCGACATTAATATAAATTTACTTAAGAACGATGCAATAACCAACACGTATTTAAATATAATGGGACAATGGGGTTATAAATCAACAATAAATAAACCTACCCGTGAACTATCTTGTCTAGACCATATTTTTTTACTAGATACCACTAAAACAAACAATACTTATATTCCAGTAGTAATGCAAAATTCAACAACGGATCATTACCCAACTCTTTTGCAGATTAATCTATCAAAAAATGAAAATAAACAAGCATGCAATTACGAAACAAAAACCTATCTAAACTATAAAAAATTAATAGACAGTGTTTCGAAGGAAACCTGGCAGATAGTCTTTAACGAAAATAATATTCATGAGTGTGTAAAAAATTTTGAAAATATTATTATAAAACATATAGAAAATGCTAAATCTATTAAAAAAGTTAAAAGTAAAGAAAAAAAAAAGGACTCCTTGGATTACACATGCTTCAGTTATATCTAGCATACAAAAAGAATATCTTTACAAAAAATCTATAAAAGATGCAACTTTTGAAAATATAAATAATTATAAACAATACCGTAATAGATTTAAAGAACTAATTCAGCAAACAAAACAAAATTACTATCAAAAGATTATTAATGAAAATCAAAATGATAACAAAAATTTATGGAAAGTTGTTAATGCAATAACTTGCAATAGTAACAAATCTGATGATATATCAAACATAAATGATAATGTAATTGATAATGTAAAAAAAATATCTAATGAATTTTGCGACTTTTTCTCGGACGTAGGAAAAAATTTAGCTAACAAAATTCATCCAAAAAATAAACCCTTTCCTAAAAAACTTATAAGTAATTCTTTTTTTCTGGCAGATACCGATGAGAATGAAATCATTAAAACCATTAAAACTTTAAAAAACAATAAATCAGCCGGCCCGGATGGAATAAGAGCTGAAGTCCTTAAGATGATTGCGGACAAAATATCACAACCTCTGAAATTTATTATAAATAAATCATTTAATGATGAAATATTTCCAAATTCGTTTAAGTTTGCGCATGTAAAACCCATTTATAAAAAAGGCGATAAACTTTCTTTAACCAACTATAGACCTATCTCCTTAATTTCAAATTTTGCTAAAATATATGAAAAAATATTGAAAAATAGAATCGATAATTACCTAAATACAAATAACATTATTTCTAAACAACAATTTGGATTTAAAGAAGGCGTATCAACACAAAATGCTATAACTACTTTAACTAAAAAATATCGGAATCGGTAGACAGCGGAAATGCATCGTTGTGTATCTTCTTCGATCTAGCGAAGGCATTTGACACGGTCAGCCATGAAAAATTGTTAGCTAATTTAGAAAATATAGGATTTAGAGGAAAATCAATTAATCTCTTGCGTTCCTATCTGTTCCAAAGAAAGCAATCTGTTGTAATGAACGGAGCTGTCAGCAAAGTGAGAACCATAGAGTATGGAGTGCCACAAGGCACAGTGCTTGGACCTATACTCTTTAATATATATTTAAATAATTTATTTGAAGTTCCTACTAATGGATACATAATTAGCTTTGCTGACGACACAGTTATCTTTTATGATGCACCAACCTGGCGTATACTACAAAACAAAGTGGAAGAGGACTTGCCCCTAATATTTAGCTGGTTTCAAGAAAAATTATTAACTGTAAATTTTGAAAAAACTTTCTTCGTCCCATTTTCTTCTGATTCTTACAGTCTTCCTAGTTTTAAACAAATAATTATTAAAATGGATAATAACAGTACAATAAATATATCATACACATCTCACATAAAGTATCTGGGAGTATATATAGACCAAAACATTAAGTGGGACGTACATATAAATTACGTTACCAAAAAACTCAGAATGTTACTTTATAAATTTAGATACCTGTCTCGAATTCTTTCTGTTAAGCAGATGATGATATTATATTACTCACTAATTGAATCACATCTCAGATTTGGAATTGTTGCTTGGGGTGGAGCACTAAAAGCACATATGCATAGTCTAGAAATAACACAAAAAACTTTAATAAAAATTATTTATAAAAAACATTTTACCTACTCTACTGAAGAACTATTTGCAGAAACTCAGATATATGACATCCGTCAGCTGTTCTGTGAATGTCTATTACTCAGACAATTCCAAAATAAAGCTGAACTAAAACAAATTGAATATAAGTATAATACTCGATTAAAAATAAATCAAACGTACCTACCTAAGGGGAAAAAATCAAATACTCAACGCAGTTTCTGGTATATCGGCTCAAAAATCTATAACAGATTACCTGGTGAAATAAAAAACGTCAACTCGAAATACTTGTTCAAAAAATTAGTTAGAAATTGGATTCATTCACAGTCAAGGAATGATATACACCAAATGATTGAAAACTATTACTTATATCCCTAGCTTCCTGCTTAACCTGTAACATAAACAAAAATATTTCTATTTCTTTTTAGGAATAAGTATATTAGGTATATATATATTTTTTTTTGTTAATGTGCTATTGTTTGTATCCACAACTTCCAGTTCAACCCGTAACATTTTCTTTTTCCGTTTTAGTATATAAGAAATAAATGTATTTTATTATTTAATAATGCATGCAATTAAAATAAACAACTAATCAGCCAGCCAAAAATAGAGTCTTACCTTTCACGTACAGGGCTTTCCTTGTGGAGTGTAAGATATCTAAGGAGGCGTTAATATTCTATAAAAAAAATATCCATGCCACATACAAGTTCGCTTATGTGGTCGTCACATGTTTATTGACACACTGTATTTTGAAACTGTTTTTTTTTATTGTAAATTTATTGATGTAAATAAACATTATATTATATTATTATTATTTATAATATCTAATTTGATGGTCCTAAAGAGATCAATATTACCATGCTACTGCACTGCGACCCATTTATCTATCACTTACCTTACCTTACCTACATTTTTAACTACTATATTCGTAACTCCATCTTTTCGTCCATTATGAAAAAAATATCTCAAGTATTACCACTCTCAAAAATAGACAATGACTCGTAATATAGACTTATTAGCATTCTTTATACATTTTTTAGAGCAGCGTTACTCAAAGTGTGGTCCGCGGAGCCTGTGTGGTCCGCGGAGCCTGTGTGGTCCGCGGAGCCTTGGGGCTCCGCAAAGCCTTTGTGGGGCTCCGCGAAGAAAATAACAAAAAAACAGTACCTGTCGCTACAACGGGACTTGGCTTGAGGACCTTTTAATTTATTGTTTTTTTTTTGTTTTTGAAGGAGTATATGATTTTGGTATTTGGGGATTTTGGGATGATTTTGGGTGGGAAAACCTTTTTTTTTTTTTTGAAGTCAGGAAGATGATTTTGAGAATTTTGTTTTAGGGGCTCGGCAAAGAAACAGGAGAGACCTGGCAAGAGCCTAGAAAAAGGACTTTTTTTCGAAAGGTGTTAAGGGCTCCGTCAAATATTTCGCTTTTTAAAAAAGTTCCGTCACCAAAAAAGTTTGAGAACCACTGAACTAGAGAATTTAAGGTAGAGCGTTGATATTTTTAAAAATAAAACTGTCCAAAACTCTTGTTTCGGGACCCTAAGTCTTTAAACCCAGGTATCTACAAAGATTCAGTGCTTCCAAGATCGCTGTTGTTTCACCAGTATAAATACTACATTGTGAGGGTAATTTTACTATATATTGCCAGTAGTTTTGGATGCATCAATAAAGATTAGTTAAAAGTTGTATTTAAGAGTTGTATAGCAAACATTTTTTGAAAAAGGGTATTAAGAGTTTTGATGAAATGTAGTGAAGACTGATAAATTGTTTAAATGTGCTGCATGTTAAAAATTTAGAAAATAAAGGTAAAATTAGTGAATCTAACTTCTTTGAAAAAGATCTCTGAAAGTTTTAATGATTTTTTTATTTCATTTAGGAAAGTTTCCGTAATCAGAATATTCGCACGTGCACCACTCCATTCTCAAAACGCATAAACATGTAGAACTTCTACGAAAATACCTGCGGGAGCAAGATGTGGGAATTCTTGTGGAAAGTCAACTGTTAAAGTAATTTTGACATAACAACAAACAGACTAGAGAAAACGGGACGACATTCCCTCAGTAATTTCAGAGATTCCTAGTTGAGAATTGCGACTGTTGAAAGTTCAATATACTTACACTTCGAAGACTGCATCGGAATCGCGTTGTTTAATTCGAATATTTCTTGTTCGCGAGCACTATATTGAATATCTATGGCGGTGATTTTAAACCTCATACCTCTTCATTTAATTCTGGAAAAAGGACAATATAATATCGAACGACTGACAACATTCATTTAATTAAAAACTGATGCTACTCCAATTTTTTAAGTTTTAACACAAATACAAACTTAATATATTTACCATTTTTATAATACAAAATAGTAATAAACTTTTTCAAGTGAATATATTCTTTCTCTAACAATAAAGTATAATTATTATTAAAGCTAAAGCTCCTCCACCAAAACCTACAAAAGTATAATTTTTGGTAGATTCACCAATATTTTTTTAAGCTCGTTCACCACAATTTTAAATAAAGAATATTTTTTGGCCTAGTCTAAAAACTTGCAGTATATATTGTTTAAAGAAGACTTTTGTAAAAAGGTATTCTTTTATATACGTGCCGATGTTAGGGATATACCCTTTAACCAAAAACAAATACATACAAGATACAAAATAAAACCAAAAGGATTTACAAGTTGAACAAAAGTGATTTTATTATGATAAAGGCTAGCTCGGGGATTAGTACGGCAGAGTGGGGCGAGTATTATAATGTATACCTACGTTAAGTTTTATATAACATTTGGTATAACCAATATTAGGTCATGATCAATATTTGAATAGCACAAAATAATTTTCTAGGTACACAAATTTACGCTTAAAAATAAAACAACGAGTTACCCCAATTGGTACCAATTAGTTTCCAGTTTGATACTGTCACGACTCGTATAAATTCATATTTTTCCTAATTTTAATTAATTATTTAAATAACATCCTGTACATAAAACTTTGTTTAAGTATGTCGACAATTTGTTTTGAATCGTAATCATGTGCAAGGTTGATTATTTAATAATTATTAAACATTAGTTTGATAACAAGAAACTATGAAAAATTTATGAAGGTAATGTCGAGGGAATGCGCAGGGCTTTTTCCACAGGGAACGGATTCTCCCCATAGGAGATGTTACATGTTGATTTTAGTTTTAGAATAATTAAATAGGTATGGCATTTAAAACACATTCTTAGTATAAAGAATACTAACTTTTAATAAAATATTGATTTGTCTTGAATAAGAACCTTTGGTAATTTAACGGATACAGGTATTTAAAATATATCCTTAATCCACATCATTTTTAAAAAGGCATTGCTTTGTTTTTGAATAAAACTTTTAATATGATTCAATTCATTGAACTTGTTGTCTTACCTTTTGCTTTTAAGATCCTGATGGTTTTATGAGCAGAAAACGTGTAGCATAATGACCTGCGAGTATGCTGCTAGTATGTGGTAGTTATTTCACTTAGTTTTCACCCCTTTTAAATCACTATTTAGTTGTATTTTACGTTTGTTTACATTTTATTTCAATAATGTTTTGACATTAATTATTATATCCGAAATTCGGGTTATCTTCTTCTTTCTAGGAAATACCTGTCGTCTAGTTTGTACGGTCCGATAGCCAATTCTTGTTCCGTGGTACGAATTTGACAGATAACATTAATGGGATATTTGGTGTTGTGCTATTTGAAATAAATTCCATTGATTGTCCATGACGGCATATTATATTAGGGTACTTTTCTAGGAAAATTGGGTTTAATACTTAACTATAGTTAGGAATAATATTTTATTAGGATGTTAAATACACACATAAATACATTTGGGGTCGAATTAGATTACTTTAGATAAATTTTCTGGTAACTTGTGGCGATCACCGGAAGTGTGATTTCCAAAATATGCATTGTCATATCCTACTTGTTGAAGCCATCTTGACTTCTGAAAAAGGGGTTAAATACGCCGTAGCCATGAGGTTCGTGGTGAATTATTTTTCGTCTGCTTGCTGGGTAAGGTACCGGGGGTACGTGTTTGAGTTTGACTGTTCGCCTGGGTCGTCGCGAAGCCCGTGTATAATACCGAAACGTTCGTCACCGATAGTGATCGGATTACAAATCACGTGGCAAAATCGCACAAGGGTAGGTACCCTAAACCATTTTTGGGAGTCTTACGACCGCGGTGAGCGAAGTCTGCTAACGGCCCGCACTACCGACTTCCTACATCAGATCTCCAGAGGGTTGTTGTCAACGACCTCGTTTGGTTTCGTCCGCAGTCGCTGTGCTGTACCAGTGTTCCGGAAAATTCCAGACGCATCAGGGTGATGCGCTGTGATTGTTACGTAGTCCAGTTTTTAATAATTTGATGTCCTGCAGTCCTACAAGTTCTAAGCCAGTTTCCTGTCCGGGGTAATCGTAACCAACACCAGTGGTGGAGAGTTCCATCGCTTAATGGGTTTCTACCAGAAATCAGGTATTTGAAAGTCTGTAAACCAAGGTATGAAAGACCTTCAGTCTAATAAGTGATAACTTCTGTGAATCTAATAAATTTATATTTTGATTTATCATTTAACTTTTATTTATAAGAATAATTCTTTAATCGTATTAATTGTGCTTAAACTTAACCTGTTGTAAACCTTAGTGATCACGGGGTAATATTAATTGTGTCTTTTACTCTAATAATTTTGAATTCAGAGAATTTCTCTTTAACTTTAGTCATTTTTCTTGTCATTTTAAATCATTTTATATCATAAAAAAGCTCTAGGTAAATGTATACCTATCTATTTGATCTATGAAATTTTGTAAATACCCGTATTCTTTTTAATAGTAAATGCCATAATACCGACTCAGGCGTTTTATTTATTTAACTTTTAAGATAAACAGTATTGCTAACTATTTAATGACCCACACCTTTTGTCCCGACAGCTAGCCGAAGTGGTCTTCTTCTCTAAGCTCTAGGAGAACACTATAACCTTTTTTTTGTAACGGTTTTTCTAAATTCTAAATAATAATATACAAAATTTAGGAGGTTACCAACTAACACCGATTTTTGAGTTATAGTAAACAAACCCCTTTATAAAAATGGCGCCCAATTAAGTTAAGGGTTAGTTTTGGATAAAAAAAAAAATAATAATTTTATTTTAAGAAAATAATTTTGAGTATTTTATAAATTAAAAACATAATATCTACTGTCATAAATTAGCATTTATAAATTAATACTGCAGAGTTTGTATTCTTGGCACTTACTATATTTAAGGTTTATCATAACTTCTTTTTTTTATATGTATTTTGATAAAATATTGAAAAATTAGTATATGGTTATTCTTCGATTTTGAACTGGACCTTATAATTTGCGGACATCAACTGGATAAATTAAACACTAAATGATTGATCTATCTTGGACAGTTGTTTATTTTTCTTTTCTTTCTTTGGGGTTAGATACTTTATCATAAGAATATTACTTATTTTATAAATATAGAGTATAAATAGGGTTATATGATTACTCTTCAACTGCCTGATATTTATTCAATCATTCAGTGCTACAATTATTATTTTTTATTACCTATATTTGGTAATTATTTTGCGTATTTTTTTTTTTAAGGTATATAAATATATACCGATATTTATTTATTTTTAGTACAAAAATAAACATTGTATTTGGCATTTTAGTTTCCTTCTGCTGTTTCTAGAAACTAAAGGAAGCTCAATAGGTATAAATAATACTTTCTATTCTTTCTTAGTTTTTTTTTGTTGCAAAAAAAAAATACCAATTGATATCACTTTAAAAACTTTGTAGTTAATTTTGATTTTGACCTTTTCAAAAAAAAAAAAAAACTTTTAAAGGTGATACGTTCCACCTGTTATAGATGTTATGTTATAGATACATATAGGGTGATACTACCAATCTGTATAAATAATTTTTCTTTTATTTAGTTAATTTTTTTTTAAAAAGTTTTTCTTTTGTGTGATACAATTGCATATTTTTTTTATGATTATCTAGGTACATGGTTTGTGGTGGAACCAACACTTGCATGGTTCTTCACTACTGGTCCCTGAACTGGTTTTTCATCATAATCATACAGCTTAAATTTTGTTTTTTATATTTATCCTTTGGTATTGATTTAGATAAATCTGCGAGCACCGGTAGGATCATACAGGGTGATTCATTTATAATTTAGAGTAAAAATATTTTATTATATCATACAGGGTGATTCATTTATAATTCAGATTAAAAATATTTTTCTGGATCATACAGGGTGATTCATCTATAACTTAGAGTAAGAATATTTTATTAGATCATACAGGGTGATTCAATTGTAAGTTAGAGTAGGTATAAGTTATTGAATCATTAAGGTTCATTCAATCATAATTGAGTGGTTTTGGTAATAATAGTTCTTACAGGGTGATTTATTGCTGTTTTTGGAAGGTTTTGTTGTTAGACCTGTGGTTATACGATATTCGGGTAGTCAGGAATACCTTTTTGATTGGCCTGCGTTCCTTGCTTGGTTATTTTTTTTTTTCTCCTGGGAAGGAGGGGGAGATTTTATACAGCCATAACACATAAAAAAAAAATAATTAAAATTTAGATACTTTGATAATTTTACTAAACATTTAAATTAAAATTATAGAATTTAATAATTTTGGATAAAAGATAATAAAAAAAAAATGGATAATACAATTTTGAATGCGAAAATTTATATTAATAGATTAAGAAGCGACGAGTTAACTTATGAACTTTTAGTACGCGGAGTTGAACTAGGAAGTGGTAAAGTTGATGAAAAAAGATTTTTATTACGCGAAGCACTACTTAAAGAACGTGAAGGTAGATTGCCGGAATTTCGTATGCGTTTTGATCCAATTAATGAACTTTCTATTTGCGCAAATAAAATAGAGGAATTAGATGGAGAAATTCAAACCTTTGATATTAATAATCGGGAAAATGAAAAACAAAAATTAGAAGCTCGATTGTTGCATGTTCAACAACGGTTAGATAGAATAATTTCAGATAATTCGACAATTGTTTCTCGTAAAGTATCATTTCTTAAAGCTATTGAGGAGGCGCGGAAAAATTTAGAAACTGTTTACGCTGTCGCTGTTATTTCAAATGCTAATGCAACAGTAAATGCAAATCACTCAATATTAGATGAACCAAATCATCTTTTACCTTCCGTAATGACATCTAGTGCCCCTACGGTCGTTCCTGCTTATGTAAACGCAGATGCGAATGAATCTCCAATCGAAGACCTACTACAATTTGTAGATCTCTCAAATTCAAAAAAAATTCTTGAATCTCAAAATGAACAAACCGTTATCGGAACTAATGCAAATATGGAGTCAAAATGTAATGTGGAAATCACTTCCAATCCGTCATTTGGACATTCCCTACTTTCACATCCGTACAATTTTGATTTACAATCTCGTAGTCCTAGTTTTGCCCCTCCATTGGATGTAAATAATTTAGTTGATCGGTTTAAAGAAATAAACTGTAACTCAACTGTGAATCCTGAAATTATTGAGAGTCGCATAGCTACGTATGGCGATTCGCGAGCTCTTTCATTAAGTAATTATGCCCCCACGGTTATTAATGATATCCCAGAATTTACTCAAAGTTATGGACCCCGAAATGTAGATGTTCAACATCACCTCTTTCCAAGTAGGAAAACTCAAAATTTTCCCACTACCGATCGTAGATCTCAAAATGTATTTTATCCTGAGTATAGGTCTCAGAATTTTTCACATCCCACACATTTTCAGGAATCTTATAATACACCAAAATTTGTAGACGTCAGTCGTTGGCGATTAAAATTTAATGGAACTACCAGCGTAACCGATTTTCTTGATAAATTAGAAGAAATGAGAATTTCTCGAAATGTCTCGAAAAAGCAAATGTTTGATTCGGTATCGGAACTTTTGGAAGCTGATGCTAGTATATGGTTTCGTTTCGCGAAGTCACAAATTGTCGACTACGATGACTTTATTAAACAAATGCGTTGCACATTTTTACCGAAAAATTATGAAGAGCGAATTTGGGACATGTTAAAACGTCGGACTCAAGGTCCTACAGAATCTGTACCTATTTATGTGGCATATATGGAAAATCTTTTTGCGAAATTGACTTCTAAGCCTTGTGAAGCTACTCGTGTTAGTTTTATTCGTGGTAAAATGTTACCACACATCCAAATGTCTTACGCCGGAAAATCAATTATTACCTTAGCTTTGTTGATAACTATTGGACGTGAAATAGAGGAAATAAGTCTTAGTGCTCAAGAATATCGTGCACCTTTCTTAGCTCCTCGTAATTCAGTAGAGCCCGGTTTAGAGTTTCAACGGCCTACTACCAGTCGAATTTCAACTCTTGAACCAGAGTTAAATGTTTTACCTTCCGAAATAATACCGTCTGTTAATATACAGAATACATTGTCAAGTCCTCCCCAATATTTGTCTGACATTAGTGTATATCCGTTAAAAAGTACTCCTTCTAGCGTTAGGTGCTGGAATTGTGGACAAAATGGTCACGTTAGGGTGAATTGTACACAACCTCCTCGTAAACATTGCTTCAAGTGTGGTGTACCTGGAGTAACAGTAAAAACTTGTAATAATTGTTCGGGAAACTTCCGACAGAGTCACTAGATGGTCGTGCAGTGAACTCTATTATAACGACCCAAAATACCATCCAACCGATCCTTTCGTACATCATTTCACATTGTGAAGGAGATAATCGGCCGTATTTAGAAATTGACATTCTTGGTATCAAATTTAAAGCTCTCTTAGATTCTGGTTGTAACATTACCGTGATAGGTTTTAAAGGTTGGGAAATATTAAAAGGATTAAATTTCAAAATTCGAACTTCTTCTGTTAAGGCTTGTTCTGTGGCTAATGACCACAAGTGCGAAGTGCTGGGATATGTTAGTTTGCCTATCCGCTTAAAGGACAAGGTACTGGTTCTTGATGTTTTGGTGGTTCCTCAGTTACCACACACTATTGTTTTGGGTGTTGATTTTTGGATTTCGATGGACCTCATTCCCAATTTAAAAGAAGGTTGTTGGTCGTTCTCAGATACTATTCCACAGGTTGGGTCAATAAATCCAATAATTTCTAAAGATATTCTTAATTCCACACAAGATGCTAGGCTGGAAACACTTCTAAATCATTACTTTACTCTTCAAGGTGATAGGTTAGGCTGTACCAACCTTGTTCAACATAAAATATGTGTAAATTCAGAACCCATCAAACAACGAGCTTACAGAGTCTCTCCAATTATGCAAAGTCACATTGATAAAGCCGTTAAAGAAATGCTAGATGAAGACGTCATAGAACCTTCTCAGTCAGCCTGGAGTTCGCCCGTAATCTTAGTTCCTAAAAAGAATGGTGAATATAGATTTTGTGTCGACTATAGACAGTTAAATAAGGTTACCAGAAAAGATGCTTATCCTCTTCCTTTCATTTCAACCATCTTAGATAAACTTCGTAATGCTAAATTTATTAGTTCGGTAGACATTAAGTCTGCATATTGGCAGGTTCCTGTTCATCCTGATTCCAGAGAATATACGGCTTTCACTATACCTGGTCGGGGACTGTATCATTTTAAGAGGTTACCTTTCGGTCTTTGTAACGCTCCGGCTACTTTTCAACGTCTAATTGACAGAGTTTTAGGACCCGAGCTTGAACCACAAGTCTTTGTGTATCTGGACGATGTGATTATTATTTCAGAAGATTTTGATTCACACCTTAAAGTAATTGAAGAAGTTTTTGAAAGATTTCGTAAAGCTGGTTTAACAGTATCTAAGTCAAAATGTTTCTTTTGTAGACGTGAACTTCACTATTTAGGATATGTAGTAGATTCTCGAGGGTTGCATGTGGACCCGGAGAAAGTATCAGCTATTGTAAATTTGCCGTCACCTAAAACTACCACTGAGGTTAGAAGAATAATCGGAACTGCCTCCTGGTATCGCCGTTTTATTCCTGATTTTTCTACCCTAATTGCACCTATGACAGCTCTTTTATCTAAAAATCATAAGTGGAATTGGACTGACGAGTGTCAAAAGTCCTTACAACGTATAAAAAACGCTTTAGTTAGTGCCCCAATTTTGATATGCCCCGATTTTAGTCGTCCCTTTAAAGTGCAAACCGATGCTAGTGCCTTCGGTATTGCAGGAATTTTGAGTCAAGATTTTGAGGACGGAGAACATATTATTTGTTATGTTAGTAGATCCTTAACTAGACAAGAAAGAAACTACAGTACGGTTGAAAGAGAATGTCTTGCTGTTCTCTATGTTGTTGAGAAGTTACGTCCCTATTTAGAAGGTTATAAATTTACGGTGATAACCGATCACCATAGTTTAATTTGGTTGCACAAACTAAAAGAACCTCAAGGCAGATTAGCCAGATGGGCTGTCCGACTTCAGCAGTTCGATTTCGATATTATTCATCGGAAAGGAAAAGACCATATCTTTCCCGATATGCTAAGTAGATCAGTACCGGAAATAAATGTTGTTACTTTGCATCAGAAAACAGATTTGTGGTATGATAAAATGAAAGCCCGTGTCCAAGAAAGTCCTTTAAAATATCCACAATGGCGCGTTACTAATGGAAAACTTTACAAGTATGTGTCTCTAAAATATCCTGATTTGAGAGAACAAGGAGAATTTTGGAAAGAAGTTATTCCTAAGTTTGAACGGAAACGTTGGATTTCCGAACTTCATGATAGCATGTTAGCTTGTCATGCTGGTGTATACAAGACATATGAACGCTTAAAAGGTCGTTTTTATTGGCCCAAAATGCGAGCCGATGTTCTTGCTTATGTTAGGAAGTGTCTTGTGTGTCTTCAACAAAAACCGGAACGTAAATTACCCGCGGGAGAGTTGGGAAGACATCCCGAGCCTAAGGTCCCCTTTCAAATGATTTCAGTCGATATATTTGGTCCTTTACCAAGGAGTTTAAGAGGTTTTAAATATGTATATGTTGTCACTGATGTACTTACAAAATTTTCGTTGTTTTTCCCACTAAGAAATGCTACTGGAGCGGCAATTACAGCTGTAACCGAGGACCATGTTTTCCTTATGTTCGGTGTACCTCAATATTTGATTTGTGACAATGGTGGTCAGTTTCGTTCGGATCTTTTCCAAACCCTTTGTAAACAGTATCAAGTTAACATTAGGTATACTCCTTATTATCACGCGCAAGCGAACCCTGTCGAACGCGTTAATCAAGTATTAAAGACTATGCTTTCCTCGTTTATAGATGATAATCACAGGAAATGGGATGAATTGCTACCTAAAGTTGGATGTGCAATTCGATCTTCCGTACATGAGTCTACCGCACTTTCTCCTTTCTTCGCTAACTTCGGTCACGAATATCACGCTTCAGGAAAATCGTACGATTATCTTCAAAATAACGATGAGGTTCAGAGGCCTATTCCTCCAAATATTAAGTCCAAAGAATTTTCTAAAATTTATGAAGACATTCGGAAACGTCTTGATCGTGTCCATGAGCGTTCGCGAATTCGTTATAATTTGAGACGCCGACCAATTTCATATCAAAAGGGTGATAAAGTGTTTCATAAGAATTATGTATTGTCTGATGCTACTAAACATTTTACTGCCAAATTAGCTCCTAAATTCGTAGGTCCATTTATAGTTCATAAAAAACTTTCTCCTGTAACTTATCTATTAGTAGACAGTAATAATGTAAAAAAAGGTGTTTGGCATGTGAAAGATTTAAAATCTCATCCGCCCGACTCAGATTTTGTCCTGTCCGATAATGAATCTAATGATGATCAAACATAGTGCAAGGGATATTCTTTTTGTAGTTTAGTTAGTTTAAGAATGTAGTATGTATTCGGTTACGCAATCTGTGTAATAGGGAATATTATGAAATTGATAATGAACTAAGTTGTGGTTTAGTCTTGAGTAATTATTTGGGTTAAGCTATCGTCTAGTTTTGTTATGGTTATGTATTTACATCTACACTAAGGTAGGATAATACTCATTATCATATTTTCTCTTCTAATGAGATGTCACTGTGTTAGTGGATAAATTTATAATATTTTCTAACAGGTTGTTGGACTTATAGTAGTTATTCTGTACAGTAACCTCACTGATGAGATTTACTGGGTAAATCTCTTGGGAGTAGAGGGGGAGTTGTTACATGTTGATTTTAGTTTTAGAATAATTAAATAGGTATGGCATTTAAAACACATTCTTAGTATAAAGAATACTAACTTTTAATAAAATATTGATTTGTCTTGAATAAGAACCTTTGGTAATTTAACGGATACAGGTATTTAAAATATATCCTTAATCCACATCATTTTTAAAAAGGCATTGCTTTGTTTTTGAATAAAACTTTTAATATGATTCAATTCATTGAACTTGTTGTCTTACCTTTTGCTTTTAAGATCCTGATGGTTTTATGAGCAGAAAACGTGTAGCATAATGACCTGCGAGTATGCTGCTAGTATGTGGTAGTTATTTCACTTAGTTTTCACCCCTTTTAAATCACTATTTAGTTGTATTTTACGTTTGTTTACATTTTATTTCAATAATGTTTTGACATTAATTATTATATCCGAAATTCGGGTTATCTTCTTCTTTCTAGGAAATACCTGTCGTCTAGTTTGTACGGTCCGATAGCCAATTCTTGTTCCGTGGTACGAATTTGACAGATAACATTAATGGGATATTTGGTGTTGTGCTATTTGAAATAAATTCCATTGATTGTCCATGACGGCATATTATATTAGGGTACTTTTCTAGGAAAATTGGGTTTAATACTTAACTATAGTTAGGAATAATATTTTATTAGGATGTTAAATACACACATAAATACATTTGGGGTCGAATTAGATTACTTTAGATAAATTTTCTGGTAACTTGTGGCGATCACCGGAAGTGTGATTTCCAAAATATGCATTGTCATATCCTACTTGTTGAAGCCATCTTGACTTCTGAAAAAGGGGTTAAATACGCCGTAGCCATGAGGTTCGTGGTGAATTATTTTTCGTCTGCTTGCTGGGTAAGGTACCGGGGGTACGTGTTTGAGTTTGACTGTTCGCCTGGGTCGTCGCGAAGCCCGTGTATAATACCGAAACGTTCGTCACCGATAGTGATCGGATTACAAATCACGTGGCAAAATCGCACAAGGGTAGGTACCCTAAACCATTTTTGGGAGTCTTACGACCGCGGTGAGCGAAGTCTGCTAACGGCCCGCACTACCGACTTCCTACATCAGATCTCCAGAGGGTTGTTGTCAACGACCTCGTTTGGTTTCGTCCGCAGTCGCTGTGCTGTACCAGTGTTCCGGAAAATTCCAGACGCATCAGGGTGATGCGCTGTGATTGTTACGTAGTCCAGTTTTTAATAATTTGATGTCCTGCAGTCCTACAAGTTCTAAGCCAGTTTCCTGTCCGGGGTAATCGTAACCAACACCAGTGGTGGAGAGTTCCATCGCTTAATGGGTTTCTACCAGAAATCAGGTATTTGAAAGTCTGTAAACCAAGGTATGAAAGACCTTCAGTCTAATAAGTGATAACTTCTGTGAATCTAATAAATTTATATTTTGATTTATCATTTAACTTTTATTTATAAGAATAATTCTTTAATCGTATTAATTGTGCTTAAACTTAACCTGTTGTAAACCTTAGTGATCACGGGGTAATATTAATTGTGTCTTTTACTCTAATAATTTTGAATTCAGAGAATTTCTCTTTAACTTTAGTCATTTTTCTTGTCATTTTAAATCATTTTATATCATAAAAAAGCTCTAGGTAAATGTATACCTATCTATTTGATCTATGAAATTTTGTAAATACCCGTATTCTTTTTAATAGTAAATGCCATAATACCGACTCAGGCGTTTTATTTATTTAACTTTTAAGATAAACAGTATTGCTAACTATTTAATGACCCACACCTTTTGTCCCGACAGCTAGCCGAAGTGGTCTTCTTCTCTAAGCTCTAGGAGAACACTATAACCTTTTTTTTGTAACGGTTTTTCTAAATTCTAAATAATAATATACAAAATTTAGGAGGTTACCAACTAACACCGATTTTTGAGTTATAGTAAACAAACCCCGTTATAGAGATTCCCAGTAACAGCTCTCTATAGTTTAAATCAAGTCTTTTTTTTGTATTTTGAATCGCGGTATTGACTTGAGTCAAAAGTTGTGACGTGTACCCCAAAATTGGAGTTGGTAAGTTAATTTGTTTTTAAGATATTTGTTATAGCCCATATTTGTATATGTCCAGTTGCGACATAGTTCTGTGTAATTATCCTAAATATTTATATCATTATATTCTTTTTGAGAACACTGTGTTTTCTTCAGCCCTTAGGTTAGGTTCTGATATTAAGAGTAGAACCCTTATACAGTTAAGGGCTACAAAGCAAAGTTTAAGGCATTATAGAGTTCTTACGTTAAGTAAGCCCAGAGTGTTATATTTTGTTATTTAACCCTCGAGACATAGATAGTCCCAGAATTATTAAAGAGCACGTAAAACGTGACTTTCTTTATTTAAGAACACGCATAACGTGTAAATACTTAAGATCTAAATGAATTAAAGTGTTAAAGTAGTTTCTCACTAAAAAACCAGTATATTTCTTAATACCTATGTATTAATGAAAACTGGAACTGAACAAAAAGGAAACGTCTTACTTGAAGTGAGCCGTTCTTCATGCTGCGACCCAATAATGAGGTGAGAAGCAAATGGGGCTAGGTAGAGGTTCCGAGTACTTAGCGAAGGGGCTGTCAAACTGTCTACGACAAGTCCACACCAAGAAGATCGTCCTTCGTTGTAAGGGGAAGCTCCAATTTAGGAAGTGTAACGGTAAAACGTAGCCAGTCAAATTAAAATTGGTAAAATGAAAAGGGTTTGAAGAAATGAAAAGAATAACAGAAAAATCCTAAAAGAAGAAATAAACTATATGAAATATAAATGAATATAGAAATCAAGGAGTTTGTACGGGTGACGGGTGGCCTGTGAGAGTTCTTTTTATAGAAAAAAGACAAAATCCTCTGGTGAGAGACACCCGTATGCATAGTCGATCGCCAGTGATTCGCCAAAGATTCATCTCGTCGTATCACCAACGATCCGCTGGTGAAAGCCCGAAAAGGTGGCGACTTGCTGGAGATTGCCACCGGCATCTCTCGCATGTTATTCATAATTTATTTCTTAAAACTCAAAAAACAATAAACGAATATCAAATTTTTCCCTATAAAAAAAAACATAAAAACTAATTTTTCCCTATAAAAGAACATGAAAACTTGCGAGAGACGACATTCGGTGACAATCTCCATCAAGTCGCCACCTTTTCGTGCTTTCGCCAGCGGATCGCTGCTGATACCGCCGAGATGAATCTCAGGCGAATCGCTGGTGATCGACTATGCATACGGCTGTTAGATTCTCCTGAATACTTAATTATTGATTTTCTATGTCAACTTTCTCTTTAATATTTTAGGCGAAAATCCGAAAAATCGGGAATAAAAGCACATGCTTCAATTCCAAAAGCCCAAAAGAAAAAGAGAAAAAAAAGACAAAAACTTTTAAATAGATAAGAGGCAAATATCAGGTAAGTACCAGGGATTTCTATAAAATCAAAGGTGGATGACCTGATTAATTTTTAGGAAAGAAGAAATTAATAGTTTTATGATAATTAAATGACAACCAAAGCTGTCGAAATAAATTACTTTTGGTAAACAAAAACAAAGTTAAAGCTTTCAGAGATGTAAACATGGTTTTTATATTAATAAATAATTTTAATTCACAAAACATGTTTCATTTTGAATATGAGTAATTATAATCCAAAAAGGTATATTCATATTTTATTAAATTTATATTTAAATTATTATTCTAAAGCTTTATTTATAGGTATAAAATTAAAAATAAGCGGTATTATTTTAAAACCGTAACAATATAAAAGTTTCTAACAAATTTATCTGTATATCGATACCCTAATTCTAAAGGACTAAATTTTTTATAGGGTATTAAAAAACTGTTTACTTAATTATCAATAATAAATAAATATTTCAAGAAATACGGCATATTAGAGTACGAACATTGTTTCTTGGTAAAGTATATGTTACGATTTATTACAACTTTATGAAAATATAGAATTAACTTAATAAGAGAATTTTCGAAACATTTGGGACACGTCCTATTAGAATTAAGGTATCGTTATAAAGTGTTATATATATATATATATATATATATATATATATAATATATGTAATATAAGTAATATATATTGTAACGTTCAATTAAATCTATAAGTTGAAGTTAATGAAAATTCACTCAAAATCATGTATAATTAAGAAAGAATTAAAGTTATAAATCACCTTGTATATTAAACTACAAAGTAACAAGAATTAATAAATAATATGCATTATGTTTAGTTAAATGAATTTGTTCGATTAGGAGAAAAGACAAAATAAGTCTTTCATAATTATGAACAAAATAATAACACAAAAATTTTTTACTAATAATGTAATACTTACAATTCTCTTTAACAGATTTGTGAGATACAAATATAACAATAATTTGCAACCTTGTAAATAAATCGTTGAGAATATTGTATACGAATAAAACTGATTTTACTGCTAGTATCAGTCGAGCCGTTAAAAAAACCACAGGAAACAGTTTTCTTTAAAAAAGTACAAGGAATCTACAAAGAATAAAGTTTTTCAATTTCAAAAGTTCAAAAGTTTATAAAAATAAATAATTAGGAGAAAAACGATAAATAAATAGAAACATGTCGGTTAACAATTAATGAATAAATCAAACTAATAAACTCAACTTAATAAGAGAAAATTACGAAACTTTATGCCTGACAGCAAAAAACATATTTTATTGAAAGTGGAAATACTTGTAAATAATTCTAAGAAGTAGAGTAAGTGTTTAAATGACTCATTTACATTTAAAAAGTGATAAAAAAGAAAGGAACAGTTTTATTAGTGAAAGCCAAGAAAAAGATAATGACTGTATATAATCTGACGTTTTTACTTTCCTATCTGTATACAGATATAAGGAAAGTATAGGAATCATGATTTTTTTCGACCTCTAGTTTTCGACGGATTTTTACGTTTTGAGGTCCCTGAATGTGTGTGTGTGTGTGTGTTTGGGTGTGCGTGTGCGTGTGGGTGTGCGTGTGTGTGTGTCTGTCTGTGTGTTGCATTACTCATGAACCGATTCACAGAAAAACACCAAATTTTAAACTTAAGCTTTGTTCCAGCGTCCAATGAACTGATTAGATTTTAAGCAGAGTTAATAAAATTTACTTCTTATATTATTATCTATAATTTTGTTCTATACAAAATTTTCCTAAAATGGTCCGTATTCGAGAAATTTGACAAAATGTAAAAAAATATTTTTTAATAAAAATTGTTCAAATAAAAGTTGTTTGTAATATAATTCTCTATAATTTTTATCCTATACATAATTTCTTTAAAATGGATCGTATTCGAGAAATTTGAGAAAATTGTAAATTTTGAAATTTGAAGGAAACTCAAAAACGGATAAAGAAAAAAACATTAAATTTTGAACTTAAGTTTTATTTCGGCTTAACGTGATTTTAGATTTTAGACAAAGTCGGAACATCTAGGGGGGTACTTTATGAGAGGCCGTTTTTATATTTTATGGAATATATCTGTTATTTATGTTTGGAGAAAAAAATTATTCAAATAAAAGTTACTTCTAATATTATTATCTATAATTTCTGCATTATGTCAAAATTTCCTGAAATGGTCCGTATTCGAGAAATTTGACAAAATGTGCAAAATTCTGATTTTTTTGAAAATTGTTGAACTAAAGGTTGTTTGCGATATCGATCTCTATAATTTTTGTTTATACATGATTTTTCTAAAATGGACCGTAATGAAAAAATTGTAGGAAATTTAAATTTTTCAGTATTTTCGTTTTCAATGAATATCTATTGAAAAATGTTTCGAGGTAGATGTATGTGGACAATGTATATATTCAGTTTATCCTCTAAACATTTATACAGATGCTGCAATAGGTTGTAGAAAATAACCGGAAAAAGCCTATAATAACTAGATAGGAAAGTCATGTGTTGGACACATCAGATTTTTAATTATGAAATTAAGACATCAACTTACCTGACAAAAGTGACTTGATTAGATAATATTTAAGAGTTTTCAGTTCGGTTCCCATAGAAACTGTTTAAACAATTGGTGCTGTGTGATCCAAAAAAGAGAAAAGTCAGAATCTTTTGAAAAATGTTCTTAATAATGGAAGAAAATTAGTTATTTCCATTTTCCGGTTGATTTTAATGGTAAAATCATAACGCTGAGGCTAGTTCTTCCCCTACAAATGTCGCTGTAGTGCTTTAAAGAAAAAAAGGCACATATTTCTTCAAGGCAAGAAATTCGATTCTTCGATCTGTGCGTGAAAGTGGTATTTTTGCGCTAAAACATAGAAAATGAGATCTCAGGTAACAAAAAAACTTAAATATTTTGCAAAATATTAGTAACATGAAAGGCCTATAAACTTTAAGAGACTTCTATTTTGGAAAAGAAGTGAATCCTAATTTTAGGCTGTAAATGATTTCTTTTCATAATGAATTCTAACATTTAAGTTGAATGACAAATAAATATATCGTTATTTGAGCAATTTAGGTTTTGTTAAAATTTAATTGAACAAAACAGACAGCTCGAGTAAAAAATTTATTTGCCATACACAAATTCAATTTCACTAAAAAGAATCATCTTGTTTCACCACGTAAAATGTAATTCAAATGAATAATTTCAAACTTAAATACTAATACTGAATCAATTCTTATAACAAACTTTAGTGATTGAAACATAATGATTTTTTATAAGAATCTTGTAAAATATTCCGTTGTTGGCAGGTACAAATATATTAAAAATATTCTTAACTGATATAACCTCAAATTTCCATGCTTAGTGTATAATTTATAATTACAGATACACTTTAACATCTAATTGTTCCTTGTATTTCATCAGAATTTGCTCGTTGCGTTTTTTAATAAATAAATGTTCCTTGTCTACACTTATTTTCACTTTTCTTTTGGTTAAACACTGCATAGGCACAATATAAACAACAGGTGATTTCTTAGTAACCATTGACGGGCTCGTATTGCATCGCCCTCTGGCGTGAAACAAACAAATATCTGCAACCACAGAGTCGGACCTATCCCTGAGACAATTATAATTATTGTGGACGATGAATGGTTTTATGAAATAAACATATTTTAATAATTCAATTTCAATTTTATTAAAAATAAATTTAAAAGATAGTTGTAAATCAGTGATTTGATTTTAATTAACCTTTTTTTTAACAAAGGCGCCCAAACAACCAGTAAATAGCAGTTCTTGTTAGAATTTAGACCATTCACGTCGCTACAATATGTAATATATGTAATATATGTAATATATGTAATATATGTAATATATGTAATATATGTAATATATGTAATATATGTAATATATGTAATATATGTAATATATGTAATATATGTAATATATGTAATATATGTAATATATGTAATATATGTAATATATGTAATATATGTAATATATGTAATATATGTAATATATGTAATATATGTAATATATGTAATATATGTAATATATGTAATTAATATATGTAATATATGTAATATATGTAATATATGTAATATATGTAATATATGTAATATATGTAATATATGTAATATATGTAATATATGTAATATATGTAATATATGTAATATATGTAATATATGTAATATATGTAATATATGTAATATATGTAATATATGTAATATATGTAATATATGTAATATATGTAATATATGTAATATATGTAATATATGTAATATATGTAATATATGTAATATATGTAATATATGTAATATATGTAATATATGTAATATATGTAAAGGTACATTTACAACTAACATTTATTGCATGAGATTTATGTCTGACAGTTATTTAGTTCAGTGTAAACAAACAAAAATTTCTCTCGGAGATATATGTTAACACTGGACTAAACAACTGTCAGACATAAATCTCAAGCAATAAATATCAGATGTAAAAGTACCTTAATATATGTAATATATTTTCCTGTTTGGCAATAATTAATTATTTTTATTTATTAATAAATAGTGTTAAGTTAATTTTAATTATTCATATTAAATTTAATATTTAATAAAAATGAGTAATAAGTAAATAATATCGAAATAGAGGTGCAAACTTGTATAGGTTAGAATGGTATATTCAGAGGCATCGACATTATCGAAATCGGTGGCGGCATGCGACGTACGATTCCGATGTATGTAAAATGCAAAATGTCTGGCACCAGAGGCGGTTTCAATCATGAATTTTGAACAGCTACTAATATATTGCATTACCGTCATCTACGACACAATTTTTATCTGAAAATGGAAAACGCTCGTTGTTGCTTGCGCAGAAATTCCACAGAAATCCACTTTCTACTTTTCATACCGATTCTTCGTAAATATCGACATCCTCTTGATATACCGGGCAACCCAACTGCATATTCGTTATAATACCAGTCCAAAAGATATTTTGCTGCCTGCAATCTTATAACTAAACGTAATTTTTTTGGGTGCATAATCCAAACTAGCTGTAAGAATTAATCTATAATGTTTTCCAATCATCCTAAACAATTAAAGGAATATTTTTTCACATTTTTAGGACTTGTATCTTCCGAACCAATGCGGTTACAATTTTTAGTTCGGAAAAGACCCAGTATTTTGTCTGAACCCAAGGTGAATTTACTTTTTAGTTTTTTTTTTTCAGAATATATAACTTATTTTTCAGTTATTGCTTCAAACTAATATTAAATAGGATGATAGTCAAAATGTTGCAAGCAGTTTAGGCAATAACATACGCTGTCATTATTTATCTAAATATTAAACTCGTGCATTTTGTTAATCATAAAAAAAAAGAAATTATAAAATAAAATTAAAAAAAAAAGTTTTGATTTTTAAATTTTTTATAGACGCCATTGTTCTTACAACTGCTGACAGATTTTTAAGCAGATTAGGCAATAACATACGCTATTAAAATCTAACCAATTCGTGTATTTTCTTAATCACAATAAAAAAAACAAAAAATAATAAAAAAAATTATAAAAAATTATAAAAAATTATAAAAAGTAATAAAAAAATAATAAAAAAATAATAAAAAAAAAGAAAAAATAAAAAAAAATTTAAAAAATTAAAAACATTTTCTTAATCAAAGAATGTACTAATTTATTTCATTATCGAATCAAGTTTATCATACCATTCATCGTTATAGAATATTTTATCAGTAATTCTAAAAGTTTCTTTTTATTATTACAAATGACAAAAATAACTTTGGTTTATCTTAAACAAAAAGATTTTTGCACTGTTTTACTTGGGCCACCTTGTACGGGTATGTATATATGAAATTTCAATAGACGACAAATCGCGTTAGCTTATTGATAGAAACTTGCCTCATACACTTCTTGCTTGTGCCGCTATTCCAGAATTCTCTATAAACGGGTATAGATCAAATCGATCCGGTTCTCGAAGACCAAGTTTTCATAAACAAGATTACAAGGAAATTTTCTCTTTATGCATAAACGTAAACTCAATAGCATGGTAATAGATAAAGAGAAAATTGAACCGCTGAATTATTATTGGTTTCTTGTAATATTGGGATAATGCAAATTCTATGAATCAGATTAAAACGACTTTTTTGTGATGCCTTGCTACCTAATAATAGTAATAATACATAATATTTGATAGGTCACAGTGCATATTCACTATCAACATTTCTAATTATTCCATTTAAAGACAATACAATGGACTTCTGACAGAAAAATACAAAAATGTTAATAAAAATTTAGTAATATAGTATATACCCATGTAATTATAGTACTTAACTTATACTATATTAAATACATCATATTGACGCCTTGTATATCTATTATTATGTTACATTAAAACATGAAGATTTTAAAGACACTGAAAAAGAAGAAAATGGCCACATTGACAAGCATAATGCTGAAGCAGAGGCTATGAGATTACAGATTTTGACAAGACTAACTTTATTATAGCTAAATAGTTTTTAAATAAACAAAATTTTGATACGTTTATTTAAGCCTTTTTTTCCTATTTTATAAATGTGTATTTTAAAAATTTGAATAAGAATATAATTATTAAAAAATATTAAGTATTTATTATTTATAAAATATTTTTTATTAAAAATGGTAAAAGTTTTATATTCAGGAGTCCAAAATAAAACTAAATTCCTAGGTAATTTTTTAGTGACTAATGATTTTAGAGTGAATTTAACTAAACTATAGTGTCATAAAAATTCTTTAAAATCAAAAACAGTTTTACGTTTTTCGGTTTTCTTTTCTTTACTTTTAAGTGACTAATGATTTTTGGGTGAATTTAATTGAACAATACTCTCATAAAATTTTCCAAAATCAAAAACACGTTTCCTTTTCTTTATTTTTATCTTGTGCTATTGACTTAGCTGATAAAAGTTTCAGTTCTAGAAGTAATCTAAGATATATTTTGATCTTGTTCAGATTCTGCAGCTAATATACCATGAATATCCCCCAAAATATTTGTAGATGAAACTGAAGGAACTTTGGTTTCTATAGCCCTGTCAAACAGTTAAAGTATTTCCAGGTTATTTAGCTTCATTCACTCTGTTGTGAGTTTGTTTTATTTGTTCGCTATACTGATAATGGTCTAAGATCCGAGGTCGACCTTCAGCCATCTGTTTAACGGATGCAAGTTTTTTTTTAATAAATAAAATATGTTTATAAATATACTGCAAATGGTTTGCCTAAAAAATACGGTCATGGTCATGACTATTTATTTTCTTAAATTAAAGAAAAAACGACACCCTGTAAAGTATTCCCCAGAAGCTTCGCCCAAATTTCAAAGTTCACCGCAGGATGGATTAAAGCTTAAGTTTAAAATTTTGTATTTTCTCTTCATCTGTTTTTGAGTTATCTTCAAAATTTTATTAGGAGTTGTATGCATATAATGCCAATTCCTGTTAATTTTTCCTAAAAAGTTATTTGTTCCATTTTTAAGAATTGTAACCATCACTCATTTGTATTGTAGAAAAGCACTGAAGATGGCTTAATGGTGAAAGCGTTTTACTAATTTGCTAAAAAGTATTTAGCAGAAGCAGCAAATAGAGAAGTTTTACTTTTCGATTGTTTTTTGTATAACAGTATTTATGCTCGATCTGCTGTTATAATTTACGATGGGAGAAAAAAAAGAAACGTGTTTACCTATTTTACCTTAAATGTATATCACTATCTACCCTTGAACTAATTTCTCTTAGAGGAATGGGTACTCAAAAATAATACGATGATTAGTTTCATCGATTTTAATTCATAGATTGGGTTATATATATAGTGATGGTCTATGTTTGAATGAAATGATGGAGGACTTTGTCAAAAATGACAAATTAAGTTAAATAGGTTAAGAAAAATGTCACATGTAGTCGATTTAAAACTAATTAAAATAAAGCTATAAATTATGGAATAATTCAAATAATTTGAGTATGTTATGCAAGTATTACATACGATATATGGAAATATTTACAACTCTGACATATGCATACCTAGAGTTTACATTCTGTAAATTTGTCGATGAAAAATATTAAAGGGACTTCCAAACTTTTAATAATAATAGAAAATAATAAAAATAATATATATTTAAGAAATATTATAAATGTCGAATTTAAACTATACACGACGAATTTAAACTAGGATTTCCTTGTAGTCTCAAGAGTAGAGTCACCTAAATACTTGAATTGGCAGTTTGTTCACCCTTGGATAGCACAATGTGCAGTCCAGACAAAAGGGGCTCATTGAAACTGTAATATCTGGGTAGATGTGCCTCAAACAATCAGTCTAACTAACCAGAAGAAGGTGGAAGTGTTGGTGGGATATAAGACGCCGTCTACAAAATATATGTAATGGTATATACAGTATAATACTGAGTATATACAGGGTAGAAACTAAATCTCCAAATTTCAACTTGAAAATCAAGATATCAGAAGGGATACAGCCTAGAAATAAGTAAGTCTTAGTTTTATGTTTAAAATATAATAAGTGATGTTGATTATAACCTATAATGCTTACCAGATATGTAATGTGGCCCTTGGGTAATTGTGCCTGTTTCTAAGCAGGGAATACTTAAGTAAGAATAAAAGTAAACTGTAGTTAGGATCCTTTTTAAATCCAATTAACCGGAAGAGTTTCTAACTAGAACAACTCTTAGTAGGTATCAATAACTCAGTTTACGAAATTAAAAATTGTAAGATAATAATGCCATGCGGATCTCACGAACTCCTTAAGAAGAATGTCATATTTGACCTAACTGAGGTATTTCCTGTTTTAGAGCGTAGTTTAATTAATTCACTCCTTTAATTACCTATTATTGAATTAATTAGGTAAGAAGTGAGAGAGAAAGATAAAAAGTTCTCTGTACCAAATAAACTTGTAAGTTACTCCAAGAATACTATCATAAAAGTTTTATTGCACAAGAATGATTGTTACATATTTAATGTCATCCTTGTCATATATCTAATAATGTAAACAAACCCATTTTTCAAATAATAAATATGAAATTATCTTCTAACTTAGCGTTATTCTTCTGTAATGTATTCATACTTTTAGATGAATCGTCTCAGGAAAAATACATTAAGAAAATCGGCTACCATAGTAAAAGTAAAAACAAGGACTAAGAAGAATGGATTATAAAAGACTTCAACTCCGAAAGTTCAACTAGTTTCAAGTAAGATAGATTTATCTCCATGAAAATTCTCTTTTCCTAAATATTAAGTAATTATTACGATAAAAATAATGGTACTTGGTACTTGAAAGTGCCCTATAATCCTGTAACATCTGTCAGATAAAAGACATTTTTCGACAACTACTATTCCGATTTATTATTTAATTTGTATTTTTGAGAATGATGTATCTATATTAAATGAAAGTTTTAATAATATTGTAATACTCACTATGATTTATGTTCATGCTAAAATTAAAATAGTCCTTTGATGCATTAGCAACATTAATATATTATTCAGGATTGAACAATGGAAACGTTATTACCGACCAATTAACATGAATTAATATCATTAATATGTAACGTCTATGTACAAAGTGTCCCAATAACAACTCACATGTCATATATATCGCAAACTAATAAATACCGGGTGTCCCATTATATTTTCCAACATTTAGCAAGCTTATAACTTTTAAACGAAAGTACTTAAAAACATGCGGTTTTCGCCGAAATGTATCAAATTATTCCAAGTTTTATTTCGGTCAATCCAAAATTATTTAGCACTTCCAGTTTACTGAAAAACAAAATGGCGGTTATTTAAAGACGTATTTTTTAATTTTTTTTAATGGAACACCCCTTATATTTTTTAATGCTCTGAAAACCAGTCCTTTTAGCTATCTGGCGATATAAAGTTTTTTGAAATCGATGAAGAAATGACTGAACAATTAAATTTTCTGAAAAAGCCTGCAAAACCAATTGTACGAGATGTAGTACATTCTGCGTGCATCAGTGTTCACGTGTAAAATATATGTATATTGTGTTCTTTGTTTGGGTTCGTTATCAATAAATACCCCCTTTTTTTTCCTCTTCAATGAATTTAGATGTCACTGCAAATAGAATTCGAAAAATCTGGTACATTTAAGGAATCTGGTACATTTTTTAGACAAATCTGGTACACAACAAAAACATATTCTGGCAACACTGTACCAAATCAAACAATCTGTCATTCCGTCTTCCGTCATTCCTCTACTATGAAACTCATAAAACACCAGTGAATGACAATAATTGTCTTTCATCGTGAATAAAACTAAGAATATTTTATTTGTTCTCTTTTAAAAAAATGTATTTAATTAAGAACTGTGACATTAATAAATTGAAAGTATGTGTGTCAATTCAACGATTGTTCCCGAAAAACTTCTTTAAGGCAAGGTAAATAAAGGAAGTAAGAAGTAAGCAAAAAATTTGTAAATTTTTGTTTCCCACAAAACCCGATAAGAGGAAAAATTTGATTATTCTGATAAGGTAGCTACTTGACATCATTATGGAAATGAAAATGTACAATAAACGTTTGAAAAAGATAAAGACACAAATGGTTTTTCACTTTGTGTTGCATACAAACCTGGTAAATTAGTTTACAGTTGGTAATAAAGTATGTCTCGAAAAGAGCAATAAGTATCAAACAAATTTTTATTTTGATTAGGCACTTAACAAGTCACATCCCACATATCTACATGCTCTGGGTCATCAATCCTATAATAAAAGATTAATATACTATCTACAATTAAACAATAATATGAAAATACAGATGAAGCGGATTTACCTATTTAGACAAAATTACTATTATTCTATTATTTATTAAAATACATTATGTTTTAGTAAACTTGGACATGCAAAAGTCAGCCATGAGGGTAGGACATTAGTGAGAGCAAGAATACTTTGGAATATGCTGTGAAATACACTTAGAAAGGGTCATATGGAGAATTAAGTGTGATAACATTTTACGATGTGTATCTCACTATTTTAGTTCACAAATTTCTGTAAATGTTCAATTATGTGCTGCTATTTCAAACTTTTAGTATATTTTGATAAAAGAAGTTGAATATTATTGTTAACCTCTTTAAACTGTTTAGTTTACCTCATAATTTTTTTTTTCTACTCTTCATACAGTACTCTGTGAAGAGTATTATAGGTTAACTTTGTCTGTCTGATGTCACGTTTTTTGTCTGCACGATAAGTCAAAAACGAAAAATGATAACAACTTGAAAATTTTAAGCAAAAATCAAGCTCTAAAGGGAAAATAAGCCTTTTAATTATAAAAAAATTAATTAATTAATTAATTTAAGGGGGGTTGAAATAAAAAAAAATGAAAAGCGATATTAACATCAAATTTTTAGTAAAAATCAAGCTCTAGAGGGAGATGAGGTCTATTGATTGTGAAAACAATTTGGTTGAAAATGGGGGTTAAGGGGGCCTGTTAAACTGCGAAGAGTATCATTTAGAATGCTAAGCATTATATCTCTTTATTCTAGTTTGTATTGCGATGGGACTGATCTTATAAAATAAATATTTAAAACATTTTAGTTCTTATTTTATTTGTCAATAAAAGGTATTTAAAAAATATATTTTTTATTTGACATCTGTGACAAATTGTAAAAATGATTAAACTTACAATAAAAACTGAAAAATGGTAAGTAAAGTTTCATATAATATTTTTTACACAAAAATTAATGTCAAGCTTTCTACATATCCTGATATATATTTAAATATAATCTCAAACTATGATAAAAAGTCAGTTTACTATCCAGGCTGTTTAGCGTTTTGTTAGCCAATGAACCAACCGACTAAATTGGTTAAGCAAGTAACCTGCCTGCAGAAGCAATCCAAGCGGCTTGGTTGCTTTCTGCATATTGAGAAGACAGTTGGTGACAGTTCGTTATTTGGTTCTATGTGATAGCGGATAAGGCAGTCAATTTCTCGCGAATGTACATATGATGAGAGTTTTAAGAGCTATTAAGAGAGGAATTGTGCACAATTATTTTTTAAATATTCCGCCAACTTTGAATGCAATTTATAATATTATTCGAGGGAATGAGAATTCACCATCGTTCTCTTTGAGAACCCTACGTAGATTGATGAAAGATATTGGTTTTAAATTTGTAAAGCGTGGTCGTAAGAGTATAATAATTAGAACGAAACGACATCATTTATTGGCGAATCAGGTATTTGAGCCACCAAACGATATCTATTTAAATGAAACTTGGGTTAACGAGGGTCAAACGGTTAACTATGCATGGTGTGATAACACCATAAAAAATCGTAAAGATGCTTTTATAAAGGGTTTAACTACAGGCCTCAAAGCACCTACATAAAGGGGTCTACCTTACATAATTGTTTATGCATGATATAAAGGTGGAGTTTTACCTGACGCCGCGCGTTTTCCTGGCAAAGAAAAACGATGGCGATTATCATGTTAAATGAACGCTAACTATTTTGAGCAATGGTTTGAGGAGTCGCTGATTCATAACTTACTCAAAAATGGACGAAAGAACGTTGTTGTTATGGATAGCGCTTCATATCACTCCCGTAAATTTAGTTTTCCAGCTACCTCATGGGACAAACTTGAAACAAAAAATTGACTGAAAATAAAAAAATTTTCTTAGACGACTCCTATTTAAAATCTGAGCTGCTTAAAGTTTCCAACGCATACAGAAAGCAATACTACAAATATAAGATTGAGGAAATAGTAACTGTTTTACGCTTATCACCGTATCATTGCGAGATTGTACGGAATTAGGTAAAGCGCTATATTGCTATGAACAATTTTGATTTTAAGAAACAGTATGTTCGTTTATTGATAGATGAAGCATTTGAACAAAATTGGTGTAATTGTGTTGCACATGTCGGAGAAAAAACGGAAAAAGAAGTTCTGAGAGTGAGATTTCAGACCTCGACGATGACTTTTGCCTAAAATTTGTTTATTATTTGTTAACTTATAAATTTGTAATTTTGAAATTTGTTGACAGAACCTGTTTTTTCTTTGGCCGATCCCAGCATAGCCACGGCGCGTTTCATAAGACTTCACAATGCACTCTCAGTGTGTCTCGCACTATAGATGAAATATTCTTTCCCGATTTTTTGCAAGATTTGAGCTTTTTTTTATTGAAATATATTGTGAATTTAAATCTTTAACGACTCTCTTATGAGATAGCGCACTATAGTAAGCTGATGCATATCAAACTGAACATTTACAAATCAAAAGATGTCGCCTATTGGTCAGATTATGTTATTACTTTAAATTTTTCAATGAAAAGGACTACCACTTAATTGCAATCGTGATATATCCTGTATCTCTTACATTATGACAGAGAGCGAAACTAGCCGTATATCTCTCTGGATTTGGCAAAGCACCTGTTTCTGCATTATACGTATTAAACGTTGTTCAATTAGTTGATATGTTGCATTCAGGAATAATAATAGCCCACTATAAATTTATCAGTTTGATGAATTTGATATAGCCGATATTGACATTGACATCTATAAGCCATCTAAGTAACATACGAATCTTTAATGATCTATTAGTCAACTTTTAACAGGGCTAAAATCATAGATACAGAAAGAATACAGTGTAAACAATAAGTCGCAATTAAATAAATAACTAACAAGGTTTTTTCTAAAATAATTTATATAGAAATAAAAGTATGATCTGTATAAAAAAAACCAATAATGTGAAGAATGATAAAGAATATTTCGTATTGAATACCTAACTAATATAAAACCATAATCATGAGTAGCTAGAAGTTCACTCAATCAACTGCATACATAATAAATTGGTATCCTGACGTAGACCCATAAATTAAAATTAATCTTCAAGTCAAATAAACTGAATTTAATGCATTATAATAGTTATACTACACACCTGAGTCAAAAATTTCCTTAATAAACTGCATAAAATTGTGAATTAACAAAAGAGTTTCAGGTTAATTATAAAAAATAGCTACATTCTTTATTAATTTATATACAGGGTGTTTCATAATATATGCGCAGGACTTCAGGACGTGATAGCTTGTCCAAAAATATGAAAAAACGTTTCTATTAACTTACCCTCTAAAATGCACCATTTTCGAGATACAGGGTGTCGAAATTGAAAAAATAAAATTTTACGCCACTGGAAAAAGTACGGTTTTGAGACGCCCGTTTGAACCGCCAATGTTTTCTACACAAAAAAGGTACTCTTGGGCATACGCTCTAAAGTCAACCGTTTTCAAGAAAAATCAAATTTTGTTTCATCAAGTAGGTTTTAAATTTCAAAACAGCATTAAAATTTGATTTTTCTCGAAAACGGTCGACTATAGAGCGTATGATTAAGAGTACCTTTTTTGTTTAGATTAATACAGAGACGTAAACTGGTGCATCGTGAATCCAATAGAAGGACATGAGACATGAGTACGACCCTATTGAAGTCAATAAATATTACCTGTGACAATAGACCGTCAGATAGTGACCGATTTTGGTGCCCCATTTTCGCATACAAGTCTCGAAGAGAGTTTGAAAAGTACATCGATGTTGAGTAGGATAAAAGAAAATTTACGAGTGGCTCTTGGGGATAACACATGGAAAATTCGATTTTCCATATCAGAAAATTTTTCCGACCTCAAAATGTATTTATACATTCGGGTCATTCAAGAAAATATGTTTTTCGGACTAGTGACGACGTTCGTTTTCATACATTCGATGGGCTTGTGTGGAAAAATCGGGCAAAATCTCGATTTTTCCTTAGAAGATTACGCCCTTATTTCAACCCTTTAGCCACTTGCAACATTAAAGCCATTGGTTTTCTGAAGCCTAGTTTTATTAATTAATCATGTAGTGAAAACGGCTTGAGTGAAAAAATGGGCAACAAATAACCTTTCATTTTTGTTAAGGAAAATCGAATTTTCCATGTGTTATCCCCAGCAGCCACTCGTAAATTTCCTTTTATTCTACTTAAAATCGAAGTACTTTTTAACCCTCTTCGAGGCTTGTATGCGAAAATGGGGCACCTAAACCTGTCACTATCTGACGTACTACAAGGCAGGTTACCTCTAATATCATAATTCACGACTAAACATGTTTTAATCATATTAAAATGATAAAAATAATACCAGAAAACACTCAGTAATACAATTTATTAATAAAAACTGATAAATAAACTAGAAAAACGATAAATAATCATGACAGCTGATGCATCTGACACATGAAATTGAATTTGTTTTACTGCGCAAACTCCTCAATCCCAAGTTTGACCAACATGGCGGCGCCCTATAATAAACGTATTTGAAATATATTGCAGATGATCATCGCCTAACTCCTAACACTCTAGATCTGTGTAAAAACCAAATCGCGAAGAAATTCAAGGTAGTCCATCAAAATCATTTGCCTCAGCAATTCTGGTTGTTTCATAAAAAATTAGAAGAAATCAACATACCCATGGATGACAATCTGATATCTGACACCAAAAGACCGGCTGTCGAACAGGACTTGGAATAATTTATTTTGTTTTCTATTTTTACATCTGTTGGAAAATAAACAACTTGCCTGGTAGTGGATTCCCCAACGAAAAAGGAGATCTAAAAAAAATGAATTTGATTAAGGCCACAATAAGAGAGACCATAATAAAATTTTGAAACAAGCAAATATAAACTTTAACAACATTAAACGGTATTAAAAGGACCAAACGGTAAATTTTAGTCTTAATAAACTTCCAGTGCAGTTTTATATAATCTAATTTTGTTTTGATATTTATAATTTATAAACAAACAAGTTAGATTCGAACGATTTATTTAGAATAAAACTAGAATAATTCAAGAAACCTGCTAACTCTTATATTATCGAAGTTGGCAACTCAAAGTTAGGTTATACTTTGACCATTAATTTCATCTTTGAGACGCCAACTAGGCCATTTTTTTTTAACATAACCTTATTTAATTACAACACGTTTTCCAAATTAAAAATGCATAAGTAAATAGGTACTTACCCAAGGCATACTTTTATTTCTTGTGTTCAATAATTTCCATGATTAATAAATTAAACTTTTGTGATTCACGAATATTGAGTGTCTTTCTTCCAAACGTTTTATTTTTAAACATAATATCTTTCACTTATATGCCACAAACAAACACTGAAGCAGACCTCGATTTTACGACGTGTAAAATTCTAGACATTTGCGCGCGCTGTACGAGTTAAAAATCCACAAAGCGGGAGGAGAGAATGCTCTAGGAGAACAGGGTCGACTCAGCAGAAATCAACCAATGTTGGTATAATTTTTTTCTCTGTAGCTATGCCGAGCAGCTGAGTTGTCATGTTAAGGGGGAGAACGAGTGTCGATGGCGCCAAGGGTTATATTTGACATAGTTGTTGACATTTTCTAAAAGTATTTTGTGTTTTATTTTTTTTTTATTATGTTACTATTTGATCTTGTACGATGACAAAGTAGTTGCAACTATTTTCAGACAATTTTTTTCCGATGCTCGATAATTGAATATTAAATAAAAAAAAAAAAAAATAAAATAGAAACAGAACAAAAAAAAATAAATTAATTTAATAATATTATTATTCTTAATACTTAATGTCATTATTTTTTGTTGGATATATGGTTAAAATAACGAGCAGTTCAAGAATTGTTTAAAAGAGTAATTTAATCGATATTTCGCCTCTTTTCTTTTTCATTTATTTTAAAAGCTAACTAAAGATATAAAAAGTAAATACGTAAAAGCACTGACTTGAACTTTTGATTACCCAAACGTGCTATAGTTTTAGTTTTATTGGATGGTTTTATTGCTACATGCATTTTTATTTAATTTCCGTAATAGAAGTAGTAGCAATCGTCCGCGTCATAAAAAAATTCAATTATATTTTCCACTTAGCTGAAGTCGGCTATAATTTTAATAGAAATCTTAATCTAGACATCAAATTTTATAATTGCAAAATGCACGATAGTTTAAGACTGGAAAGAACCTGATAAAAATATTTTACTTCAGCTCTCGCTACCTATTAGACAAATTAATTATACAGGTGTAATTAAAATATACTATTATATGAAACATAAAGGAAATAGAAAATCTTAACGTCCGTGTTACCTATGTACCTACAAAAAATATAATCCGCAAGGTATCACTAATTATGGTCCAATAAGTATCTATTTTAAGTATTTTTCATTATTTGAAAGAATAGCCCATCCATTTAATTCAATAACTAATTCAAAATATTGGTAATATTCGGAGCTTACGGAGGAGCAGGAAATGTTTCCAGTGGCGGGAGATTTTAATGTTTTACAGGAAAAATATGTATTTTAATTTAATACAAAAATTATTTTCAAATTTTTAAATTAAAGTGAGGTCTCTTATTCTTGGTACATTTCCAAGCCAATCTGATGTATTACCGGGGCCATTTACCATTTTTTTTATGAGTTGTTTCGCCAGTGGCTATATATGATATCTAAATATCAAATAAATGCTGAGCGATCCATAAATAATGGCCCATAGCGTAATGGTAGTGTTATTTTCGAAATATTAAAATCTGATTCAACTTTCTTTAATAAAAACCTGAAAACTAAAAAGTTCAAGGTGTCATATTTGAAATAATAATCTGTGTATAAAATGTTGCCGAATTTTGCAGATGGCTATTATTTTTGTCAAGGAATATGATTTTATTTATAATGTGATGATTAAAATCTATTACATTTTTTTGACGAAACCTTTTGGTAATTTTGACTAAAAAACATATTGTTACACAGGTTTTTGGTATCGCAATTTATTTCAACTCAACTTTAAAAACAATTATACAACTGATAACATCAACATTGACAAAATTGACGTCAGGATCATCATTATATAGCTTGCTTGACCCTTCTCGAACTGTCATCTACAATATTCTTGACGGTTAATGACATTTCCAGACATTTCGGGCTATTTCATCTTCTTTTACTTGTACTTTTACTCATAACGACCGCAGCACACAGTAGAGCGATGAGTAACATTCCACTTCTTTTTCTATCTGTACGTTTCCTATAATAGCCGCAGGCTACTACAGGGTGCTGCGTAACAATATAATGTAGACGTTATTATTATGTAAAACTGTTTTAATCTATTTAGAAAAACGTTCAAAGACGCAAAAAGTGCTTCAAAATTTAACAAAAAAAAAAAATTGTGGAACTTTGACACCTTGCAACTTTTTTTTAATTTAATATTTCATTGAATAAAGCTGAGTCAGATCGTAATATTTTAAGGCCTGAAAATGCTATATATACCTCTATAGATCGTTAACTGCAAACTAACCTGTTCATAAATGATTGTGAAAATAAATACATAAAAATAAAATACATGAAAAAATACATAAAAAAGTAGATTGAAACCACGTTTAAAATACATTTCCATCCATGTCTGTGTAATAACCCCCGGTTTTTCTGTGATTCAAAAATATTTAGCACACCTTCAACAAACCCGGTATCGCTGCCAATATGCATAATTATTAAACGACGTCCTTTACACGGAGGTGATTTCAATCCCTTGTAAGAAAACATCTCTATGTTTTTAATTTCTAAAACTTGCCAAACTTTTGTAATTATGTACCCTTGATTAAACCCCCCAATGCAATATCTACGATTTTTTTTTAAATAGTTTCTAAAGTATATTTATACAGGCAAGCTTAAGGGGTAAAGGAGCTAATATTTTTATATGAGCAGGCGTACAGAATAAAGGGGAGAAATATTTTTACTATTTTTAAATGGGTAAGCTTAAGTGGTAAAGGAACTAAATATTTTAATATGGGAAACTGAAGGGATAAAGGAATCACATGTTTTTGTAAGGAAAGCTTGAAGGTATAAATAGGCTAATATTTTTATATGGGCATGGATAAATGGATTACATATTCTTATATGGACAGGCTTAACACGTTGACTGCGAAGTCGAATTAGAATAACAATTAGAATGTGCAACAAATATACATACTTCGATTTTCTCTTACTATACGGAGAATGGTCGCATTGCGCAGCTTTCTGAGTGCCTTTTAAAAGGAGATAGAAAACTCCGCCATTTTGAACCCTTATTACGTGTTGCCTACATCTTGGCGCAATCGTTTTAATGGTTATTTTATAATATTTACCCAAAATCAGTCCCCAAAGGTATTATATACAAACCTACAAACCTACAAAACCATTAACAAATAATGAATATCTTGAAAACCTTGCTTTACTTGGTGATTTTATGTTAAATCTTTCCATTTGTAAGTAACAGTAACTACTTTTTCCTATTGTTGTATTCTAAATGCTTTTTATTTTTCAGGTCTCCTACGAATTTCGAGCACTTAACTTGAACGGTGTTTACAAACCATTAATCAAATTGTTTAGAAATTATTTTCAGCTAAATTCTGTTATATCTGTTCTCAGCATTTTCAAGAAAATGCTTATTGCTCTTATGTAGGAAGGTATGTGATCAATCATGAAACAATTCTTTGTAGAAGGCAAATACTAAGAAAATTGAAGCACTTTAATAGATAGGAAAAGTATTAAAATCAAACGAAATAATATAAATAAACATGTAAATAATATTGTTTACTTTTTGGAACATTTATATTATATTAACTGTTTTTATTTATTTCAGGTTTACAACCTCTGGCTTATCTACACACCTGAAAGTAGAAGTAGCCCACAGCTTCACTAAGAAAATAGCCCCCTCTGCTAAATAATTTATCTGGAACAGTTAAAAAATGACCTGAAATATTTAATTTTTTTATTTGGTACAGTACACTGGCTAACAATTTCGGATAAATGGAAATTTCTGAAAAGCAAAAGTACTACTGATCCAGGTACAATGATTATGTACATTAGACATACAGAGGAATCATAAAAGTAACAAAAACATCTTTTAGAGATACCATATGTCGACATCCTTTTTACAATATTAAGTCGACGTACTAAGAAAAACATAGCTAGACCATCGATTGCTATATAAGCAGAAAGTAGGAAGATATTCATGAGTTTTGAAAATGTAAACTGGCAATCTAATGTTAATACAATTAACAAACTTCTGTGTTCTTTGAAAAAGAGAATATTGGTGGAGGTGGTGGCAGTAATACCCATAGGGGTATTTTCTTGAACAGAAAATATTCAGCAATTTCTTACTGTGTAACAACAGAAAGAAGACTCATTTGTAGATGAACAATATATCTGTTTTACTTAAAAGTTTAACAACTACATATAACTATTTTAAAAAAAGTAATAGCTGTTATACAATTTCAACGTGTCTGTCTCAGATAAATTATAAGATAAACACAAACACCAACTATCTTTTGCAGCTTGCCTGCAAGAGTATATTCCTCTGGTAATATCTTTTACTTGGAGCTTCTTTAATCTCACATTTCTTTGTTTTTATTTTATAGTTTGGTACCATATTTACAGCTGAAAAACTGCAAAATATAATATTAGATTGTTTAGCCTCAAAGATTTTTATTACATTACAAAAATAAAATGTTTGTTCATGAGCATGCGACTGGCGAAAAATATAATATAAAGGTAAAATCATATGCACAGCTTTAGAAATAATTTAAAACCACTCACCTCTATTTCAAGATGCACTTTACTTCAAAGAAGTTTCTTGTATATTATTTAAAATAAATAAACGTTTCTTTTACATTTGTTGCCTTCATTTAAAATCTCAAAATACCAAGATGTAGGCTACCAGTTTAACATTTAGGAAAAATGTGTTGCCTAACCTAGTAGTAATTGCATCAAAATGGCTGCGCCTAATGTTGGGCGTGTCGGAAGTCTCTCTTGCAGCGTATAGTAATCAAAGTATGTGCGTATATAGCATGTCATGATTTTTTGTAAATGTAGGACACGAGCTTAACTCTGTAATTAAAGCTTAATTTAATACGTATTGTTTATTTTAGTTAACTTTTGCACTTTCTGAAAGTCGCGTTTTTAAAACGAAAGTTGTAAATAATTTTTTGCCCGGTTCATCTAATAAAGCGTCATAGAGTTCAATTGAATCGATTAATGGTTTTGTATTATTTTCAGTACCATCAGTTGACTGTATTTGGGTAGATGTTACTCTTAATTAAAATTTTTAAGACTTTTCGAAAAAAAAATTATTGATTTAACTCTAATTCTCCTAATCTGAGCTAGACAAATAGTTTTGTTTATTTCCTGGTAATATTCTATTATTTAACTATCTAAGTTTTTATGCTTAACAATATGTTTTATAGAGTTAAAATCCTGTTTAACTTTATCTAGCTAACTAACTTATTTGTAACAATATTTATATCCTTACGTCTAATATTACTGTCCTTAAGGGTTGCTACAGCTAGGTAATTCCTGATTCATTTTAAATGTCATTTAAACAATTTCAAAAGAAAAACCAATAAATAAAATAATTTACCGGGAATTATATTATATTTATCCAATTCTCTCAGACACTCATGAACAGAAACCAAACAATTAACGAACTGCACTAACAAGTGAATAAGTAGGTTCTTTCGTTCATCCCACTGGTGTAGGAATGAACTATACCAACGGACACTAAACCTTTCGTTTGGCCCGGTGTATAACCCACTATACCTTCCTGTTAGCGATGTGGTGCCCACTGGTGGATATTTTCTCGACCAGCTATTTAGAGGGAGTGAATTACACTACATGTGTATAAGGAACAGGGAGGAAGTAAACTAGGCTACATAAGGTGGTGTAACTGGTGTAATTTACACTGGTGGACACTGCACCAATAGCCAACGATAGCACTTATTGCCTCTGCAAATAAAATATTATCGACGTTGCATTTTCTATATGAAGTGTGATTCAAACGAGGCCGTTTTATTGTATGGTAAAAAAAGCGAGAGAAAACAAATTCCCAGACACATGTTGCGAATGTGAAGCAAATTACGTGTAATTTATTAGGTTTTAAAGTGGTTACTATATTTTTATGTTTTTACATTAAAATAAGGTACCTAAAAATTTAAGCATTGCAATTTACTTCTAAGACAAATAATTAAATAATTTTAAGTATGATACATTGTAGTGTAAAGTCACAATTATGTATTTTAATCAATTTTCGTACGGGCTATTATTCACGCCTGCAGCTTACTGGAGCATGTCTACACCTCTTTAAGTGCAGGAAAACACCTGGCAGGCATATTTTTTGACTTGTATTTTCGACTGTTTAAATTTTGAATTTCTGGAAAATAAATTGTACAACTTCAGTTCAGAAGGATATTCTTGGATTGACTGATTAACTTCCTTAAAGATAGAAAAATGTACGTCAATAATAATAATGGTAAGTCTGATTTACATGATTTGAATATAGGTGTTCCTCAAAGGTCTGTACTGGGGCCATTACTTTTTTTTTTGCTTCATATCAATGATCAACTTACTCATATTATTTCGAATGTATCATTATTGGCTGATGACATATCCTTAGTGGTTTCTTATTATTATTATTATTATTATTATTTTTATTAATATTGAATATTAAAGATCAATTTCACGAACCCAACATCTCTAGAGGATGTCAGATGTGATCTGATTAGATGTGATCTGTTTCTAGTGCAAAATAGAAATAAACAAGGGCTAATTGGTATTTTTCCACCATTATCTGACAGCAACAATCTCTTAACGTTGGAGAGTTGCGACTAATTGTAAAATTAATTAAAATTTCAGACGCGCGTACAGTTTCCCTCGAGGCAAAGTTGGAAACTTATGTACAACTTTCAAAACTTCAATTTGTTATGAAAGCCGCCTATGTTATTTGATAAGTTACTGTATACTATATATATAAAACTAAGTAATTCCTTTTAATTAACAATATTGCTATATCTAGTGTTTCATGTTTAATAATACATTGAAGTCAGTAATAGTAGTTTAATCATCTAAATGAGAAAGTCGTATAATTAAATTTAGAGATTTCTATATCTAGCATACTTCCTGACGATTGCTTTAGATACATGCAAAACTAATTAGGAAATTTACTACAGAGCTACTCCAAAGCAACTTCAAAATATCCAGAAATTAAAACTACTAAATTTGGGTATTTATACATTTTTGTCCTCCTCTTGCACTGCTTTTTATCTATGACACCATCAATTTAAAAAGATACAATTAAAAATTATAAAACAATTAATTTTATTTACAACTGCTCAATTTTCAGAAAAAACTGATTTTCTTATCTGTTCCAAAATGAGAAAATGTATCAGCGCAAGATATTTCTATAGGGTAATCCCTCATTATACTGTCCCGTCTCCTTTAAAATAGAAATGGCAAAGTCAACAATGTATCGATGTTCTCCAAGTGACAAATCTAAGTGGCCGAAAATGATGTCTTTATTACACAGTTACAAACTAGAATGAAGATATATATATATATATATATATATATATATATATATATATATATATATATATATATATATATATATATATATATATATATATTTATTTATAGGCCTTGGTGGCATCCCTCCATGTTAAAATTGCGTCTGCCATGGCATCCACGTCCTCGTGGCATCCGATATACAGATGCCACGAGGACTTTCGATGAAACTCATCGCAAATGAAAGGATCCTACCCCTACTAACTCTCGGCAAAATATTGGCGGGATGCCAAAACAGCCTATTTTTGTATGTTTTTAAACATGGTAGTTTGATCAATGACCGCAACTGCCGCCACTTTCGTGTGCTGTATATTCTGAGATATACTTAAAGGAGGTAATGGCATCCAATGATATACATATTCATTTTGAGTACCTGGTGGCCTCTGTATATTCCGTTTTCGGTTTGATGGCATCCATTTCGTTGTTGCCAGATCTTATATTGGTTTATAACTCAGTCTTTTCATTTTTATAGATTCTGTAACATACTTTCACTAGGATGAGGCGCCCTTGCGATTTACTTCCGAGAAAATAACATGTGTTTTTAAAGCTATTTTTATTATATCTTTTGAAATATACTGGTTAAATTAGGTACACTTATTCTGTCACTTTTTAAACTGTAATCTGTGAGGAACAGATTTGTTTTGTATAAAAATTTGCACAGATTTGTCTGCCAATGTTGATAAAATTAAAAATCGTATAAGGCATAAGCTAGGAGAAATTAGCGGACAAACTGGGCGACGATGCTTGAAAATTTCAATATTGTTGTTCGCTGAAATCTTTGGTTTAGATGAACTTTAGTGTCATGAAAGTTAAAAAATAAATAAAAATTATCATTTTTATTGAAAAAATCATTAATTCAGTTTAAAATATTATTTAAAACAAAATATAATTTTTATACCGATTAACCGATTAAACAAAACATTAAGACTAATAATGATTCAAAATATATATTTTTTTCTTTTAAAGTCAGGTTTTTGCCGCCAAACAACTATGGGAGCAGAGAGGGGAAAACACATTTAGCCCAAGATTACAAATACAATTCTTATACTACCAATTCAGTACACTACTTTCAATTAATTAAATCAAAATCATTAAATAGCAAGAACTCCAACATAATTTTTAGGTCTTTAAAGTCATTCGTATCCGCCGATAAATGTTATTCCATCAACTTTCCGTTTGAATTAACTTATTACCTGGAACGTTACATAGTAAGTCTGTTTTTTCTGCCTAGGCAGTAAAAATATATCTTTCTAAGTCTTTAAAGTGTCAATAAAAAATATACCTTTATCGCGTGATATAGCGGTATGTTACAAAATTAAACATATTTTATTCCAACGATTTTGTTGAAAAATCTAGAAATTGTTCTGGTAAACAGTTCCCGAGGTAAGGCCAAACTTAATTCTCGTGTGTTATTTAAAAAAAAAAATTATTCCATTCTATGACTACCAGTTAACACAAACTTTTTCATACATTTAAATAATTTTTCAAAAAATCAAAAAGCGACATTATACTTTCCAATTATACAAGGTTCTCCAAGAAAGTGATACATATCAAAGTTTTCCAAAATGGGACACCTTGTATTTCATATATTTGAATTTTCCTTGCCTTTCTTATTATAACAATAAAATAGTCTGATATTATACAGGATATTTCACACGCTATAACCAGTTTTATATAAAATTCGTACTGATTTCAAAGACGTGTATAGTGCAAAATAAACATTTGAAAACCATTTTTGTGCAGTAAAAGGTTTTCATTATTGGTCAAAAATTTTTACCGATGTACTACTTTTTTAATTTTAAACAAATCTTTATAGGGTACGTCAATACAAAAAATTTAGTAACTATTTCTATTTGGGACAAATCTATTGAATTCGTTTAATATTATTTTTATTTTAAACAACATTTTTAATAGATAAATGTTAAATTGTCATTTGTTTTATTAGGCAAAAAAGCACAAGATTTAATGTCGTGGCTGGTGTTTCATAGGCGAAGCGCAGCTAAGACTAGGAAATCAGCCAAGGCATTCGGAGAAAAAATGATATGTTCCACACAGCAGAAAATTAGATATAATGCCTTGGCTGGTTCCCTAGTCTCAGCTTGTGCTTTTCTGGCTAATAAAACAAATGACATTTTCACATGTATTTATTTAACATAAGAATAATATTATACGAATTCAATGGATTTGTCCTAAATAGAAATAGTTACTAATTAGAAATTAATAAATTGTAATAATATTTTACCAAATATTTACAACATTATTATACTCTTCACACAGTAGTCTGTGAAGAGTATTATATGTTTACTTTTGTCGGTCTGTCTGTCCGTCCGATGTCACGTTTTTTGTCCGCACGATAACTCAAAAACGAAACATGATATCTTCTTGAAATTTATAGAAAAAATCAAACTCTATAAGGGGACAAAGCCTATTGATTTTGAAAAATATCGGAATAAAAATGAGGGGTTTAAGGGGGGGTTGAAACTTAAAAAAATTATAAATCATTTAGGAAAAATGAAGTTCTATGAGAGGACGAGGCCTAATAATTTTTAAAAAATCTGATTAAGAATAGGGGGTTATAGGGTAGTTAAAGCTTAAAAAAATCATAATTTAAAAACGAAATATGATATAAATTTGAAATTTTCAGGAAAAATCAAATCAAGCTTTATAAGGGAACAAAGACTATTTTTTTTTTAATAAATCTGACTAAAAAGGGGGGGTTTAAGGGGGGGGGGGGGTTAAAACTTTAAACAAATCATAAATCAAAAACAAAACATGATATTAACTTGAAATTTTAAGGGAAAATCAAGTCCTATAAAAGGACAAAGTCTAGCGAATTAAAAAAAATTAATACAAGTAGGGGTTTAAGCGGGGTTTAAATGTAAAAAAATCATAAATTTAAAACGAAACATGATACCAACTTGAAATTTAAAAAAAAAATCAAGCTCTATGGGATGACGAAGTCTCTTGATTTTTAAATAGATCCGATTAAAAATGGGGAGATTAGTGGGGGATGGAAACTTTAAAAAAAATCATAAATCAAAAACGAAACATGATATCAACTTTAAATTTTCAGGAAAAATCAAGTCCTATTAGAGGACAAAACCTATTAAATTTAAAAAAAATCTGAATAACAGTAGGGGGTTAAGTTGGGTTAAAATAAAAAAAAATCATTCATCTAAAAGAAGTATTATATCAACTTGAAATGTTTAATAAAAATCAAGCTCTATAAGGAGATAAAGCCTATTAATTACTAAAAGAAAAAATCTAAATAAAAATTGGGAAGCCTATTTATTCCCAAAAAAAAATGTTTATAAAAAAATCGCTGGTTAAGAGGGTCTGTTAAACTGTGAAGAGTATAATATAGAATGCCAAGCATTATATATCCTCATTCTAAATTTAAAGTTGCTTTATTGCTCTTTATTTTATGTATTCGATACATTTTTTGTCTTTTATTCGCTGAAAAAGAACAATAACATATACGAATCCAATAAACACATTTGTCACAAATAGGTAGTTACTAGTTAGTACTTTATAAATTTTAATAATATTTAACCATTTATTTGAAATTTTCTTTTTACATTTTTTTTATTACTATTTCTTATGTATTTATTTAAATTGTCGTTTCAATAAAAATATTTTACACATATTTAATAAAAAATATCTTTTAAAATAATAATATTTTTACGATTCCAATAAACACATTTTTCCTAAATAGTTATTAAATTTTAAGGATATTGTAAAAAAAAATTTCAATCAATAAATTACAGCTAGTAAAATTCTAATAACTAATTAACACACAGTCTACTTCCAGTCAACCAGTGACCAGTTAAAATTAAACTATTTTGTGAATTATCTTTTTTGTCATTTATATTTAAAAATCTCCCAAAATTATTAGTTTTAGGTATAGAGAATGCTTAACTCAAATTAAACTTTAAGAAACGTTCTTTTAAATGGTGATATAAAATACAATTAAAGAAAATGGGAAAATTATGTATTTCCGTACTGATGTACCCTATAAAGATTTGTTTAAAATTAAAAAAGTAGTACATCGGTAAACATTTTTGAATAATAATGAAAACCATTTACTCCAAAAAAATGGTTTTTCAAATGTTTCTTTTGCACTATAAACGTCTTTAAAATCAGTACGGAAAACTTTGATATTGTATTACTTTTTTAGAGAACCTTGTATAATTGGAAAGTATATGTTGCTTCTTTGATTTTTTGAAAAACTATTTAAATTCATGATAAAACGACGCTTCAGAGTTACAGCCAATGGAAAGATGTCTAACACACTAACTCAGGAAAATGGCGTACCTCAAGGATCGGTGTTGAGCCCAACACTGTTCATCCTTTCCATCAACGAGGTTTGCAAAATAATTCAACCTCCTACGGGTTTTGCTCTTTATGCTGACGATCTGTTCATCTTTTGCCACGGAAGGAATACCATCACTACAGCCCACATTATTCAAAAAACCGTTGACGCTCTTCACGAATGGTCTACCACAACAGGCTTCCACTTCTCTGCTACAAAGTCCAAAGTCATTAAGTTCTCCAGAAGAAGAAATAATCAGTTTACTCCAAATATCACGTTAAACAATATTAGCATTCCCTCCGCCGACCAAATTGTAATTCTAGGGATCGTCTTCGATAAGAAGCTCAGCTGGAAAGAGCACATTAAACAGATTAAGGACAACTGTCTAGGTAGGCTGAACATCCTAAAAAGTCTTTCACACCGCCAATGGGGAGCTGAAGAGCAAATACTGCTGAGAGTCTATAGAGCACTTATCCGTTCCAGAATCGACTACGGTAGCATTCTCTACATGTCAGCTACTAAAACAGATTTAAAGATTCTTAACACTGTACAAAATTCAGCCTTACGCATTTGCTTGGGAGCGTTTCGGTCAAGCCCAGTGGATAGCTTATGTTGCGAAGCCAATGAGCCCCCTATCTGGATTAGAAGACAACAACTTCTCTTGACACACTGTTCCAGAGTTTCCGCAAATCCGCTAAATCCAGCCTATAAAGTCATACACAAGCAGAACTCAAACTCCCAGACTTCCAGAAAAATTCAACCAGTCAACCATTGCTTGCTACCACTTCTTTCCAATATAGATCTCAAACAAACTACACCTATCACACGTTCCTACACTCCCCCCTGGAATAAAAATTTACCGAAAATCAACCTAAGCTTAAGCAAATACTCCAAACATGACACCTCCACCGAGCTCCTAAGACAAAACTTCTTGGACATTATCTATAACTCAAAATTTGATAAAGTATTATACACCGACGCGTCTAAAAACAATAATGCAGTAGGATGCTCAGTTACCCTCTCTCATACAATTGTCACCACAAATATACTTCCATCTTTCTCCAGTGTTCACACAGGAGAACTATTTGCTATACTTCAAGCTTTCAACTCTGTATCCCAAATTAACAAAAAAGTTGCAATATGCACAGACTCTCTTGCCTCGATCAAATCAATTCAAAACATATACAGCTCTCACCCACTTGTACAAGCCGTACATGAACGCTACCAACAGCTTTCCTCTGAAGGACCAATCGTAACATTATTGTGGGTTCCCTCACATGTTGGCATCACAGGAAATGAACTGGCAGACTGTGCAGCAAAAGAAGCATCAACATCCAATCTTCCAATCGATGGAGTTCAACTGTCTAAAGATCTACAAAACTTCTTTAAATCTAAGACCTACTCATCATGGCAAGAACACTGGACCAGAATACCTTCGAAGCTACATGAGATCCGCCAATCCGTCAAGCCGTTTTTCCTCCCTTCATTACCAAGAAACGATAAAATAGCTATTCGAAGACTACGAATTGGACATACCAATCTTACTCACAGCCACCTAATGACGTCAGAACCTCCCCGAATATGTCATCACTGCAACATCACCTTATCGGTCAAACACCTTCTCACTGAATGTCAGCAGTACTCAGTCAAACGAAGACAGTTTGAACTTCTGAACACCTTGCCAGAAATTCTCAATTCAGCGGACCAAATACATAAAGTTCTTAAATATTTAAAAGACATTAACTTAAGTTCCAAAATTTAATTAGTTCCAATCTTGATATTAAATGTTATCCACACCCTGTAGTTATAAGAACATAATTTTATAATTCTACTGTATATGTGTCAATGGCCTCTGATGTCGAGACACATTAATTTCAATAAAAAAAAAAAAAAAAAAATATTATAATAATTATTGCCAGAAATAATCCATTGGTAAATTTCTATACGCGAATGAATTTAAAGGGCGAAGAGACCAATTTGTTTTTAGATCATTCGATATGCCTAAAATGTTTTTAAAAAGAGATTCTAATTCTTTGAACCGCTCTCAAATAGGTAATAATAAATCATTTCGTTGTAAAGGATTCCATTGTAAAGGTTTCCATTGTAAATAATAAGCTCTGAAATCAAGTGTTGAGCCAGTCAAGCATATGTTACTTATTTAGCATTGTATTTAAAAATTTAACCAACTATTAAAACTTTAGAAAAGAATTTTTTTGTAACATTATAAAAAATGTTAAGTTTAATAAATAAAAATGTCTATTTTATGTGACACATGCACTGCATAGGTTTTGGAATGGCTAATATCCGAGTTATTTGATCATAAAATAAAAAGGAAACAAATCTCTTGCAAAATCCAAAGTTTGAATGTTGTCTAATATTTCTCTATTTTTTACAGTAATTTTGACTATTAAAGCTAAAAGTAGAGCAAATATATTACTGAAATGAGGATCAAAATCATAATTACAAATATTTAAAAATAAATGTAGGGATAGTTTGAGAAGTGGTTGGTTTAAATACAAGCTGTAAGACAATTTTTACCCTATGTACATCATATTTTTTATTTTACTTTATGAAGTACCTACCTTAAATATTAATTATAAATGTTATACTGCGTTAGTGACAAACAGTTGGTCAAATAAAAAATAATCAAATTTCTTTATTCTACTACAATGCGTGTTGATTTTCAAGAAAAAAAATTCTTAAGTTTTATTTGTTTCCTATCTGTGTACATAGAGATAAGGAAAGTATAGTAATCATGATTTTTTTCGACCTCAAGTTTTTGACGGATTTTTACGTTTCGGGGGCTCTTGAATCCGTTTTAAACTTAAGCTTTAATCCACCCTTCGGTGAACTGATTATATTTTGGGCCTGGTCGGAACATCTGGGGGTACTGTATGGGGGATCTTTTTATACTTTATGGAATACATCTGTTATTTTTGCTTAGAGAAGAAACTTCTTTAAATAAAAGTTTTTCTCTAGAATTTTCTCTAGAACTTTTGTTCCATATATAATTTTCTTAAAATGGAGCGTATTCGAGAAATTTGAGGAAAAGTGAAAATTTAGAATTTTGAACATTTTGAACTCAAAAACGGATTAAAAAAAAGCAACAAATTATAAATTTAAGCTTCAATCTACCATGCAGTAAGCTGCTTAGATTTTGGGCATAGTTGGAACATCAGGGGGTTACTTTATGAGAGAGTAATTTTCTACTTTATTGAATATATCTGTTATTTACGCTTGGAGAAAAACTTCCTTGATTCAAATTTTTTGGCAAAATTCTTTTTTCTTCTATACATAATTTTCGTAAAATGACCCGTATTTGAGAAATTTGAGGATAAGTGAAAATTTTGAATTTTGAACATAACTCAAAAGCGGATAAAGAGAAAAACACTAAATTTTAAACAAGCTTTAATCTATTATGTGGTAACCTGATTAGTTTTTGGGCATAGTCAGAACATCTGGGGCTACTTTATACAAGGGCATTTTTCTACTCTATTGAATGTATCTGTTATTTATACTTGGAGAAGAAACTTCCTTAAATAAAAGTTGTTTGCAAAATTATTCTCTATATGTTTTCTTTTATACATAACTTTCCTAAAATTGTCCGTATTTAAGAAATTTGAGGATAAGTGACAATTTTAAATTTTAATTAAACATAACTCTTCGCTTCGGCTATGAAACACCAGCCACGGCATAAAATCTTGTGCTTTTATGTATAATTAAACAACTATTTTTTCCAAGTTTTAATAGAAAATAGTAACATTATAAAACTAAAAATCCATTAATATTACATGTTTAACCCAAATTTATATTAACTCCAATTTAAGTTTAAAGTAAAATTTTAGAAAAAAAAATACCCTGTTACAGTTTTCTTTGATTGATTTTGTTTACTAAGGAGAACGTCATTTTTGGACTGTTTTTTGTCTTTTTAGGAGTCATAAGAAATACACAAGTTCTATATAGAACATTTTTTGCACTCTTTTGATTTTGAAAATGTACAAATTCTCGAAAATAAATCAAATAAAACAAAAGAACTATCCCTGAAATGATACATATTAAAAAAATATTAAAACAGACATAAAATATTTATCTAACGTTTATTTTAATTCTAACTAATTGTATGCTTTTTAATTTTATTCTATATTTTAACGCCACTGATATTTTTTAAATTTGTAAACACTCATGTTTTTGGATATATCCATAAAGTAGAAAATTACTCTCTCATAAAGTAACCCCCTGATGTTCCAACTATGCCCAAAATCTAAGCAGCTTACCGCATGGTAGATTGAAGCTTAAATTTATAATTTGTTGCTTTTTTTTAATCCGTTTTTGAGTTCAAAATGTACAAAATTCTAAATTTTTACTTTTCCTCAAATTTCTCGAATACGCTCCATTTTAGGAAAATTACATATAGAGCAAAAATTCTAGAGAAAATTCTAGAGAAAAACTTTTATTTAAAGAAGTTTCTTCTCTAAGCAAAAATAACAGATGTATTCCATAAAGTATAAAAAGATCCCCTATACAGTACCCCCAGATGTTCCGACTAGACCCAAAATACAATCAGTTCACCGAAGAGTGGATTAAAGCTTAAGTTTAAAACGGATTCAAGAGCCCCCGAAACGTAAAAATCCGTCAAAAACTTGAGGTCGAAAAAAATCATGATTACTATACTTTCCTTAACTGTATGTACACAGATAGGAAACAAATAAAACTTAAGAATTTTTTTTTTCTTGAAAATCAACACGCATTGTAGTAGAATAAAGAAATTTGATTATTTTTTATTTGACCAACTGTTTGTCACTAACGCAGTATAACATTTATAATTAATATTTAAGGTAGGTACTCCATAAAGTAAAATAAAAAATATGATGTACATAGGGTAAAAATTGTCTTACAGCTTGTATTTAAACCAACCACTTCTCAAACTATCCTTACATTTATTTTTAAATATTTGTAATTATGATTTTTATCCTCATTTCAGTAATATATTTGCTCTACTTTTAGCTTTAATAGTCAAAATTACTGTAAAAATTAGAGAAATATTAGACAACATTCAAACTTTGGATTTTGCAAGAGATTTGTTTCCTTTTTATTTTATTTTATGATCAAATAACTCGGATATTAGCCATTCCAAAACCTATGCAGTGCATGTGTCACATAAAATAGACATTTTTATTTATTAAACTTAACATTTTTTATAATGTTACAAAAAAATTCTTTTCTAAAGTTTTAATAGTTGGTTAAATTTTTAAATACAATGCTAAATAAGTAACATATGCTTGACTGGCTCAACACTTGATTTCAGATCTTATTATTTACAATGGAAACCTTTACAATGGAATCCTTTACAACGAAATGATTTATTATTACCTATTTGAGAGCGGTTCAAAGAATTAGAATCTCTTTTTAAAAACATTTTAGGCATATCGAATGATCTAAAAACAAATTGGTCTCTTCGCCTTTTAAATTCATTTGCGTATTCAAATTTACCAATGGATTATTTCTGGCAATAATTATTATAATATTGAAAACTGTTCATAAGGCCAAACTTTATTCTCGTGTGTTATTTAAAAAATGTTTTTTTTTATTTCATTTTATTAAAAAGCATGTTAAATTTGAGATTAAAACTTTATCATGAATTTAAATAGTTTTTCAAAAAATCAAAGAAGCAACATATACTTTCCAATTATACAAGGTTCTCTAAAAAAGTAATACAATTTATTAATTTCTAATTAGTAACTATTTCTATTTAGGACAAATCTATTGAATTCGTACAATATTATTCTTATTTTAAATAAATACATGTGAAAATGTCATTTGTTTTATTAGCCAGAAAAGCACAAGATTGAATGCCGTGGCTGGTGTTTCATAGCGGAAGCCAAGCTGAGACTAGGGAACCAGCCAAGGCATTATATCTAATTTTCTGCTGTGTGGAACATATCATTTTTTCTCCGAATGCCTTGGCTGGTTTCCTAGTCTTAGCTACGCTTCGCCTATGAAACACCAGCCACGACATTAAATCTTGAGCTTTTTTGCCTAATAAAACAAATGACAATTTAAAATTTTTTGTATTGACGTAGGTACCCTATAAAGATTTGTTTAAAATTAAAAAAGTAGCACATCGGTAAAAATTTTTGACAAATAATGAAAACCTTATACTGCACAAAAATGGTTTTCGAATGTTTATTTTGCACTATACACGTCTTTGAAATCAGTACGATTTTTATATAAAACTGGTTATAGCGTGTGAAATACCCTGTATAATCTCAGACTATTTTATTGTTATAATAAGAAAGGCAAGGAAAATTCAAATATATGAAATACAAGGTGTCCCATTTTGGAAAACTTTGATGTGTATCACTTTCTTGGATAACCTTGTATAATTGGAAAGTATAATGTCGCTTCTTTGATTTTTTGAAAAATTATTTAAATTTATTAAAAAGTTTGTGTTAACTGGTAGTCATAGAATGGAATAAAAAATTTTTTTTAAATAACACACGAGATTAAAGTTTGGCCTTACCTCGGGAACTGTTTACCTGAACAATTTCTAGATTTTTCAACAAAATCGTTGGAATAAAATATGTTTAATTTTGTAACTTGCCGCTATATCTCGCGATAAAGGTATATTTTTTTAAAAAATATAATTGTTTTTCACAAAAAAAGTTTAATGTTTCATTATTTGTCAGGTGTAACGAAAATAAAACATGTAAATATGGTTAGTTTTGAAAGAAATTCGTAGGAAAATTAATGATTCCACGTCGTTTATATAGATACTAAAAGTTAGTCATTTTTCAAATATTTGAAAAAAAAACAAAACTTGGTTTCTTGTACCCAAAGCGGCTTTTTATTGACACTTTAAAGACTTAAAAAGATATATTTTTACTGCCTAGGCAGAAAAAACAGACTTACTATGTAACGTTCCAGGTAATAAGTTATTTCAAACGGAAAGTTGATGGAATAATATTTATCGGCGGATACGAATGACTTTAAAGACCTAAAAATTATATGTTGGAGTTCTTGATATTTAATGATTTTGATTAAATTAATTGAAAGTAGTGTACTGAATTGGTAGTATAAGAATTGTATTTGTAATCTTGGGCTAAATAAGTTTTCTCCTCTTTGCTCCCATAGTTGTTTGGCGGCAAAAAACCTGACTTTAAAAGAAAAAAATATATATTTTGAATCATTTTGAATCTTAATGTTTTGTTTAATCGGTTAATCGGTATAAAAATTATATTTTGTTTTAAATAATATTTTAAACTGAATTAATGATTTTTTCAATAAAAATGATAATTTTTATTTATTTTTTAACTTTCATGACACTAAAGTCCATCTAAACCAAAGATTTCAGCGAATAACAATATTGAAATTTTCAAGCATCGCCGCCCAGTTTGTCCGCTAATTTCTCCTAGCTTATGCCTTATACGATTAAAAGCGTTTTAATTTTATCAACATTGGCAGACAAATCTGTGCAAATTTTTATGCAAAACAAAACTGTTCCTCACAGATTACAGTTTAAAAAGTGACAGAATAAGTGTACCTAATTTAACCAGTATATTTCAAAAGATATAATAAAAATAGCTTTAAAAGCACATGTTATTTTCTCGGAACTAAATCGCAAGGGCGCCTCATCCTAGTGAAAGTATGTCACAGAATCTATAAAAATGAAAAGGCTGAGTTATAAACCAATATAAGATCTGGCAACAACGAAATGGATGCCATCAAACCGAAAACGGAATATACAGAAGCCACCAGGTACTCAAAATGAATATGTATATCATTGAATGCCATTACCTCCTTTAAATATATCTCAGAATATACAGCACACGAAAGTGGCGGCAGTTGCGGTCATTGCTCAAACTACCATGTTTAAAAACATACAAAAATAGGCTGTTTTGGCATCCCGCCAATATTTTGCCGAGAGTTAGTAGGGGTAGGATCCTTTCATTTGCGATGAGTTTCATCGAAAGTCCTCGTGGCATCCGATATACAGATGCCACGAGGACGTGGATGCCACGGCAGACGCAATTTTAACATGGAGGGATGCCACCAAGGCCTATAAATAAATAAATAAATATATATATATATATATATATATATATATATATATATATATATATATATATATATATATATATATATATATATATAAATATATATATATATATATATATATATATATATATATATATATATAATGCGTGGCATTCTAAATTATAATTTTCACAGTATAACAGATCCCCTTAACCCCCATTTTCAATCAGATTATTTTCAGAATTAATAGGCTTTATCTCCTTGTAGAGCTTGATTTCTACTAAAAATGTCATGTTGATATAGCTTTTCATTTTTGATTTAGGATTCTTTTTTAATTTTAACCCACCTTAAACTCACATTTTTAATCAGATTTTTTTTTTTTAATTAAAGAGCTTGATGTTTGCTAAAAATTTCAAGTTAATATCATTTTTCGTTTTTGAGTTAAGATTTTTTTTATATTTTAACCCTCCCTAAATCCCCTATTTATTTAGATTTTTTTTAAATCAATAGGCGTTATCCCTTCTTATAGAGTTTTATTTTTACTAAACATTTCATGTTGATATCGCTTTTCGTTTTTAATTTAGGATTTTTTGTTTAATATCAACCCATCCTAACCCCCTATTTTTAATCAGATATTTTCATAAACAATAGACTTTGTCCCCTTATAGAGCTGGTTTTTGCCTTAAATTTTCAAGTTGATATCATTTTTCGTTTTTGACTTATCGTGCAGACAAAAACCGTGACATCGGACAAAGTAAACCTATAAAACTATTTACAGACTACTATGTGAAAAGTAGAATAATAATATAATCAAGACTTAAATAATAAAATAATAGCCTACAAAATGGGTGGTATACTAAAAGATGTAACGGTTGGAACCGTTTTCGTTATTTGACCCAGACATAGTAACGGTTGTAACCGTTTTCGTTATTTTGAAACCACCATCTCTACACAAACGTCATTTGTCGTTTATGCCTTGTGTCAAAACTCGGGTTGTCATTTCGATTTACCTTTTTCATCGAACAGGTTGAATTATTGAATTTTAATTTGAACTTTATCGTGTACATCCGATGTACTAATTGTCTTTAATATTTTTAATGACCGTCTGATTTTATAAAGGTAAGTTTCCTACCGATATTTTGTTGAAAATATATATTTAGTACAAGAATGTCTTTATTAAAATGTCAAATTTAAAACATAACCTCACACATTGAATCACACAAGAAATCTCATGTTTTATATAATTTCATATATTATTTTGTTTGAAATAGATAATATGCTTTACTATATTTAAATGTGTTGAATAAGACTTTTTCTTTTTCTATTAAATTTGGTCTCTGTGAAGCTATTCAAATATTAGTTTAAATGTTCATTTAATAGTAAAAAGCATTATCTGTTTCCTATATACTCTTCCTAATCCCTTCTTGATATTTTTACCTTTTTCCTTGTAGCTTGGCTGTATGTAGAACGTTCCAGCTGCATGTGTAGAAATATTGAAACTTAGAAGTTTGGTTCCAGCTACAGAGGTTGTTTCAAGTATTTCAAGAGGTTTAGTTCGAGCCATCCAAAGAAGTGTACGAGATTTAACTTTCCCTAAGAAAAATTATCAGTTGGTGATATCCAAGCCTATCATACGAATCCCCTGTACCTGCTACCTGTTATACCACAGATAAGTTTTCAATAAATCATTTAAATTTGAATAAGTAAGTCTCTGTGAATTAGAATTTGTCGCTACCTTATCTAATACCTTATTTAATTATCATATCTAAATGGTTAGTGATTTTCTATATTTTATCGCTAATCGATAATCAAGTTTAGTAAGTTTTAAATATAGTGGCGCTCAACATCCTTTTTCAAAGTAATACGAGTTTTTTAATAACCTGACCCACTCCCCAAATAATAAGAGCTTAAAACACTATAAAAATAGATAAAATAACAAGATCATATTACAAAGAATGATAAAGTTAAAGAATTGAAAATTATTTAATAGGTATATCAGTACTTCGGAGATAAACTGTGCTCTTATTCTAGTCAGCTTTTTAGTAGAGCAGACTGAATATTGGTTGTACACTTTTCGTGTTCTATATTTACATATAACAATTATATTTCGACAAAAAATTCAGTTGGCCACAATTACTGTGACAATATGTATTGTTTACTACTAATTAATCTAACTATTAAAACTTTTTTTTAATATACATGAATTGCTGGTTTTTGTAACATATTTCTGTTTTAATAACAAATTTTCTATGACATACTTATACCTCCAACATGCCTGTATAAATAGTACGACTAACGTGAGAGTTAAATAGTGTTGTTTAACATTTAACTTGTTTATTAAACATTGAACATAGTGTTCTTTTTTTAAAGTCAACTTATATTGTGATATCACTATACATGGTACAGAATACCCCTAAAAAGGTCTCGATGAGCCGATTTTAAAAATATAACCTTTATAAAACTGCATTGTCTACATAGTTTGCCTCCCAGATAGATATCCGTAAATATTTAATTTAGTCTTTATGATATAGGTAAATACCTAACATAGACACAACTATTAAGTTTCTTGAATTAATTTGGTCAGTGCAATATTTATATTTTATTTCCTCTTTAAAAAAACTGTAATAAAATCCTCAGTGCTATATCAGTCTGACACTATTTATCAGTACCTCTGGCATTTATAGATAGGGAATTTTTCTATAACTTCAAGGGACAACCTATAAAATAAACAATTATTTATATAAAATTGTACAAGGGTCAATAAATTTGGAAGTAAACATAACCTCAACAAATAATAGTAACTTTTTACCTGTGACGTTTTTCGATAACAACCGTTGAATTGACACACATACTTCCGATTTATTAAAGTCACAGTTTTACTTAAACTTAATTTTTAATCTAATTTACAATTAAAATTGTCTCATGTTGCTTTTTAAAATTTGACAGCTTGATTGGAAAGTTGGTTGGAAATTGGAAATGTTAAGAAGTTAGAATATGAAGTAGGTAGAGACGGAATAAGGACTATTTTGTAATAGGACAAGTGAGAGGGCACTTTGCGTCATATTTTGATTAATTTTAAGTTATTAATTTTATATTTGTAGATTGACGAAATGAAAATGTTTTTATATCATTTAAATCACGCTATTTTAAAAAAATGGCATTTATTATCACCAAAACTAACTAGCTCGAGTTTAACATATGTCGTAAAAGAGTAATGCAAAATTGCAGACAGATTTAGTACCATCATTGCTTCTCTATATCTATGATATCAAAGATTGGTATGGCCCGCTCTACTTTGTGACGACACGGTATGCGTTGCGCAAATTGGGCTGATTTAAGTTATTTTATAACTGTTTCACTACGTTTCAGGTATCTGTTATCGTGTGACATATCTTTTTAGCTAATGATTTTCAAGAACGCTTCTCACTCCTTCTGGCTCACTCATAAAAGCGCGCTACGAAAATGCGATTAGCCAGAGCGCAGTGGCGTACCCAAAAATAGATATTAACACGTATGAAAACAATAAAATTATTAAAATTGAATTAATATTTTTATGTTATCTATTTTAAAATAATGTGTTTTAATGAAATGTAACTGGGTGTTCACTGCATAAATGAACTAATGGAGAAACCGCCCCTATAAATAACAAAACATACAAACGCACTCGTAGCGAAACAATGATTCCTTTTAGGTGAATTTGTACAATTGAAAAAGCAACCAGTTTGAGTCAAATACTACAATACTACAATAAGGAAACATAAAATGTACTACGAATAAATTACTATACTCCTGTCTATTGATAAGATGAATTAAATATTAGGAATGACAGTTAGAAAGAGATTGTGTTAACACATAGTTTAGAACAAATAATAGTTTCAAAAGCTTGTATCAGCCTAAATAACGTTTTAACTTTTTCGTTTATTTAGACAAGGTAAGCCTATTATTTTGAGCTGCCAAATATGGGCGTTATACTTTACCAATAAAAAAGTTTGCCACAAAATTAATTTCCCAATTTAATATACAAATGAACCAAGATGATAACGACTACTACAATTATTTCTCCGCAAATATTAGTCACAAACAAAATTAATTATTATATGAACAGATGTGTTACAGTTTAGTGTATTTATTTTGTTTTACAATTTTGAATGAGATTCCCAAAATATTTGTTATCCTTCCTACGAAGATATCTTTATAAACTGAAATCTCTTTACTATTATAATTAAAGCAATTGCTTCTTGTCATAAAATAAAATTTTTAAGAACTCTCCTATTTCATTCATCTTTTCTAATTTTCTACGAAATTATTGTCCATCTATGTTTATTATTCGAACCACATGATACTACGAAAAGTAAAGCAATCTTTTTTATCTTCCTTCTTTTATACCCAAAAAGTTAGACACACAAAAAAGTCAGTCGCTGCATTTTCATGATATCGAACGTTGGGATTCTCTCTATGAAAAGTGTATTATATCGGGATTCATCTTCCCTCAATTCTCCTGCCATTGTTTGTACACGTCGAAGTCAAAGATAGAGTCGAGATTTTCTACGATTGAATTTTTCACATTTTTAACAAATATATTGACAGGTTGTTAACAAAAACAGCTCATTATTTTATACAGAAATGAGAAATAAAATATAATAAAATACAAGGTAATCTATTTCGTGATAATTTTATTTACAAAAAATGGAATTGGCAATTTAAAAATAATAATAATACACTTAATACCAACAATAAGCAATTTTTTGCTTTGGTTTCAAGATACTGATTTTATTTTTGGCAAATAAAACTACCAGTGAGTATCCTCATAATAAAATGTAAAATGCGTTCTTTATACTGTGTGTTTCATTATTAAAGTGTCATTAAAGTGATATCAACGATAAACATTTTGTCCTGTAGATATAACGACTGAAAACAGATGTAAAAGGTCTTTACAAAAACATACCACATATTCCTTAGACCAAAATAAGTCGATTTAAGTAAAATTACCTTTGTACAAAGTTGCTTCGTTTGGGCTCCAGAGGGCCTTAAAGTTACAATTTTTAAATCGTTTTTCCCATATAAATTTAAAACGTCATATGCGATTTTGCTAAAATTTGGTATATTGGTAGAGTTTTATGTGGCAAAAAAATGATACTAAAATTTTGTCCGATAATAATACATAGGCGTAGAACTTGATTTTTTAAATAATAATTCTACGCCAATGGAAGAAAAGGAGTTTGAGTATGAAATTTAGATTGCGCAACTCATTTTCTTTAAAAAAGGTACTCTTGATAAGATTCGATTACTCTCATGGTTTTCGCTAAATTTCTGTTTTAATAATTTAGAGTGTATAGGTTTCACAAAAATATTTATTTACAACATAATCAAAATAGAGATTTTACAAAAATTGTTCAAAATGTTCACCATTTTCACGCATACAAAGATTTATACGTCGAAGAAAATTAAAATGAATCCTTTCCATAACTTCTTCATCACCTCTAAGATTGTTTATTGCATCTTGAATACATTGCCAGAGATGTTCCTCATTTTCTACAGGTTCCCTGTAAACTTTAGATTTCAGATGTCCCCATAAAAAGTAATCCATCGGTGTTAGGTCTGGGGAACGTGGTGACCAGTTTACAGGTGCGTCATTACCTCTGCCTATCCATTTGTGTGGATATTGTTCATTCAAGTGGTTTCTAACGTTTAAAGAAAAATGTGGTGGAGCTCCATCTTGCATAAACCACATATCTCTCCGAAGTTGGAGAGGTAAATCTTCTAACAATTCTGGCAACGTATTTTGTAGAAAATCCAAATAATTTTCTCCAGTTAATCTTCGTGGAAGTATGACAGGACCAACAATGAAATTACCAATTATGCCAGCCCACACATTAATTTTGAATTCGTGTTGAAAATGGTTTACCTTTATTGCATGCGGATTTTCAACAGCATAAACATGTTTATTATGGGTATTAGTTATACTTCTACTTGTAAAACCCGCTTCATCGGTAAAGAGAACCTTCTTGACAAAGTTTGGATCTCTTTCTCTTTGCATATTAACAAATCGACAAAAACCCAAACGAATTTGAGGATCATGGACTAATAATTCTTGTAGTGGCTTCTTATGGTATGGATATAGCAATTGTCCTCTAAGCACTTTATGAACGACATCTTTACTTACTCCTAGTTATCTTCCAATTTGTCTGGTGCTTAATTCTGGATCTTCTTCAACACGTTCTAAAATGTCTTCTTCAACTTCAGGAATCCTTACAAAACGTTCTCTTCCATTATCAACAGTGTTGGGAGCAAAGAAACCGGTCTCCCGAAGATGTCTCTCAACAGCAGCAAAAGTTGGGTGGCTAGGTACACGACTATTTGGAAACCTTTCAGAGTACACCCTGACACTCTCTCGAGCATTTCCTTTACAAAATCCTAATGTCAATAACATATCGGTATATTCTGCATTGGTATATTGTACAGCCATATTAATAAACCACGCATTTGTTTTTTTAATTATTGAATCAGATAGAACACTTTCAATCGTTAACAAGAGATTAGGTGTTAAAACTTGACAATATTTTTATTTAGATGAAACTATGGAAACCAACAATAAATGTTTTTGTATACGTATTGGAGGAAAATAATTAATATTCCTCAAAAAATCGTACATGGCAAGAATCGAGTATTTTTGTTAAAAGTCTCGATTAGAGGTGTTGAAGAAGATATGAAAAAAGTACATTTTTATGTTTTTTATCGTATAAAATTTTGTCCGATAACAATACATAGGCGTAGAACTTGATTTTTAAATAATTGCACCTTTAAAAATTCTACGCCAATGGCAGAAAAGGGGTTTGAGTATGAAATTTGGATTGGGTACTCATTTACTACAAAAAAGTACCCTTGATAACACTCGATTTACTCTCATGGTTTTGACAAAGTTTGTATTTTAATAATTATTGTTTATGTTCTAAAATTACTAAAATGCAAATTTCGTCAAAACCATGAGAGTAATAGAGTCTCATCAAGAGTACCTTTTTTAAAGTAAATGAGTTGCGCAATCTAAATTTCATACTCAAACTCCTTTTCTTCCATTGGCGTAGAATTTTTAAAGGTGCAATTATTTAAAAAATCAAGTTCTACGCCTATGTATTATTATCGGACAAAATTTTAATACCATTTTTTTTGCACATAAAACTCTACCAATATTCCAAATTTCAGCAAAATCGTATATGCCATTTTAAATTTATATGGGAAAAATGATTTAAAAATTGTAACTTCAAGGCCCTCTGGAGCCCAAACGAAGCAACTTTGTACTAAGGTAATTTTACTTAAATAGACTTATTTTGGTCTAAGGAATATGTGGTATGTTTTTGTCAAGACCTTTTACAGACACCCTGTATAATAGGTCCTATTAGGTGAAATATAATTAAAAATGGATCCAAGGATCGTTGTTGGGATGTGTAAAATCGGTAAAATTTACTGATAGACCTAAAACAATAAGCTGCGTGCACACATCCATTAGCCTTTTTTTTTAGTTTCTTTAATATAATTTAAAATATATCATATTATATTTTTGGAATGCGGTCCTGTGTATATAATCTTCCCTTTATTTTTATTCCAAAGAAAATTGACCACAAAAGCAGAACAGGAGATTGATGCGGTCAGTTCTAAGTGTTTTCATAGCATTTTAGGATACACACACGAGACATATTTTTTATGACATCGACTGCTTTCTCTTCCCCCAGACAGCAGAGAATTTGTGTCACAAAAAAAAGGTTTTCGCATTCGCGATATCTGACATCTAAATGGATAAAAATGATCTTGAAATGTATACATTTCGTTGAACTGAATAAATTTCGATGTTACAAAAAACAAGTAAATACTTTTACGTCAAAATTTGATAAATTTACACCAAATTCAATTTTTACCCCGACCAAAAGAACTACTTTTCTCCGCTGACTGTTGAGACTTGGAAATAGCATTTTCTTTTATTAGATAACTGGAAGCCATGCCAACAAAAAAAGTTTATAAATGCGGTTGTAGTATACAAGGGAAAATATTAATGTGAGTATTTCCAGTTGAGAAAAATAAATACATAATAATAAAGGAATGTAAGAAAAAATCAAAGAATGTATCACTGAAAAGTAGAGTGACTATTTCGCTATTGAAAACAATTACTTCTTTGGCTAATACCGCAACAGGTGTAGCATTACATCAAAAAAGAACATATAGAAAATTACTTTCAACACTCTGACTTTGACTTCGCTTGCTAAATACATTTCAAATGTGAACGTTCAAAATTAATAAAAATCAATAGATTATCCACACAGATCATTTTAAAAATACCTACTTTTTATTATTAGAGAGAAAAAGGTCTCCACACATACGAAATGCTAACTTTTCAAGAATGATTCAAGCTGAAAAAACGAAACAAAACTTTGAAACAAAATCAAAAAATTAATATTGGACAAACAACTAATTTATCAAAAATAAAAACTATTTTAATTAGAGAATAAATACCTTTTCTGTGTGTAAAAAAAAATCGTGCTAGGCATCGACTTTGTTCATTGCAGCACTGAAATTGCCTCAAATACAGAGTGCAGCGCCACACAGGTAACTGACTGTGAAAGCAATGACTGCCTTTGAGCGATTTCCTTTAATTATTCTCATTGTGTTTGATCTACTTCCGGAAAAATATAATCAGACATTTTCCGTTCAAATACTTCGCAAAGCTCCACACACCTGATTGTTCAAAAGGGCATTCATTTTAAAAATGAAGTTTAGTAAAACTACAATATTTTGAATTAAAAATTGTTTGTTATTTATAAATAATAATTAAAAAATGTTGCCTAATAGAGTAGTGACTTATTGAGATATGAAAAGAAAAAATATCAACAAAATGTTAAGGAATTGTTCTGGATTTGTATAAACGAAGAGACAAAGGGTAAATCCCTATTTATTCCTGATCTATTTATAATAAAAATATTTTACAAATATTTTAGTTTTCTGGGGTACCTAAATGCCTAAGAGCCGCACTTTTCATTGACAAATACATTTTTTACAGTTTTATTGACTTGACAAACAATCGAGAATCAATGGAATCGCAAGTACAAAATAAATTATTATATAAAGTCTTACTTTTCTAATATCATCTTTAGTTCATGAGATACAGCTGTTATAAATTCCTAAATTGTCACCCTGTATAAAGAACAAATTGTAAAACGTGCTAAAATCTTTAGGGAATATTTCTTAATTAAAATATGAAACAATTACATCTTATTTTTCATCATTAGCGATGTTCGTCGGATGTTTTTGTTTTTTCCTCGACTTTGTTTAGGCAGTAGCGAGTGTGAAGTACAGCGTTAAATGGAAAATGTAGCGAAGCGAATACGGGCAACATCCAACAGAGCCGGACTCAAGTAAATTTTTAGGAACCTTTTTATTTCCCTTATTTGACATAATAACTCTATGCAACGTTTAAATTAATTACCTGATGTTATTCCTACTAACCCTTTTTCTACTTGATAAGCTTATTCTCAAAGTTACATTCCATAATACACTTAAACTTGGTCACTTGCCGATTGGCCTCCTTATATTTAGGGGGTTATGATTGACAACCTGTTATTTTTAACAGGTCTGTTATTTTATAAACACACAGAAATAACAACCTGTTTACAAATAACGTGTTTGTTAAAAATAACATTATTTATCCATCATAACCCCGCTCTAGTCTTTATAGCCAAAACATAATCCACTTAACATGGCGGCCAGTCGTGTGTGAAATATAGAGGCAGCACCACTGCCGAAGTTAGCCCTCTCTATTGTTTAATTTTAAAATTAAATGGGGTAAACATTGCAAGTAAATAATAAAATATTAAATATAGTTAAATATAGATACCGGCCCGTAACAAAATTATTAAAATTTGGACATGTATATACATTTTGAGTAAAAATATTTAAATGGCTAAATGACAATAAATTGTAAAGTTGTACATCAAGCAAGTGTATCCATTGTCAAAATATCGGTATTTAGTAACACTGAATTTAAAAGTATAACAATAACATTTAAAAAATGTAAATTAATAAAAAGATTGAGAATAATAATAATAATAATAATTTTTTTAGCTTTATGTTAGTCGAAATGTCATTCATCTACCTTACGCTTTTACGAAACACCCAATGATATACGTAATTATATAGATTGCTCACCCATCTATAGATTACGAAAAGCTGGTTGCAATGTGCACTGCTACATTACCCTTCCTAGTGCCCACTAAATAGATCTGTTCTGGCCCAAATGTATTTTAAAATTAAATTTCACCATTTTATGCTTTAGAAGAAGAACATAATTAAAGTTTTACTTCAAGGCACGTTATTATGTATTTTGAAAGTTTAGTTTCCATGTAGTTAAATATTATTAAGAGATCTAAAGAATTTTTATAACAGATAGATGTAAATAATTTTAGACCACTTTCATTTCAGAAATAACCCTGTATAAAACACAACTGCAATATGTAATACAACTTTGAGATGGTAATGTAAATAACTTTGATATGAAATATAAACAACTTTGGTAAGAGTTGTAATTGGACACATTTATTGTTCTGAGTAATGTTTAATGGTAATGTTACTAAAAAAATTTACAAAAAAATCACTGTATTTTTAATATTTTAAAGTTTGTTGCAATCTCTGTTGACTGTAATTGCAATGTATTAATTATGATTTGTATATTTTAATGATAAATGAAAAATAGTTAATAATTTCTTATTTCTAATTTCCCAGTAACATTCTACATTAGTTTTCATTAACAGAATAAACCATTAATTATCTCTAAAATTATATTTGTATAAAATGTTCATTTAAATATGTAAACATCCTAAAGACAAGAAAACATTAAAGATTTTAATTTCTAAACCGGTTCTGTAAATGATTTGTTTACAAATAAGTGCTCAAAATTGATACAAGATAGATAAAAAGAAAACTTTGATCAGTGAAATACGCTTTTCGTCGTCTGATTTACATATGGATAAGCAATCTATGTAATTATATATATCATTGGGTGTGAGACACTAAGTGTGCTCTGTGGAAATTTGTTAAATTTCTTTACTATCGAATTAAATCCAGGTTTACAAAGTAATGTGTTTGTACATCCATGGATGGAACAAGTTTTTTCGAAAATATTATTAAAATAATTCGACTTTATTTAACTAATAATTACTAAACAATAAATGCCGTATAAAACATTAATAAATCCCCCCATAAAGTTCACATTTGGCGTAAAAGTCATGACGCACGGTCCCTATGAAGAGGGTTATTTAATTGCATTGACAGGAGTGCGTTTAGAAACAAATCTCGCACGGCGCGTCTGGTCCTATTACAAGTATATGGCCCAGACGCACCGTGCGAGGTTTCTAAACGCACTCCTGCCACCAACCCACTACAGTAGTGCGTTTAGAAAACTCGCACGGCGCGTCTGGCCCCTCTTCTAATGTATGTGGTCAAACGCGCCGTGCGAGGTTTCTAAACGTACTCCAGCTTAAAAAAATATTGACATTATAAAAAGAATAAAAGCTTTAATTTACTTACCATAATCAAAATATGTGACTACAGTGTATTGTAATGATATTTGATTCAAAATTAAATTAATGGCATATATTTGGTTTTAAAAATTTGTAATTTTGTTCATTAACGTTTGAATGGTAAGGTCTGTGCTGGAAATTGTTTTAAAAAATCAGGATGTCTATTTTTGAGAAGTGTCATAAGACATTTTTAAGATATCAGACGGGAATCGAAATTATTTGAAAGGGATTGTCAGTTTGGCTTCGGAGGGTTTTTGTTAGAAATATAGAGATGTTATATTGAATGTTAAGAAATTATATATTTTTGAGCAGCTAAAAAGTATTTAAAAGGAAAGTATATAAGGTAAATTTCTTTGATGGCCCATTATCAACACTAATTCTTTGGTTATTTTAAAATAAATACAAGAATCAGTTTTAGTCCAACTTTCTTTAAAAACTGGTAAACGTACCCCAGGTGTTCCGCTCTGCCAAAATCTAATCATTTTACCTCAGGTCGAAATAAAATTTAAGTTTAAAATTTAATGTTTTTTCCGTCATTCGTTTTTGAGTTTTCTTAAAAATTCTAAATTTACACATTTTCTCAAATATCTCGAATACGGTTCACGCACGCACGCACGTACGCACGCACGCATGAACGCACGCACGACTATATACTTTTTAGAATATAGGTACTTTTAAGGAACTTTCTCAGTATATACTTTTTAGAACATACTTTTAAAACACGTACTTAGTATATACTTTCTAGAAGGTAATTTCAAAATATATAGGTATATTATAGGCATGTTCTAGAAACATTTCAAAACGGACATACCAAAAGGTACTTAAACAGAATAATCTTAATATATTCATAGAATAATAGACTAGGATATTGTCAGGTAGTTGGAGGTTTTCACTTTGAACACTTACTTTGAAAGATTTTTGCACTTCGACTGATGTAAAGTAATTTTTATTTTTTATTAAATAAATGTTTTCTTTCTATTTTATTATGAACCCACATTGATGAATTCAGAAAAAAGATCTTTCAAAAAAAAAATTAAATAGAGTTATTTAAAATTTCATCCAATGACGTCATAACTTAATAAACATGACAGATGTTGAAAATCCCCAAGCGTCACTAAATAGTGTATAACATATACAAAAACCTTTATACGCGTTAATTTTCAATACAATCCATAATTGAGCCACAAACCGGGTGTTCCGCCAATTTCGCCCAACCCTGTATAACTTGCAATCATTATCTTATTCGAAAACCACTTTCTTTCTATAAACTTCAGCTGGTCCTGTGCAAATATTCCGCACGTTATAGTGTTCGCTAGACGAAGTAAACTATAAATCGGCTCGAAAATCTCAACCAAGTTATAATTAATAGCAACATGAAAGCCACTTAAGCAACTTTCCTAGGCCACCGAAAATAGAATAAATCAACAACCCTTGCAGCGCTAATAGCTTCAAATTGATGTTTTGTATCCTCGGAGATGTACGAGGCCATTTATTTTCGCTTAAGTTCTCTAATAAAACTGTCTTTTTTCGAAATTAATAAACATAACCTCAAATAGAGATATGCAGCGTGTCATTGGAAAGTTAGCTGCACAGAGTTGTATTATTTTAACATTCTAGTTAGTAATTTACTATTTTTTAGAGAATAATTAATCTTTTAAAGATCATTTTTAGTGGTTGCAATGAATATTTTACGTTTTTCACGTATATCACCATTTTTTATTATTATTTCACAATATTTGTTTTACACATTCAAAATTAAAGGTGGGGAAAAGTGGATAGTATAGAATTTCTAATATATATTTGGCAAATAAAAAGTTGTACAAAAACATGGCTCGTGGTTTCTATTTGTGGTAAACTATGCAATGTGTGTATATTTGCCTATATTTTAAAATTGGACTAGCCCAAATAAGTTTCTCTACTTCTTACTACACCTTTTCCAATTGTAGTTCAACATGCGCCAAATGTATTTCTAAATAATCATTTGAATATCGAAAAGTATCATTTGAATTTACAAATTTCCAAAAGGGGTTTTATTACTGTTAATTATACAATGAGCATCATAAGTCCCCCTATATAACTCGTTACTGGAGTCTTGTTAGGAAAATCGCCGAGACACGTCGATTTTTGATTTTTACAATGTACATTTTTGTATGAATAGTTTACCCTTAATTTCATCCCTTACTAGAGGGGAGCAACCCTTTCGAAAAATTTTAATGGCATGGGGTGGTGAGTAATAGCTCATTTGAAAGGGGGTTTTCTCTATTCAACCGTGCAAAAAATTTTGAAATTTGCTTAATTAATTCTCGACTAAATATTGTTTTAGGATAACGGAAATTAACGTAGCGCATTCATCCTTAGAATTAAAATTCGGCCCTGCATAGTATCGGTTTTGGTTCAGACGTGAAGTAAGACTTTTTGCCATTAGATAAGGTCACTGTTAGTTTAGTTCCTTTCCTATTTGTGATGTTTTTGTTATTTTTAAACAACAAATCAACATGTAATGAAGCAAATTTCAAAATTTTTTGCACGGTTGAATAGAGAAAACCCCCTTTCAAATGAGCTATTACTCACCACCCCATGCCATTAAAATTTTTCGAAAGGGTTGCTCCCCTCTAGTAAGGGATGAAATTAAGGGTAAACTATTCATACAAAAATGTACATTGTAAAAATCAAAAATCGACGTGTCTCGGCGATTTTCCTAACAAGACTCCAGTAACGAGTTATATAGGGGGACTTATGATGCTTACTGCATAATTAACAGTAATTCTTGCTGCGCATCCACAAAAGACTTTATTGTGGGTCATACATTATGTCTAAACTGCATTATAGATATCTCTTAAGTAGGTATTGCCATTTTACTATTATCGCCTTGAATTTACTTTTATGACAAATCTAGAATTAATTTGTTTTTACCAGATACATTTAAAAAACTAAAATGTTACCGATTCTAATATGCAACATAACCTCAAAATTGAACATTTATAAAAGTTTAAAAAACATTTGTGTAAATGTGTAGTAACTGTCCAGTAACTGCATTCAATAAATCTTTAGAATTTACAAAAGAACCAAATAGTTCTGTAATACTGCGCCCATTTTGTGTTTATTACTGTTGAAAGAATGTTCCGGAAATGTTCTTAGCTAATATTCTGTTTCATAAATTTTGTTCTGTAAACATTTTTTCAGCTTTTATAAAGTATCAAATTGTTACTTGGGAGGTTAGGTACCTTATCTAAGTTTCTCTTTAATTTCTGTTTTGTATATTTTTTTGCAAGGCAACCCTCGAGGGCTCCAGGCCGCACAGGTTAGGTAAATTAGTTAATATTGGTTTTTTATTTTTCTATAATTTTTTGCGAAGCAAACCGCGACAGCTTCAGGCCGTACAGGTTAGATAAATTAATAAAAAAAAATATAATTAAAAAAAAAATATAATTAAAAAAAAAACTTAATTAGCTTACCTAACTTATGCAAGAGCAATCGGTTAAAATTAAATAGCACAGGTTAGATAAATTAGTTAGGTATTTTATTTTTCTCATTTTTATAAAAAAAAATTGCGAAGCAAACAGCGACGGTTGCAGGCCGCACAGGTTAGGTAAATTAGTTATTTTTTAGTTTTCTGATTTTATAAAAAAATCTAGAAATAATTTACCTAAAATGTCCCATCTGGAGACAACTCGACCTTATTACAATACATATTTTGTATGCGAATTAATCACAATACTTTAATTTCAATGAAGATAAATAACCGTTTAGCTCTAAAATATTAATTTTTAATTTAACAGTATTGTAAGGATAAAATTTGTTAAACGAGGTAGCTATCATTTGAGATTATTAAAAATTTTGCCATTAGTACCTAATTTGATGAATTTGATAGCAGCTGAATTTAGTTTCCCCGGTAATAGGGATTAGACAGACGGTTGCATGGTGTCATTTTATTTTTTTTATATTTTATTATTTTTAATGTTGATTTTCGATATATTGTCCTTTTGATCTAATGAATTTTAGATCTATTGTCATTTCGATATAATGTAATTCGATCAAATATATCTTTGATCAAGTGTTATTCGACCAAATGTATTTTCAATCAAATGCCATTCGATTAAATGTATTTTCAATCAAATTTTCAATTCGATCAAAAGTTTTTCGATCAATTTTGCGCCACCTATAATCAATAATCATTAATCTTATCGAAATTTATGTTCGCTGATATAATGACCTGTTCCTATTGTGATAGAAAATATTATATTTTTAGGCAATATAAATATGTATTGCCTAAAAATTAGAAAAAATTAAATAGATATAATAATCCATTCAATATAAAATCCTAAAATAGTTTTGCATTAATTTTTGTTTGACACCCACTTAACACTAAACCAATGAAAATCATCTTTCTGAAGCATCCTGTAACTTAATTAAATGGGATTTTAACAAGCACCACGACATTCGAAGCAACACTAACGCTAAAATAAGTATAAAGTATGAAGGACGTAAAGCCGTGCCGTAAGTGGCCAGGAATGCACTTTTCCACAATAAATAATAAAAATAATGCCCCAAGAGAAACGACTAGAGCTCTCTAAATGCATTCAATTAGCTGAAATAACATTTGGAATTCCGACTAGGAGTGCAAGTAAACTTTACTGTTATTTTAACTGTTAAATCCAAATACCAAATTGCCTGGGCAAATCCTCTTGTTGTAAGAATTTAATTTTAACGTGAAATGGCGCTGCTACTCCTGCTGCTCCTGATGCTCCTCGTTGCGCGATCTGCATTTACATAAAAAAAAGAGAAAAATGCCGAGGCTAAATTAAAAGTTACAATTAACGAACGCTGAATTATACAAAGCCGCACGAATAGTGTATCGGTCTTGGACGTAAAAAGTAAAAAACATAGCAAGCGGTGGATGCAGTTTTTTAATTATTCAGAAATATTATATATTTCTTCGAAAGCAACTGTTAATTTTGTCCTCCAAATAATTTTTTTGTAAAAACGACAGTTTAATAATTAGTGTTATAATTCAATTAAGGAAATGGACTTCTGCGAAATGTTGATTAATAAGTTGGACAGAAATGAGATAGATCTTGATTACATTCTTTTTTCAGATGAGTCAACTTTCACATTAAACAGGGACGTAAGCCTGCAAAGCTGTCAGTCAGTGGACAATCCTTATTAGATGCGTGAAACCCACACTCAATACAGTCAAAAAATTAACGTTTGGGCTGGCGTACCTCAGGGCAGTATATTAGGCCTATTGTGTTTTAGTTTATATACATCACAATTTCCTACTGTTTTGAAATACTGTAATAGCCACTTATACACGGATGATACTTAATTATATTACTCTTTTAAACATTCTACCCTAAATGATTCTATCTTAAGAATAAATTTAGATTTGACTAATATTTAATTTAATATATCTGAAAAGGCATATTCTGTAATGAATTATTCAGACAAGAAATTACATCTTCAGCATCAATCAATTTAAATGATATCTTTAGCGAATGTTAAACTTTGGGTCTCATTTTAGATTCCAAGTTAAAATTTTAAAGACAATATTATTGTTAAATTAAAGGCATCTTGTACAAGTTTAAAACTAATATATGGACAAAGATATTTTTGGTCTCAAGAGGTAAAAAATTTGTGCGATTAATTGTGTTCAGTATACTAAACACTACGCCTACCGTTAGTCAACCAGTATTGTAGACTAGACCCCTGTATATATACCAATACAGTAGCGACAGATAATTTTTTATGAGGGGTCCATATTTTTCTGCGCATGTCCGAAAATAAGCGACAAAAACGTCAACGTCAATAGTGTCAATGCGATGTAAATGTAAATAATGTAAATATGTCATGATTTTTGTTTGTTTGCAGTGCATATTTTGAGACATTTTTATTATTTTGGTTTTTCATTTATTGTGTGATATTTTTGAAATGGCTTCTGCACCTGATCAGAAAAGAAAGAGATGTGTCTATCGCCCTTGTCCATCTCAAACAGAGTAAACAGACAAAGGGACAAGTTATTTTGCATTTCCCATGGAGCCAGAAAGGTATGTCTTAAGAAAATACTTTCAATTTTTATATTTGAAAACCAAATATTTATTTGACAACCAAATATTTATTATTTAAATGTCTGGAGGACAATTTTTACAATTTCAACAAAAATAATGTAAAAAATATATAATTTCTGAACTACCGTCAATCTAAACATTTGTTATCAACTTTTTTATATTTTAGGGCCAACATGTGGTTAAGAGCTTGTAATAGGGAAGATTTAAGTAACATAGATGTGAACAGTGTTCATCGGAATTACAGGTTGTGTGAGAAACATTTTGAGAAGAATTGTTTTTCTAAAACGTTGAACCGTAAACGTTTATTGCCTACTGCTGTTCCCACATTTTTTATCCATCTATGTCTTCAGCCAAATGTCTATCTTCTCCCTAATACATCGACCAAGTGCTTCCTCTGTTGAGACTATCATTGAACATGAACGAGACATTTTTGAAAGCGTACCATGTGCAACCTTTGGACATTCTTAATCAAAAATCCTACCTCCAAATTAATATAATGAATTAGATGTTCTTTGATTCACTATGTCCATTGATTAAAAATGTTCTGATTGACTACATCTAATCAAAATATATATGTATTTCTTGTAAAGTAGCAAAAAGAAAACAAAAAAATGTATTTTGTGGTGTTATTATTTTAACTGTTTTTTAATTTTTGATTTGTTTCATTTATACAATATTTAAGCACTTAAACAATAATATATATAAACTTATAAATAGTTGTATGATATATATACGTTAGGGAAATTAGGACAAGGATGATTAAATTCTATTTCTTTCATATTATCAAAAAAAGCTATGCGATATACCAGACATTACAGAGGTATTGCTAAAAATAGATATAACATTTTTTTATAATTTAAATATATAGATAATAAACTTTTCATTTGGAGTTTTTAGGCCTCCATAAGTGCTTTATTTGCAATCATATGTTAAAATCTGTGAACTATCCAAATCTTCACATTCTTTTGAAAATTTAATAAATGTATTACATCCATGTATGCCTAAAGCTTTTTTGATCAAATAGCCACAAACATATTTAAATGGATTTTGAACTATTATATCTTCTGTCCTGTAGCTGTAATTAGGAAGAAACACAGCTTCTCGAGTGTTTTTATTTATTTCAGGATACAGAGAGACAATATTTTTTACATCTAATTGTAGCAAGTGTTTGTCCAGGTCTTCATTACAATTCATGGAATTGCAATGAAGATAATTTTGACAAAAAAGTTTTTTAAATGCCCTTTCGAATTGTACAGGTGTTGGATTAATTAAATTCCCACCCTGTTGCCTAATGGACCCAACAAATTTTTCTAGACAGTCACTGTTGATTCTTCTAGCCATTAAATATTTAAATCCCGCAGCAGATAACCTTTCCCATACAAATTTTAAACCATAAAATCGTTAAATATAAACATCTAATTTTTATGATGTGACGTTAATAGTATTTAATTATATACATAGGTAATATAAGCAATTGGGCAGCATTGTGCTTAACGGGTGACTTATAACAGGCATTTGCTAAAACTCATCTGAAGTCAAAAATTTGTACGTAGGAACAAAAATTGAAATAAAATAATTCTTGTATTGTAAATTCATTAAAAACTTACTAATTTGTAATTGTGTGTTTTAATAAATATTATTGTTATATGTTGTTTCACTTCTAAAAAGATACCTACATAACCTCATTTTAAATAAAAAAATAAGGTGCAGAGTTAATTTATTAGTTCCAGGAAGAAACCAAAAAATGTTTAACACATTTCATACAATGAATGGCATACAAAAGTAATTTATTTTAATCTAATGATAAAATTTTAAAATTGGCACATCTAGATTTTCACCGGAACTCATTTATTTAAGTTACACAATATTTTGATTAATTTATTTGCCTAGAATACATTAAAATGTTATATGTACATGTTTTAATTTTTTTCTAAGTGTACATCGCTAATTTGCAATTTTAGAGTTTACTTTTCTCCGTGTAGAAATAAGCGACAAAAACGTCAACTGTCATTGAAAATCTGACCACCCCGACATCAAAGAAGCCGACGCAATCTGTCGCTACTGTATTGTTCTTTATACTGGGACTAGACATTAACTCTGTTTTATTACTATTAGGCAACCAACATTGTAAACATCAATCAGTGTATTTTGATTTTTGTAAATTGGTAGTTCTGATTTTCTGTCAATGAAATTAGACAGATATATTTTTTTCTCTCTTGTCCTTTTTTTTTTCGACGTGCTACATACACGCTATTTGTACTTGGTAAAATTGTTTTATAAAGTAAGAGTTGTAGGTATTTTATTCATTTAAGCAAATTAAATCACACATTTATCAATCCAAACATGTGATCCAAACATATGGGTACTGTCAAATTTCAATTACTGCGATATTGTGTATGACCCTTGTTTAAATAGTTTCGAGACTAGAAGAATTCAAAAATAACAAAACTCTTGTATAAGATTAATATATGGAATTCGGAAATATAATCATATTTCAATTAGCGTTATGCAATCGAATTGGTTAAATATGTATAAATAAAAGACTTCTACAGCTAGCCTTTGTATATCTTAAACTTCTTACTACAAAGATGCCTGCATGTACGATAACCTAACTTACAAAACAGATATACATAATCTTAATATTTGCCTTAAAATTATCCTTAAGTTGCCAAGATTTTATAAAGCTGGTTTCAAAAAGTCATTTATCTGTAATGCAACAATCTGCATCAATGATTTATATAGAACTGATCAGTTATTATTACGACTTAAAGCAAAAACTTTTAAAAAACAATACAAGAATATTCTGTTACACCAACAACAATAAATTCTCGCTTCCACACTGTTCCTTCCTCCTTCCTTTCTTTTCTTCTCTTTTCTTCCTTTCTTCTTTCTTTCATTTTCGTGTACCTTATTCCTTATTATTTGCCTTAACTGCATAAACACCGAATAGTATCTTCTCCTGTTCTGTCGGTCATCTTAATAAACATTATTTTCATCACTCTGGTAATGGTGGAAGATCAGCAGTGAACCGATTCACAACTGAATCGGTTGTAGCCATTTGTCCTCGTAGGTGTACAAAATATTGTGAATATTTTACAAATGTAGGGGAGAGCGGGGCACAGTGACCATTTTTTTAAATAGATGCATAATTATCAAACACGAACAATTCCAAATTTTACACAGAGTCTATTGGAACATAAGACTGTTATTTATTGCAGCAAGTATTTATTTAAATAACTATAGGTATCCAGAAAAAAATGTTTTTCTTACATGCAAAAACTGGCCACTGTACCCCACAATCAGGCGTACAGTGAACATAGTCGTGGGGTACAGTGATCACACCTATTATATACACTGTAACAAAATGTAGATCAAATAAAACAACAAAACAGCTGGTTTGTTGTAATATAAAAACATTAAAAAAAACTAAGATCGACTGGAAACTTGTACAAGTGACTACTTCGAGTATTGGTTTTGGTAAAGTAAGTTCCACGTCATCCAAGTTGACTATTGCCATATCTTCAACGTCTGGAAAGACAAACCTTCCAAGTTTGTGTCTCAAATAAGAGACTGTCAATCCAATATTACTCATTTCTTGAATTTGCGCAACATAATATTTCATAGTTTTTTTCGTCGCAAATTTTACTAAAATGAAATCGTTTTTTAAATATTTTTTTTTCTTTCAACAAATGCAAAGGAACCGATTCTTCATTATCATCTTCTGTATCGGTATCGTCTATTAAAGGTGGGAGGGAATCAGAATTGTCGGTGTTAGATCGATAACATTCTGTTTTTTCTTTTTTGGTTTCATGCTCTCTTCGATTTCTGTTAAATTTATCTTTACTTTTTGTTTCGCTTCTCTTTTTACACGCATTTCTTTTTTTTTTATTCTTTTAGTTTCTTCTTCCTCCGAAATTCTGTCTCTAATAGGGGTAGTAGTAAGATCCTTCCTTTTCTTTTAGTCTGAAACGCTCTTACTTTTGGAAACAGTTTTACAGTTTCAGGAGTTACAAAAGGTACTGAAGGATTTACACATCTTTCATAAGCCGTCATCCCTGAGCCACTTGGCTGATCATTTGATTTTTCTATTACTTCACAAGAAGCAATCTGAGGTTTCTGAGAAATTACCGCAATATTTTTGCAGAAGAGCAACTAGGTTCTGCACTTAAATTATCTGATTGCAATCTGGGATTTAGATCAGTGACTGATGCTGCCAAAAAATCAACATCGTCAAATTTATGTTTATTAAAAGGATATATACTAGTTGAACTAAACCCGGATGTAATATTTTTTAAAGAAAAGGCCAATGGATAAGCCTTTCCGAATATTTCTGAAATATCATAAATGGTTATCCGTTTTCCTGGATTTTGTAATAACCAAGAATTGCAGGCATCATTATAAAATTTCTTTAATGGGCCATACACTCCACGATCTAATGGCTGGAGTTTATGACTAGTATGAGGGGGAATTGTGAACAACACTACGCCGTTTGCTTTTGCTAAATCAATACCTTTGACAGAGATGTGGGTCTCGAGGTTGTCTATTATTAAGAGCACTGAATTTTTCTTGGTTACTCCGGAATATCGTATAAAATCTTCCAAATATCAGTTAAAAATTTCGGTTAAAATCCAATCTGATGGACTAGCTGAGCCTATAGAACACCCAACAGCATAAAATCCTTATAGTGAACTCTTGAAAAGATTAGCAGAGGAAGTATAACGTTTTTTATTGCACTTACTACTCCACACACAGTTACTAGTTCCCCTCTTTCAGCCGATGTTACCTGTGCAACTTGCTTTTGGCCTTTTGCTGCTACAACTTTAGGAGAATATTGAACAGTAGTTAAAGCCCTTTCGTCCACACTATATATATTCTATCTGCACTAAACTCAAATTTCGAATACAGCTCTTCAAGTTTTGCACTTATTTTTAAATATTCACATACATTTTCTTCTTCACTTTCTGTGAAAATTTGACGAACGGTGTAATGTGGAGAAAGTTTTGGAAGATCTTTTAAAGTTGCGTGGTCCCAGTCTATATTTAAATTTTTGCATTTAGCTACGTATCGCTTTAATGTGCTTCTTGGGATAGCAAAAGTAAGACTTGAACTTTTTAAACTGTAACCGCCATTGACTACTGCAATTAGGCCAGCAAACATTGTTTGTGGTTTAACAAGGCCAATATTACTTTTTCGTTTTCGGTTACGAACCATTTTCTAAAAGAAAAACATATGCATCAGTAATGGAGTGTATACTATTAATCTATATGTAAATAAAGCAGTGACCATTGTACTCCATGTTTATGGTAGCAGTGACCACTGCACTCTTTGTTTAGGTGGCCACTGCACCCCGTGTGCGTCTTAAATGTTTTTTAACTCATAAGTAGAAAAACCGTCATTTGTTTTACTTACGTTCTATATCAAAATGTGCACAGAGATATCCTGTACGTGACATAAATATAAACATTTCAAAAAGTAATGAGATGCAGGAGATAAAACAAGAATTCTTACCATAAAATATTTTACTTGCACACTTCACAATTTTTAAATTAGCTATCACTCAAAACTATTTAACCAACTGAATCAAAATTACAACGGTACTGTCGAATTACTCTGACGTAAATACAGTTTAAAAAAAGTGTGTTCACATTGAGTGGCCAGTTAGATCACTAGATCTTACGTCACTGGATTTTTCTGTGGAGTTGTCTCAACAATAAAGTATATGCAACACAGCCAACTAAGGAATATTTTACCTCAAACTTTAAATAATGTTTTATAACAGATTGGTTTATTGTCAAGAATTGGGTGAAGAACATTTTTAGCATTTACTTTAATTAAATAAATCAAGTATTTTATGTATTTATTTTCATAAAGATAAATAATGTCCAAATGTCACACTGTATTATTATATAGTTCGTTGAAGTCAGCTTATTAAGTAGCTTTCAAAAATACAAAATGATACGGTGTTACATTAAAAAATGGGTACCGACAGTACTAGGCTTGCGTAAATCACCCTGTATACTTAAATTTTCGTTCGACGAACTTAAAATTAAGTTTAAAAGTTAAAGTGTCCCAGATTATTTAAATTTTTCTAAAGTAGAGCCAAATATTATTTTATTCCATAAGTGGTACGTATGTATGTTACCTATATTATATTTCAAATAGAGAAAAACACGTTGTATTTTTATATTTTAATATTAATTACTTTTAAGTGTATCAAAATCATCGTAAACTAAAATGTAATGGAGTCTTGGGAGGTTGTTTTTCGCAATTCTCGAACTAAAATAATTTTAATTACAGAATAGGGTACTTTCGGCATTTTTTATTTGCATAATCAGCAACTTTGCTGCAAATGAGTTGGAGAAGAAGAAGAAGCAGCGGACACAAATCACGTTGTCGGTTCTTTAATTGAAACAGATTTTCGCCTTCTTTTTGCGCAGTGGCGGCCATTTAACACTAGTTAATAACAAAAAAAGTACCTACTGAACATTTATCTAATCGTAATTCGTTTTAAGCGTCTACATACATTATTTTTCAGTCAGGTGAATCGATTAGAAAAGTTCTATTCTTGGATACTTATAAAAGATTCTTTCAGATGTGATAAAATATCAAATTGTTATTTAGGTGGTCGTAGAAAAGGTACAGTACATTTTTTTCTACCAAAGAAACTATTGGAAATTTTATTTAAAACCAAATAGAGTGTAACAGAAAATACATACAAAATAATACTAAATTTTCGTAACTGGAATTTGTTCCATCAAATTTAATAACACGAGCAGTAATATCAGTTGAATTTGAAGCCATGTTTCCTAAGAATCGTCTTTCGATCTCTGTGTCAACTCATCATCTTCTCTCCAATGTATCAAATTACGTATTTTCTTCAGCAAAGATTTTTACCTGGGTCCATAACCTATTGGAAATTATTTTCCGACCAAAAGCCAATGAAGACATGAAGACTAATTAGTTTCATTGTGGTCTAGATTGATGCTTTTATGTTGGGATGTTTGATTATTGATTTTATTTCATTTAATATTTTGTAATCTTTATTTATCTTCTTTTGGGTTAAAACAAAAAAAAAAACAGAATTTCCAATAGAAACAATCTTCTAAATCTGCGTTTTGATTATTTGACCGCCACCGCTGCTTATTCGCTTTACGGACTTCACGGTTTCTCTTTTCTTGGTTCTAACTTTCGAAACTTTTATTCATAATTTACGTAATGTTTCACTAATATAAATTCATCAACTACCAAAGTTTACTCAAAGTTACACAAATAAAAAAACTTTACAGGGACAAAGAGCAGTTTTAGAAAAAGTTTGTCGCAGTGTGAACATTAAATTGTATACTGTTTTTGCCAACATTGAAATGTTTAATGGATAACTGTTTTTTACGCACATTGCGTTGAGGAATATAAAACGATATAAGAGATAATAAGTCAAGCCCATCAAAATAACTACAATAGTTATTTGTGTATTAAGAGTGAAAAGTGATACTTTGCAACTTGAGGCAATAAATTGGCAATCTGTTGAAAGCAGCAACGAACTTTTCGCTCAAAATGCACACAATATTTTTTCTACGATCATACTTTTTTAAGAAATAGATATAAAAACTGAAAATTTTTGCTGAAAACTTAAATAATTTTTTAATTAAGAAACCGACTTCAAAATCTATCTTAAAAACTGATATTTTTGATTTTCTTATACATCATCAGATCCTGACCAATTGTATACGAAACCCTGAGGTATCCCCTTTCTAACAAAACAGAATCATAGAAATCGGACAATGTAGTAAAGAATTATCGTTAAAAATACATCAAATATGAAGAGTTTGATGGTTTTCTCAAAGACTCCATCATTAGATAATGACCAAATTTATATGGGACTACCCTCCTGAGGTATCCCCTTTCTAAGAAAAAAAGAATCATAGAAATCGGCCAACTTAGTAAAGAATTATCGCTTAACATACATGCATAAAAAATATTCTTTTTTTGAAGTCGGTTAAAAATGGCCGCAAATAGTGGTTGCCAGTATTTGAATTAATTACTCTTTTTCTAAATGAGAGTGAGCGAGAGAGAAGGAATGCGCGCGCTTCTTTGTGTTGTAGACAAGGACGCAGCACAATACATGTTATTGCTATACAGTGTTGCCATTGATATGGAAATTACCCTAAATCTGGAGATAATCTCCAATTAGTAAGGAAAAAGGAAATTTTCTATAATGGACTATAACAAAGCATCAGAATTTCAAATCTTATTTACGATGAAACAATTACTTAATGATGTTTATTTTAACAAGAAAACATTGATTTATCCTTAAAAAAAATTGGGATTAAAAACCCATTTTTGATGAAATTACAGAATTGTATGAATTAATTAGTTTTAGAGAAGAAGGGTAGTCCTGACTGGAATACCTTGAGAAAAATTTTTATTTCTTTAGAAAGGCAGTTAAAAAAACTTTTATAGGCCAAAATTTTTAGTAAAACTCTTTGATCATCGTCAAGCTTTCGGAAATGTTTATTTACGTTATCAAGACACTAAAATAATTACAATATTTAGTCTTAAAATTATTAAAATAACTTACTAGTCGTGAGGTTAAAATTTGAAGTTACAAGTGCACAATATAATTGACATCACAACAATAATGTATAAAACATTGATAATTTATTTCATCCTTAATACCGACATCAAATATTTTATTTCAAAATTATCCTACAACTGTGTTAAAACCGAAATAATCTGATAGAAATGTTTGTTTTTATGTAGTTTTTTTGTATGTTCTGTGTATTTTGAATTTGATTAGTCAACTCAAGGACAAACTTTGAAATTGCTAGATGACATACAAAATACCAACTAAATTATTGACAGTGTTACCAACTTAAACAAATTAGTTATATTTTGGGGTGAGAAAAAAGAAAGAAGAAAAAGGAACCAAAATTTTTACATTAATATTTAAACTAGATATGTAGATAAATGAAGCAAATTTAGTTTTATAAAATTTTTTTGCTGCTTTCATTTTCCTTATTTCAATATGTTACAAGCATTGTTTATAGTTATAATTTTTCTCGTTGCAACTATCATAGTTGAAGGCGATTTTCAGGAAAGTTCGAAATTAATTTTGAAGAGTGACGCAATGTAAAGCAAACGACGTAGACGTAAGTATTGAATTATTCATAAAACAAATACTCGTTCCTCAGATAAACAAACTTGCACAAATTATCCCCACTGAAATTAGCAGTAGTCTCGTTCTTTCTAATGCGGCAGCCGATGCGACAGCTCTGTCTGCGTAAAATATAACACCATCTGAATGATTGAAATAAATAAGAGCTTAATTTTAAATGAATGGATTAGTCTAGTAGTTTTTCGTCGTTATTTCAAATACCTACTAACAAAACTGTTCCTCCAATTTGAGCTGCTATTTTAATCTATAAGAAAATATACAGAACGGTTTTTTGAATATCTCTGTATATATTGAAAATTGTTTCTTTGATTCAGAAGACCTATTGGAACGTGTATATGATATTAAGATTTGATCAATAAATAAATTTTATAAAATCTAAATAAACTTTCTCGAAACGCTGCGGTTATGTGTGACGTACGATACCCCTTTCCCCGCCTGGTTTATCATGCGGACAGAAAGTGCATTGGTTATACAGGGCGAGTCTATCTTAGATAATATGATGTCTATGGTTTATTTTTGATTTTGATGGAAACATAATTAAAGAGAGATTAAATTACTGGAAACAGATGCAGTATCTAGAAATATATATGAACAGTATTATATGTCTTCATTTCATACTACCTCAATGAATTATTTTCATTTTTCTATTATTTTTAACCTCACATAAAAACAGTTTTTAAAATTTTTATTTATCCTCAATTGGCGCACAAATAAAAAATTAAACATTCAAATATAATAACTGGCTATTTTATATTTAAATTATCTATCAACTTTGTAATAAATATATTGAAACGTCCATTGTGGAAATGTCATAAAATAATTTTCCATCGTTTAGATTTGAAACCAAACATCAAAAAAAAAATGATCATATATTACCCACGGCTATTTCATTTTTCATTTATATTGTTTGTAAAAACAAAATGACAATGAATTGGGGACCAGGCACCCGGAATATTTCAAAATTTACTTGTCGAATCTGATTGTATTGTATGTGGAATTTTTGTTAGTCCAGGATGTATGTATGGGGTTTTCGATATATATTTCGATAAATGCCATAATCAATCTATATTTCTCTTCGCTTTTTTCCTCAATAATTAGTACCATAGGTTAATATTTCTTGTTAAATGGAAATTATTAAAACAATGTTACAGAAGTAATAGAGAGATAGATATTGCAAGTTCACTTAAGGTCAGTCACTATTAGCGCCTCCTAGCAAATACTTCTCTAGAGAGAGTCTTTCCCTCTTCCTTGCGCTACATTTTGTAATCAACATCTACTCCCCTTGAGGAGGAAAGATTTTTTATCTCTAATAATATGGTGAAAACATGCTTTATGTGTAAAATACCTTCTGAAAAGGCTTCTTCAAGATTATATCATGAGTAAGTGCAAACACTACCTAATTTTATCAGCGGCAGTGCATTGGACCATCATTAGGCAATCACTTTTAATTTGCAATTAAGATATGTCAACTTTCTTATTTTCTAGCCAAAAAGTAAAATTAGGAGGCCTTAAAATCCAGCTAAGTTCGTCTTCATTCGTCTCATAATGATTACAAGAGTAAAGGTTAATTATTTATCGACATAAATAAAGAATTTTTTCTTGATAGGTGATAGTTCCAAAATTTATAAGTGGCAACCCGAGTAATTTTTTATGTTCTAATCATTTTACTAATGATTTTACTACACACCTCAGAAGAGAAATATATTAAAGGAAAAGGCAATGCCAGTAAATGTCAAAGAGAGAAGTATAATAATTAATCCTGTCACTATTTCCTCGCCATATTCATCTGCTACTAAAACAGCAAATGAGGCAGACTTAAGTTTCTTTCAAAAAGGTTAGTTTTTACACTAATAGTATCTATCTAAGAAAATTGCCTACAAACTCGCTTCACGCTCCTTCTAACAGTAATTGCTCGGAGATTAGCGCCGCTATAATTTTGGCATCTGAGCATGCGCAGATAATTTACTTTCTAGAACTGATTTTATTAAAAATTGTACCTGTCCTTAATTGTGGATGTTTAGGGCAGCAGATAGTGGGGACATTATAGAGATTTTTTAAGATATCAAGCAACGTTGTGGTTATCGTTATTGTGCGCATTTTATTGACAGAAGTTCGTTATTGTAATTAACCATTATGGCATTCGTTATTTACATAAGTTTAATATCGTAGCATGTCTTAATTCCTATAACGACCCTTCTAATCCTATCTTCTCAAGGAAGTGTAGGATTGGGAGTGGCTACAAGTTAGGTAAATCTCCTATTTTTCTATTTGATATGTTCCTAGGTATATTACTCTTGGTTTCTGGAGTGCTACACATTCAGTTAGAATGTAAATGTAAGTTTTATCCTCCTCACCGAATCTGCACTCACTACTCTCAGTTTACTAAGGTCTCCTGTAAGTCCAGTAAGGAGTCGTTACAATACGTAGCCTGTTCTTGCTCAGGCAGGTGAAGGCTTTCGATTTTTTCTGGTTATATTTACCCAGAAGTATCTTAGACTGTCTTAGCCCCAAGAAATTGTTCCAATAATCGGTTCTTCTACTGCCCAATTCTTTTTTAATCTCTCCTAATAGTATGTTACTGCTAATACCGCAGAATGGCACAGGTCCCACAAAGGGTGTTTGAGCCCCTTTCCTTGCGAGACTATCTGCAATCTCGTTATCTTGTAAAGCACGATTCAACTTAGAAAAAGCCACGGGCGTCATCAACTAGTCATCGTCTGCCTCACTTTAAAATATTCCTTCTCCGTTGCTCCAGATCGATATATCAGTGGCGTAGGCTCTTATTTAAATAAGAATTAAAGCAGTTTCCCAACAAAAAACATTTATTGGATTATAAAGTTAAATTTTAATGATTTAAACATTTGTATATTACCTAAATAACTAAACTAAAATAACATTACATATATTTTTCGACTTTAGACTTGCAAAACATTCAGTGGGAAGTAAATAAAAATAGCAACACAATTTTGTAATTTAAGATTTTTATTACAATTAAAATAATAGTTATTTATGCAACTAGTGCAAAAAGTGAAACTAGAGGAGTACATCCTAGTTCGTCCGTTAATGAACTGTTATACTTTGTTTTTAAACTAAGAGGAGCGATTTGAATTTAAGTTGGCAATTCTGTAGCCTTCTGATTGGTCAGATTACAGTCAGTTTCACACATTACTTTTTAGCATGAACATCAGCTAATAATTGATATTGTTGACAGTTCTGACATTTTATAATTTGATATCTCATCCATTACTTAGTTTTTTACTTTATTTCGTAAATAATAGTTCTTCAGTAAGCAATTGTATAGAAAATCTACAATCCTGAAAAGCCTTACAAGAAAGGGAAGACACCTTATTTTTTTTTTTTTTTAATTTGGTGTCAATTTACATGCTGATTCTGAAGGTTTTGTAGAAAATGCATTATTGGTTTTTAAAGGTAAAAAGATGGGAGATTACCATGAAGAGATGAATTCCGAAGTATTTTAGAAAAAAATAATTTTATTACTGATTTTTTAAAGCTAAAAATTGATGAATTTCTAACCAAAATGATTAAAATGTAACTAAATATTCAAGCAAATCTTATTTATTAGAATAGAATAAAACTATTTACAAAATTGTTATAACATTTAAAACACCATCTACTACTTTAGGGATAATCTTAATTTGGCACAATGAGTTACCATTACTTTCACAAAAAATATTTTAAAAATACTTAAAATTAATACATAGGTATGTATGAATAGTTCACTTGAAAAAATATATGTTGACATGTAGTGTTATGAAAATTTTGGTTCCAGTTTTCAAAACAAATTCTGACTCATAGGCCTGTACACTTTTGAATGCCTTTATTTGCCCTCTAGCGCATTAACCATGGGTTAACACTAAATAAGCCATAATAACCACATTACTCATAGAAGAGATACCAGTTACTGTGTGATCCACTTGTCATTCACTGATTAACTTTTACTTTTTATACCTATTGGCGATTCAAATTAATTTTCGCGCGCCTGTCATTTGTCACTTATAAGTAGGGTGTTTGTTTATTTACATGTTTTTGTTTTGGGCGGATTTTGTATTTGTGATTTTTTTAACTGTTTTTAGATAATATTCTCATTGTAATAGTGTTTTTGAGTTTCATTTAGTATTAATTTAAGTTTAAGTCTCGTGCTTTCGTCATAAATATAATATTTATCATGTGTATGACTTATTTGTTGGAAATATTCACCTATAAGTTGCTACAAGAACATCTAGAAATATGTATTCCTTAAACCCAGGACATATTTTATTATGTGGTTTAAAGGACATTTCAGGTACCACACGTTTATTATTGATGAACTTATTTAAAAATCTTACTAGACTTATTCTTATATTATGAAGTGAATCATGTAGTACTTTGTATACATGTAAATGGTAATAAAACCGTCACAAATCAGATTACAGTTTGATTCTTAACAAAGTTTTGTAAAATTTCAATATTGTGAATTTGTAGATATTCATTTATCGTAAAAAACAAAATTTTACGACTTGCACTTGGAAAATATTGAATACTTCAGTTTTGATTTTGACAGATTGCAATTATCTGGGGACGTTTTCGCAGATTTCATTTTTAATATTAACACTCACATACTATAAGAAATAAACAAATTTAAAGGTAAAAAGTAAGAAAAAACTCGAATTGTAATTGATACAAATTAAAATGTAAACAATGAACACGAACGCCAATGTTGCCAAATGATCAACTGATTTTAAAACAAAATTAATAAATGAACTGAAATTTAAAAAAACTCAATATAATAAATCGGTTTTATAAAAAAATCCTTAAATAAATATAGAGTATGATTACATATTACCACACACAAATTTTGATTTTTAAATAAAAGGTCTTATCCACTTCTTCAAGAGCTAAAATCCGACGACGTAGCGAAGTTTTGCTACTTCTGGCAACACCGAACGATATCCTACTTATACGGACCTTCTACAAATTTCCTCCAGAGGGCGTATCACTTAGCTTGAATCGCGAATAACAAATATATCCTTAAAAATGTAAACAGATCTTTATATTTTATACTAACCTGGCTACATCTGGATATTCCATTAACAATTTTCTTAAATATTTAATATCCATTTTAAAAAGATCATAGTTATTCTCAAAAAGTCTATTTCAAAAGCAAGAAAAAAGTATTTCTGACATCAATCAACAACCATATTGACTTTAATTTGACAGTGACATTTCGTTTTAGACACACATTTTAGATCACAATAATGTAAAATTTGCGACCGTTGTATGACATTTATTCGTTTCTTAACCGCTCATTGGCCGTTCACCGACTAAGACCGATAAAGATAATTATTTCATAAATTTTGAACACTACTATCTTTCGAAACTCGCTCTTAGTAACAAATCTAGTTACTTTTCCCTGTGTAAATGCGTCTTTTCAATTCGCTCCTCCCAGTTTAAAAACAGAGTATAGTACTCTTGCTGTCTTCACTTTCTTCCGATGACCCCGCATTTTTGTTCGTAAGTAAAAGCTTGGCAATGCCGAAGTTTGGCTCACAATAATAAGGGATCCATGTTCACGCGATAGCTTCTGTTCGAATTAGGCATTCCAACGACCTGTCAAACAATATGTGCCAGTGGGAAATTCTTGTATATCTAAGGGGGTAGCGACATAGTCTTGCAACTTGGACGCTATTTTTATTCGAAGTAGTAGTCGCCAAGCCTGCCAATTTATGAAGAAATGTATAAATATTATTTTTATTGTGTTTGACATAAAATATTTAAATGTAATCCATTATTCATGATTTTACGTAAAGTATGTCGCCACCCTTAGATATACCAAATCTTCCCACTGGCAATTTATTTGTTTGGAATGCCTAATTATATTCTGGACCATGCGGCAGTCGTACAGCGTTGCCAAATTATTAGGCAATTGTATCTCTATATTAGAAAAACGAAAAAAATCGCCAAAACGCCACTGACGCTTAAATGGGATGGACCTGAGAGAGAGGCAAATTATTGCGGCAATTTGTCAGGTATGATGTGTGTGGCTTTTTCTTAGGTGAATCGTACTCTACCCCGTTATGTCCCGCGACCCAAGTGAGAGTAAGGTTATGGTTATCATTAATAACCTTAGAATATATATAGTCAGGAAGGAGGAATCCTAAACGACCTTGGAATCGCGATAGTATCTAATTTTGACAGTGAACTAGACGAATATGGCGACAAGTATTTCCGGTCTACCAGAGACATACTTTCATAAAGGGGGTAGAAAAGAAAATAATAAATTCTTATTTGCATATTATCTAAATTTACCGATTTTTCTCATTTTAACGAATTGCTATTTTCTTGCGAAAAGTTTGCATTTTTTTTATTAACCTTCATTATGTGAATAAATTTCACTTTAAAATTGCATGTTGGGTGGAATAAATATAGGAAAATATTTTTGGGATAATTTATAGAGGGATTTCATTTGAAAAATCATAGCAATAATGTATTAAAAAAAATATTGACTTTTTTACGTCTTTATTATGACAATGTAATCTACATTTTACAAATTATTAAGGTTTGAGAATATATATATATGTTTTGTAGATATGCGTTAAAAAAAATTAAATATTCTATACTTATATTTAGGTCAAATCTGTGATATTTCTTTCTTAGATGTTTTTGTTGGAGTACATATAAAACTTCCTAATATCTAAGAGAATTTCTGATCATTTTATTACATAATATTATTAGTAATGTTTTTTGCAGGACAATTTTGCATAAGCAGATAAAACACCTTTCCAAGAAAGGATCCTATAACGTAATAATGATTCTATGAGTGCAAAATAAATTATTTTTAAATGTACATTCAACGCATTATTTGTATACTTAGTCCAGTTATGATGAGAGTCAATTTGTACTCTAAGGTATTTGATATCATTTGTAATACTTATATCAAACCACTGAACGTTACCTTTATTCTTTCTATAGGAAGAGGCCATCTTTTTGTAACTGTATAATGGAACAACATAAGTTTTATCAAAGGTTTGTAAGTTTTTATAACTAAACCATTCGAAATCTGTTTCTATTAATAATTTTAATCAATTCCAGTTCTATGCATTTTACAGAATAGCTGTGTCGTCTAAAAAACTTACAATATTTCCATCTGTATTTAAACGATAGTATCTTGAGGCATGCGATATGCTACTTATTTCCTTACTTGAGATATTATTAATTCTTTTTGTGTTCGTTTTTGTAAATAACTTTGTAATAAATTATATAGGGTGCATCACATTCATTAAACTTCTATTATACGAAAAAAAAAAAAACGGCACATGATATAGTTAGTAACGAATTTATTTACTTATATACTTCAACCGGACCACTTTTATTGTTGGAACAGCTGTTGGTAGAAGTCTTATTCTTGGTTTTGGGGTTCGATCAGAACAATCTGCTTTAAAATGGCGTGAACACAAAAAATTAAGATATTTTGACTCACAATTTGTTTGTTGCATGAACTCAAGCCATAACTTTGTAACAATAATTTATTCATTTTAAAAACCACATAAATATCTTAAAATTGCATAAAAGAATTGTTAAAATAAAAGTACGTATACCCTATAAACCATGAGACTACGTTTATGAGCACAGCTTATTGCAGATGCACTTACCATGTTTGTTTACAAATTTAAAACATTAAAAATTTTAAAAATCTTTAATGTGGTTGAAAATTGAAAGAACAAAATACTTGCTTATGAAATGTAGATTATTCCTTTCTACTTTTAGCTGTGCTGCTATATCCACAAGACGAAAAACTGTCCATATTGTCTTGTTTGTCTTTTAACGCGGAAAATTTAAAATTAACAGTAATACTAAATAAATACTAAAACACTAAACACTTTTTAAAAATGTCTACAAAACATACGCTTGATAAAAGTTTAAATTAACACATAGAACATCTAAATTATTAACAAATTTTAATCACTAAAATTATAAACCAATTTTAGAAACCATTTATCATATGATGATGATTCATCCATAGTACAACATGGCTACCACTTCCGTCAGATCGATTAGATTAACGCAGACATGGCATGCTCTTTCCTGACTATATATGTTCTAAGGTTAATAACGATAGTCACAACAACTATCCAATACCCTTCTTATCAGTTCGAAGTTTTTTAAAATTAAATATTTAATATCATCGTCATCTGAACCTTCTAAAATTCTAAAATTTCTAATGCCTTTTAAATATTATAACAACAAAAAAGATAAACTGCAATTTTAAATTTTTAAAATGAAGTTAGAAATATTTATAAGGACAAGGATTCTAATATCAAAAAGGTTTGCATAAGTGTTATTTTAGCATGGAATTTAATTGCCTCTAATTACGTTGTCACTATAAGTGGCTGACGTATAAGTTAGTGATGAGCCACAATAGACCCGTCGCAGTGGAAGGCGATGAGATCAACCCACTTATTTTCAACCTAACCTAACCTAACCTAACCTAACCTAACCTAACCTAACCTAACCTAACCTAACCTAACCTAACCTAACCTAACCTAACCTAACCTAACCTAACCTAACCTAACCTAACCTAACCTAACCTAACCTAACCTAACCTAACCTAACCTAACCTAACCTAACCTAACCTAACCTAACCTAACCTAACCTAACCTAACCTAACCTAACCTAACCTAACCTAACCTAACCTAACCTAACCTAACCTAACCTAACCTAACCTAACCTAACCTAACCTAACCTAACCTAACCTAACCTAACCTAACCTAACCTAACCTAAGTGGCTGACGTACGAATTTATGCTAAAATCTATTACATCAGGTGTATACAAAAATATTTACAACATTATTCGTTACTATAAAAAATTTATATGAAAAAGAAGAAAAAATGGTAATGCTATTTAATTATTTTACCGATCTTCCTATAAATCAAGTAAATACAAGCTCTAAAAATTCCGATTGATCTTCCTTACCAGGTAAGTCAACCATTATTTTAAATATATCGAATTTTTCCAGAAATTCCTCTCAATTTAATCTTTTTTTTTTATAAAAATTTATTAAATTTGACACAAAATTTATTCTGATTCATCATTTATTTATAACATCTTTTTCCGCTGAGATACCACATCACCGTTTCGTTTTTTTGCCATATAAACTGATGTAAAATTAATATTTATGAAGCAAGAAATTAATGCGGAAAGTTAGCCAGAGCAAAGAAAACGACCAATATTCCCAGAAATCTTGTAAGAAAATGTGACCATGATCGTGAAGCGCATCTGTTCCTTTCCATAGCATCCAGAATATCGCTTCGAAGACATCGCAAAAACTTTACCAACAAAGATTTTAGAGTTTATAGGAGTTTCGAGGATGAGAGGGCTGCTCTTATGTGAATTCCACGATCACACATGGGTGGACCTTATTGCCAAGCAAGCTGGATATTATTATTATTATTAAAAGTGAATTTTGCTATAATAACTTATTTATATGTTTAAACAAAAAATTTAAAATTAAATAAGTTCACTTGTAGTATAGGAGCCCATTACAAAATATTGGGTTGATCATTAATATGGCTAAATTATCATGAAGACGAAAAACGAAAAAAATACTTCCCCCTTTTCCTCTGGATGGAAAAAAACTACAAGCACTTGAAACTATTTCAAACTGCCCAACTTTCCCCTCCCCTACTTCACCCCCCCGTCGATATATAGAACTACCAGACTTAGAATAATGAACTTCGGGTACGACGGGTAGGACTTTGAGACGAAAAAAAGTTCAACCTCAAAATATAAGTCACTTCACCTCCCTCTAAATGTAGATGGGGCGGGGTGAACCCCCCCCCTAAGTGTCAGTAAGGTTAACATTTTTTTTATAATTCGAGTATTTAGAGGTATTGGTTGTATAGATAACTAAACAATTGGAAAAATTCGAAGAGTAGGCCTACCTCCTTCTCCCATCCCTATTTTTATACCTTTTCTGGAACGTTAATAATTATTTTGGATATGGTTTACAAAAGGTTGCAAGCTGAGGAGGGTTGTAGCACAGCGATGGGGATTGCCCTCACCGGCCTCACCCAATCCCCTTTTTTTACGAGCCTCAAGAGTAACCTCAAAATAATAATTGTGTTTCATATATCAATAAATGAGGGTTTTTAAATTGTGAGTTACTGTTATTTTATTGAATTTATTTTTAGTTAATTATAATGGTACTGAACTATTTTGTATCGTAAGTACACATAAATAAAAGTTTATGGTAGTAGATATACAATGAAAGAATGTATAAGAAAAAAAAATTTAGAAACATACAAATGCATATATGTTTTGCTCAAATCTTCAATAATGATTATGGTCGAATTTCGATCACTGACTGGGCGAACACTAGTTTTTATAAATAGATAGTTTAACTATTGTTTTCTCGGTTTTTTTATTGTTTTTATTTTTAATTATGGTTAAAACGCCCCTGTAAATCTAAAGCAGAGGGTAAGGTAAATCATTTTCAGTAGAAGCAAATCAATAATCAAACATTAAATTTTGTAACATGTAGGTAGGTGGTATATAGGAAAAATAAAAATAAGAGAATAAAATACTTTTTAATTTCAATATATGTAGAGCAAAATATTAATTAAAATATTAATAGAAATTAAAAGATGTACTAAAGTTTAAATTATTGCACTTATTTTTAAGTGTATTGCAGATGTTTCAATTTTAAAAATGTCATGCTTGATTATGGATTTCCAAGTCATGCAGAAAATTTTATCGATTATCATTTGTGAAATATAAGATAAACTTATGTGTATAAAACACATTGTACAATAGATTGCGACGTGCTTTTCGAGCACTATTATTTTCTACGAGCGTGTGCAAAGTAGTACTTTTCCGCATGCATTTCCGTACTTCTTGCTGCAATCAATTTTAAGTGAAACTTGATTAATAAAACTGATTCTTCTGGTCAAAACTCAAACTCTTATGTATCTATATATAGTAGATAAATCGAGTAGTTTTAAAAATATTTTGGCAAAATTAAAAAAGTTTCAAGTCACCCGAAATGACGGTACTTTCAACTTCAGCTTCCTCTGTCTAAATTATTTTGTGCTCTTTGCAAAATGGATAAAAACGCTTGTTTATGGCAATTGACGGGTGCTTTATCAAATATTTAAATTTAGAATTATCTCAGTAATTGCATAACGAACGATATTCGGGCTACACGCTGAATCCCAACTGCATTTTGTTAAAGTTAATTAATTCTCTGGTGGAACGGGAGGATTATGCTGAAAATGTGGATTTTTTTTCGATACAACTAGTAATATTATCAATATTAATCGGAAGCCCGAGCATATGGTTGTAAATAATAATTTTAGATAGAACGTTTCGAAAAAAAATCTATCATAGCTAAAGCATGGGTATGCATTAAAATATGTTCATGAATATAGTCCGGTGAATATAAAGAATGATTCTGATAGACCATTTCAGTTTAGTTGACAATCCTTATATTTTTGGTATAAAGTTAATATCATGTTCTACTATTTTATTATTATTATTTTATGAAAAGAAGAAGAATAATTGTATTTCAAAGGCCTACTTTGTACACATTTTTTGTAAATAACTTTACTTTAGATTGTTACCCAGTTTGAGACGTATTACATCCTTTCTCTTTTTAACTTCAAGCGATTTTATGAACAGTTAGAATAAAGGTATATGAATTCTTAGAAAAATTTTACCAAATAGGTATACATATCCAGTTCCTAAAGTGGAAAACAGTAGCAAAGCTTACTCAGAACACGATGCTAATTTTCTTTAGCTCAGAATATTTTTTTTTATAGGTTTGGAAGAATCATTATGCTTCATAGAATAAAGCAACTGAAAAGAATGGTAATGAGTAAACAAAGTGCGCCCAAACGAAACTATATCTACAACTATGAAAAAAAGACAAAATCATGCTAACTTGTAAAATTCACTTATGATAGTATATTCAAAAATGCGGGTCTAACTTCTGACAAGTCAATTAGTTACAAAATTATGATTATATTCCTTTCATTTGCATCATAATCTAAAAAAATCAGCTACTTATAAATAACAATACTTACGATTTAACAAATTTTTTCGAATTGCTTTTCATGATTCGAATAGGATCATACTTTGTGTTGTTTCAGAAACTCACCTGGAACAAAAATATATTTAGAAAACACTGTTAGTCAAAAAATTATCAATTAAGTTATTACTATTTCTGTTTAATTAGATTGAAGAAAGAGAGAGAGAGAGTATATGTTTATATTCAAAAATATGGATTAACATATGAAATATATAAATAGGCCATAAGAGAGAGAGAGAGAGAGAGAGAGAACATGCGTTTATTGTCTAAGATAAAATCTTGTTGACAAACAAATAAATATACAATACATTAAGTTAACTACTCTATTACACATATACATATAAAATACAGATATAAACATTACATAATAAAAATACAGTTTTTCAGGTATCGCTTTAATTAAACAGATGTAAAAGAAATTATCAAGGTGAGTCGTCGTTAAAATATTCTGTTAAGTCATAGTATGCTTTGCAAGTTTTTTTCTAAAAGATTTAAAACAACTTTTATTTTTTATGGCAATAGGGAGTTAATTATACATTTTGATGCCATTATAGATAAGCGAGTCCCTATGTTGTTATGTTGAGAATGGGGTGTTAATACACTGCGACCTAAAAGATTTATTGTGCCCCCTTCTGTCGTCAATGCACTAAGGAAATGTCTCAATGCATATAACGATCCTTCCAATCCTATTTTCTCAAGGAAGTGTAGGATTTGAAGTGGCTTCAAGTTAGGTAAATCTCCCTCTTCTATTTGATATCCTCCTAGATATAGTGTCCTTGGATTCTTGAGTGCTACAAATTCAGTTAGGATGTGAATGGAGGTTTCGTCCTCCTCCTCACAGAACCTGCACTCACTATCCTCTACTACTCTCAGTTTACTTAGGTGTCCTTTTAGTCGGCAATGCCCGGTAAGGGTCCCTGTTACAATACGTAGCCTGTTCTTTCTCAGACAGATGCAGGCTTCAGATCTTTCCTGGTTATATTCACTCAGAAGTATCTTGGCCTGTCTCAACACCAAGATATTGGTTCTTCTACTGCCCAATTATTTTTTAATCTCTCCTAATATTATGTTACTGCTGATACCGCAGAACAGCTCAGGTCCTACAAAGGATGTTTGAGCCCCTTTCCTTGCAAGACTATCTGCAATCTCGTTACCCTGTACCCCGTAATGTCCCGGGACCCAAGTGAGAGTAACTCTATTTTTCTCGCCTAGCTCATTCAATTGTTCTAGGCATCTCCAGACCATTTTTGAGTTAATTATGTAAGAGCTCAGCGCTTTGATTACTTCTTGACTATCGGACATGATAGTTTCTCTCGATGTTAAACTGGATACACTTCTCGATGGCGTGAATTTCCGCCTGGAAGATGCTTGGGTATTTTCCCAAGCTTTCGGAGTGCTTGGTTCTCGGCCCATACACTCCCATTCCAGTTCCTTCTATGGTTTTGGAACCATCCGTATACCACTGAATAGCACGTATTTCGGTTGCAAGCGCAAAGGATTATTGGGTCCATTCTTTCTTGCAGCCCAGCTCTGTGGTTTTGAAGTTTTTCAAAAAACTGTACATCTTTAGCATTTCATCCTGGGGCATGTCCCAGGTATCTTTAGTCCTGAAGCAAGTAGACTTTCGTCTGATTACTCCGTTCCTGATCATTCTATATCGTGTCCTTTTTGCCACATTCTTTATCATCAAATGTAGATGGGTGAGGTTTAAGATCACCTCCATTGCGGCCGTAGGACAGATTCTTATTGCACCAGTAATGCAAACACAGGCTGGTCTTTGTACTTTTGAGATATTAGCTAAACTAGTTGTTACTCCAGGCTATAGCCCCGTAAGTGATAATTGGTCTCACTATTGCAGTATACATCCATCGCCGTATGTTTGGGTTACATCCCCATCGTATACCCGCGAGTGCCTAACTAGGGTAGATTTAGGAGTAAGCATGTATAAATTGGTTGCATTTCGCCCTGTACGATTTTTGTTGTAAGTAGATCTGTTCTTAAATATTAAGCAAATAGTCTCTAACAGATTAAGAAAGGTTAAAGTTAATATGTTGTGTTTGAGGAAAAGTGGTTTTCAAGAACAAAGGCTTTGTACCTGACACAGACACTGTACAGCACATTTTTGAAGTAAAAATACACTATGGAAGAGCTCTTGCTGTAGGAGCTCCAAAACTGATTAGATTAGATTCTATCAGTGCAAAATAAACATTCCTTGCCGAAGTGAATCCTAGGCTCTTTGCATGTAGATCTGAGAGCAAATCAGCCAGATATCTTTTTATTTAAAATTTCAAAATGGTTTTTAAATTTTAAGCCCTAGAAATTTAATTCTATTATCTACTTGTAGTAAATTCCTTCCTAAATGTAGCTCTGGAAGTAAACATTGAAAGGTTAACAATTTAGATTTGGAGAGATTTAGACTAAGAAAATTTGAATCACACCATAATTTAATTTTCTGGATATCGGATGCAACAATATTGTGTACAGTATCTACATCCTTGCAATGCCATGAGGCAGTAGCTTCGTCTGCAAAGAGAGTGAAGTTTCCAGAAATTTCAGGGAGTGATAAATCATTAATGTAGATTAGGAAAAGGAAGGGACCTAACACCGACCCTTGGGGTACACACCAATGTTACGTTCATTATAGTGGAAGAGTGACTAGTTCCAACTAGTCGATTTCTTCCTTTAAGGTATGATTTAATCCACTTCAGAGCCCTATCTCTGACTCCATAATAGGAAAGTTTTTGCAGCAGTACTCCGTGATTTACACAATCGAATGCTTTAGTTAGATCAAAGAATATCGCTGTCACCTTCTTACCTATATTAATATTATTGTAGATTCTCTCTAGGCAATTAAATATGGCATCTGAAGTATTAGTTTTACTCTTAAAGCCAAACTTTTTACTGCTTATTATGTTGTTGGACCTAAAAAAACTTGTTAGACGAGTTTTTATCAGCTTTTCAGTTATACCTAATGTGGGAATAAGAGAAATGGGTCTAAGGTTGGAAGGATCTTCCTTATTACCGCTTTTATGGATGGGTATTATAACGCTGGTTTTTAAGAAATTTGGAAATAATCCTTCATAAAAGCTAAGCTATTATTAATTAATGAAGTTAGTGTGGACAGTGCAGAATCAGGTAGATTTTTAAAATTTTTTGTTGATAACTCATCATAACCTGCAGCGTTTTAATTTTTATTGAATGTAATGCTACTTTTAACTCTTCTAAGGTGGTGTTATAAAAGACACAGGGGGTGGTAACATCAATTTCCTTAAGATAGAAAATAGGATCTTCTTTAGAGTTCAGTTTTTGCGTTAAATTGTAAGCATTATTACAATACAAGTATTAGAAATTAAAAATTAAAAAAAAAACCGACTTCAAAAACGTGCAGACGCCATAACCATATCTTAACCAAATTTATATGGAACCTCCCCTGAGGTACCCTATTACTAAAAAAAAAAAAGAATCATATAAATCGGACAAGATGGTAAAGCATTATCGCTAAACATACTTAAAAAATGAAGAATTTGAGGATTTTCTCATAGACCCAATTATTAGATTTTAACTAAATTTATATGGGACCACCCCTAAAGTACCCCCTTTCTAACAAAAAAAGAATCATTGAAATCGGACACTGTGTTAAAGAATAATCGCTGAACATACATAAAAAAAAAATATCGCGACGAATTGATAACCTCCTCCTTTTTTTTTGAAGTCGGTTAAAAATGAGTTGAAACAATCGCGATCTATAGAAGACTGCAATGTTTTGGTTTGGTGTTTCCCTCTTAATTCGTTGACAATGATCCAGGTCTCCTTTGCTATGTTTGCTGAATTTTTTAACCGACTTCAAAAAAGGAGGAGGTTCTCTACTCGTCGCGATATTTTAACCGATTTCAAAAAAGGAGGAGGTTCTCAATTCGTCGCGATATTTTTTTTTATGTATGTTCAGCGATAATTCTTTAACACGGTGTCCGATTTTAATAATTCTTTTTTTGTTGGAAAGGGGTGTTCGAGAATGGATTTATTTTCTTTATTAATTTCTTAATTTAAATTCGCGTTATCTATTTTGACACTTTGCCCCACCTAAACGGTTCATGCTTTGAACCTTTTCGAAGAACCAACAGATCATGATGTACCGCCAACGCAGTAATAAGTTCGTTCGCCACCGCTTAATTTTTGTGCTTTCGCTTTATGTGTGCCGCTCGCCTACGAGTCCAATATTCCAAAAAGGTAAGGTGTCAAATACGTTTATTAATTTATTTAGTTTGATTCTTTGAATCGGCCCTTTTTGGCAGCATAAGATCCGTTCTGTTTCAGGGGGTGCTTCAGGGGTGGTCCCATATAAATTTGTTTATAATCTAATAATTGGGTCCATGTGAAAATCCTCAAACTCTTAATTTTTTATGTATTTTTAGCGATAATGCTTTACCACCTTGTCCGATTTATATGATCCTTTTTTTGCTAGTAAGGGGGTACCTCAGGGGTGGTCCCATATAATTTTTCTTCTTTTCTGCACACAATTACAGGTGTTACTGCAAATAACTTTTTCTCCTTCTATTATTGCTGAATATTTTAATCTGGCTAAACAGCTAAACAGCTGGGATGAAAAATGTTTAAACAGTTAATGCACCAATAATAGTTTGCATCTTTTTTGCAACATTACTGTTTATCTATTACAAAAACGAATATTTTGTTGTAAGCCTTCTGACTATTAGTATTTATAAATCACAATTTACAGGTAAGAAATCCACTTTTTTTGTTAACATTATTAATTTATTTTCATTATTAATTCAAGAGCATGTTTTAATGGGAAATAACTTAATTTCCACCGTTTCTTTTTTTTATTAGATGGTATAATTTTCACTTAATTTGTCTAATGATAGGATGGCTTAAATTAACGTTGTTTACACACATACATACACACAAAATACAACGTTGCCGAGAAAACAAAGGCAATCTAGTGCTGTATCTTCTACAAATAGTACCAATTCGGATGAAATTGCTGGATAATTGCATAAATTAAAAAAACAACGTCTCAAAAACTGAACCTTGAGGAACACTCCACTCAACATCCAATAAACATTAATTTGTAGTTGTCTCAACAAACTGTTCCCTTCTGGACAAGTATGATTTCATCCACTTCAGAGCAATAGCTGTAATATTATAATGATGAAACTTCTGCATTACTAGAAGACAGTGCGTGTAGATTCTGTGAACAGGAGGATGAAACATCCACTCACATTGTGATTAAATTTGTTGCAGTCTAGAATCCAAGGGATCTATTATTCTTAGGAACATACCTAATGGAAGAGCGAGATCTACCCAACTTAGAGTCGCTCAAAATCCTATATTTACTTGGAAAAATTGGATTGGATTATAGACACTGACACTATTCATTTGCTGCTTTCTCGACAGAAGGGACACACTATATCTTTTAGGTCACAGGGTATTATCAAACGTAATCATCAGATAATGTTAGCCAATTAGCACTGCTAAATTTGATTACTAGAACATTTTAACATATTAATCGATAAATAATCATTTATATTTTTTATCGTACCCATTTTGGTTCCGATGAATTCGACATATAGAATAATTAACCGCAGTGTTCTAATTTGAGGTTTAATTTATATATTAAAATTCAACAATATATCCCGCCAACGAATAAAAACAAACCCTACAGATACGCAACATGTTTATTCACAAAACGTAATTATATTAATATTTGTTGAAAATATACGAAATTATAATTATGATCGTTACGATAAAGGGGAAACGAATTTAATGAAAATGTTGCATTTTAATTTATTGGTATGGTGTAGGAATTGCAGTAGACGAGTTTAAAAAAAAATGTAAAACAGATTCAACGAGTTTACGTGGAATTAATGTAAATTAAAATTGTGTTGGAGAAAGATATAATAAATTTAATATTATCAGAGAATGGTTTTTGTTAGGTTTAAAAATAATGAAACCTTAGATAAACAAATGCAATATAGTTAGGTAACGATCTGGGTTTATCTGAAGCCAAAATATACCCCATTGACTTCATTCGGCGCAGGCAGTGATGTAACACAATTGCGTTAAGGCAATGAGTTGGCGCAGTATAGCGTATCAACGCAAATAATTTTAGTGCGTTACCCATATTTACCAAGGATATTGGCTTATATAGGTACGCACAGGCTACAAAACGAAAAAGTATGCCATTGCGTTCAACTAAACGAATATATTTAATAACCATTCTAGGTAGTGAGAACCCTGCAAAAAATAAATCCACCAACCACAGTTCATATTTTGGACACCTAACAATTCTGTCAAACTAATTGTCAGTATATTTTTAGTTATTGAGATTAAGTATACATTAAAATGAATTATTTTTGTGTGGAATCGATAAATAATAGCATTTTTATTCGGTCCACATTTTGAAAAAAATCATATTTTTAAATCAAAATATATGAAACTCATTTAATAGAGGTGGAGATGAGGATACGGCATCTGTGTTCGATCTTTTTTTTATGTCTATTTTATTTTATAACGTAAAAAAGTTATAAATTATTTTAAAATTAGTTATTTTGTCTTTATAACCTAAAATAGTTTGTAGATTTTTGTTAGTGGGTCGTAGAAAAATATACTGTACAACTCGAGAAGATTTTCCATATCCACACCTGTTACACAAACTACAGTAAACGCCAAATCTAAAGAACCAAGAACGCGCATTTATAATGCTACGAACACGCCTACCGATGAATAGAATTGGTAGCTTACCTAGAAAGTTGTAAACCAGGGGCGCGTATAAAATAAATGGAAAATAGTGGATGATACTTGTTCATACATATTGATTAGTGTTATTATTAGTACATAATTCTATAGTCAATTAAAAAATCATTATTTTTAAGTAAGCCGACTTTAGGTTAAGTCTGTTCTACCGCTTTGGGTATTTATATAAAATTCTGTTACGGTCAGGAAATTATCCTTATTCAAATAAATTAAATTGTGGTAAAATTGTATATTGGTCAAACGGCCCGTTTAAAACATTACAATAGTTATACTAAAAACAAAAATAATTCTACAAAATATATTTTTATCTGAAAATCAATCGTTTATGCAAAAATTGTTTTACATTTTGAGAATAAAGCCATTAAATTAAACCATTTAGAGACACTTTAAATAAATAGATTTAAAAATTCAAATATCCTCTTAATTGATCAATTAGATATTAATAATAATTAATAATAAAAATAATTTAACTAAATCTCTTTACCTGTTCTTATTTTTCTATGAAATAATCCCGGTAATGATATCTTATTGGAATTTTAGTAATATATTTCTCTTAAGTACCTACTTAACTAATTAGTTTATTTTGTATATATATTAGAAATGTAAATGAGTCACATTTGAAGAAGAAGTTCTACTTGGAAACAATTGTGCAATTTTTAATTTTTATTTCTTTAAATAATAATTTTAATAATATAGATTGTCATCAAGTAAAGGCCGAAACTATCAAGAAATTAAAATGAAATGATATTAAATACTTACCACTTATATAGCCTATAAGTAAATACATACAACGTAAACAGTAAATCACAAATAAATAATGTTCATATGTCTTCGTCAGATTCTTCGTTGGAAGAGGACTCGTCACTGTCGTCACTGGAATCCTTATTAGGATTAATGACGATAGGATTAATTTCCGAACATAAATCAGTTTGTATTTCTCTTTCAAAATATTTATCTTCTACCTTTATAACATGATCGCATCTCTTTTTCCATTCCTCCATACCGATTTTGTTAAATTCTTCTTCTGCTAATTGTTTTACGTCTTCTAATTTAAAGATAACATTCCTTTGACTGACATTATTCTTAACAGTTGCCCAAATCAATTCGATAGGGTTCAAGTCGGGGTGATATGGGGTAACCGTAAAGAGGTGTGGCCGTATTCTCGACACAACTCATCAAATGCATATGTTACATGTCGGTCCTTATGAGATTTAATCAGTTTATATAACTCTGGTTTCAAACTTGTTGGATTAAAAGGTATGTTGTATTTTCTCAACTATTAGATCATATCATTCTTCAAAGAATTGGAATTAGGTGCTCGATTTGTCTGTACATTGTGATAACTAGCATTATCACAAACAATTACTGAATTAGGTGAAATGTTAGGTATTAACTTCTCTCTTAACCATTTGCCGTAATTTTCCGAATTCATTTCGGAATGATAATTTCCAGACTATATTAGGTTTATTTAACTTGACAGTAGGCTCCAAATAATTTATGTTTAAAATACCTTTAATTATTTTTTTATTTACTTAATTACTATGCTAATTATTACTTTATATTTAACATTATTTGACATTTCTAATCCTCAGGATTTTTTTAATTTCTTTGACATTTTGATCCTTTATTTCGAATAACATCTTATCTTTTTTTCATACAGGAACACATAGTCACTATAAGAAATTAGTATCGCTTTATAATGAAGAATAATATGCTGTAATCCTTGGGTATGACAGAAACATGTAAGCGTCTTGGTAACAGCTTATAAGACAATCATTAATTTAATGTACTGTCTATCTATTCCAAACTATAATTAATTTTAGTCTTCTGAGTTTCCAGACAGCCCCACTTATATTGATATAAATTAAATCGCATCAATTGCAGTAATACTAACCTTAATAAATTTCACTAATTTATTGCTACGAATTAGATGAGCATCATCGCGATTATAATAAT